>VCAZ01000136.1:508160-568160 GCA_005784505.1 Bagarius yarrelli | reverse complement strand
TCGTATCTCTTAGTTCATTTTGGTGCGGTGTCAAATAGAAATGTAGCTATATTAATAGCATCTTTTTTGATGATGCTTGAAATACTAACAATTTATTTTGGCGTTATTTAGGTTCTAGTTTTCAAACGCTCTGTTTGAGCGTGTGTGATCATTATACCATGGAAGCAAGTTTCTTATCTTCAAACATTTTTCTTTTAGCTGGGGCTACGTTATCTAGGGTATAACGAAATGCTGACTCTAAATATTTAGTTGCCTGATCGAGTTCTGTCAGACGGTGATACGATCATAAAAGATAGTTCTGGGAGATAGCTAATGAAGCTCTGGGCGGTGGTAGATGTGAATGTACGTTTAATGCAGTAGTGCGGTGCTGTGTGTACAGTATTATGACACACTTTAAATGAAAAAAAATTGTGATCTGAGAAAACTTCGCTCTGTGGTCACTATATTACTTATACTTACCCCAAAAGATAATATTAAATTTAAAGTGTGATCTGCTTTATGAGTGTGAACAATGAGTGGGTCCTACTACACACACACTCCCACTGAGTCGAGTACAGACATAAACTTACATAGCTTACAGCAGGTTATGGTCACTGAACCGCTGGATGTCCAGGTGGTGCTCCGAAAACAGTGTGGGCTACATTGACAATTGGAAAACTTTTGAGGGCAAAGCTGGCCTGTTAGGACGGGACGGGTGTCCATCCCACCCGGGAAGGAGCCGCTCTCCGTTCTTGTAACATAGCTCATAGTCTTAGAATAGGACTAGTTTATCGTTGACTACCCAGAGCCCAGGCCAAGCAGCAGACCAACAGGCTAATCAGACCGTCTGCTAGCTGCACAGAGTCGTCACTCAGGGTCCATAATATTGAGACTGTGTCTGTTCCCCCAAGCTAAACAATACAAATATAGAAAAACCCCAAAAGTTTGCTTTAGTAATTTAATTAATATAGATATTCGTAACTCAGAGAATACTGAACACACAGCCTGCACCTCTGATCTGAAGCTAGGATTGTTAAACATTAGATCTCTTACTTCTAAAGCGCTTATGGTTAATGAAATGATCTCAGATCTGGATTTTGACATTTTATGTTATTTTTATAACAGAAAACCTGGACTAAACCGAATGAGTATGTAGCATTAAATGAAGCTAGTCCTCCAGCTTTCAGCTACATACATCAGCCTCGCTCGCCCTAATGGTAGAGGTGGAGGCATCGCAGTTATTTATATATAATAATCTAACTATCGTACAGAAACATGGACGAAATTTTAATTCATTCGAAGCTCTCTACAGTAACCTTACATCTGCAGAGACAAATAATAAGTCAGTCGATTTCTCTAGTTGTTATTTACAAACCCCCAGGTCCGAACTCTGAATTTCTTAGTGAATTTGCAGATTTTCTGTCTAACCTGGTTGTCTCCGCCGATAAAGCGTTAATTGCTGGAGACTTTAATATTCATTTTGAAAACTCAGACGACTCAGTCTCTACTCGACTCAGTGGGAGTAAATCAGTGTGTAATAGGACCCACTCATAAAGCAGGTCAACACATTAGATTTAATATTATCTTTCGGAATAAGTATAATTAATATAGTAAACAACTCCTCAGTGCGAAATTATTTCTGATCACCATGTTATATCTTTTAAAATGCGTCATACTAAGAATGCACATGTAGCGCCGCACTACCGCTTTAAACGTACATTTACATCAACTTCTGCTCAGAGCTTTATTAATTGTCTTTCAGACTTGTCTTCTGTCATTGGATCGCCGTCTGATCCAACAGAACTCGAGCAGGCGACTGAATATATAGATGCCGCATTCCGCTCTACATTAGATAACGTGGCTCCAGTTAAAAGAAAAATAATTAAAGATAAGAAACTCGCTCCATGGTATAATGAACACACACGCTCTTTAAAACAGAGTGCCCGTAAACTAGAACTAAAAACTAGATTGCTGGTTTTCCAGGCAGCATGGAAAGAGGGAATTCTAGCTTATAAAAAAAACTCTTAATGTAACTAGATCAAACGTATCTTTCTAACCTTATTGAAAATAATAAAAATAATCCTAGATTTCTATTTGACACTGTTGCAAAATTAACTAGGAATAAGACGACCTCAGAAACCTGCACCATAACTGCGTGCAGCAGTGAGGATTTCATGAACTTTTTTCACAATAAAATTGCAAACATTAGGCAGAAAAATCACGCTTTAAAACCAGACCTTTCGAATGATTCTGATGAACAACTAACCGCATCAGATCAGAACTTTTTACTACTCTGGAAGAGAAAAACCTAATCACACTCATCTCTTCCACAAAACCGTCAACTTGTGTGTTAGATCCTATACCAACACACTTTCTTAAGCAAATTGTACCGGCAGTATCAGAACCCCCTGTTGAAAATAGTTAACTCTTCTCTCAGCAGTGGGTATGTTCCGAAATCTTTTAAATTAGCAGTGATTAAACCTTTAATTAAGAAACCTGACCTTGACCAAAATGAGCTGTCAAACTACAGGCCGATATCTTCAATTCAATTCAATTCAGTTTTATTTGTATGGCGCTTTTTACAATGGTGATTGTCACAAAGCAGCTTTACAATTGAAGAAATTATGAAACAGAATTAAACAGAAATCAGTTTGTCCCTGATGAGCAAGCCGGGGGCGACGGTGACAAGGAAAAACTCCCTGAGATGAGATAGGAAGAAACCTTGAGAGGAACCAGACTCAACAGGGAACCCATCCTCATTGGGTGTTGGAACTTGATGTGAAACAGGTAGCAGGGATCATGTGGTTACATTGTGTGTACAACTATAATCATTAGTCCTTAGCGAGCAGCCGGAACGTCTTTATGGCAAAGTGGGTCGTTTTTCTAGATCGCCCTGGTGATGCAATCATCCGCTGGGCAGGTCACAGGGAAGGGTCCCACAGGACCGGGTCTGAGGTGGGGTCTGGATCACCGGCAGCTCTGTTGTGGGCGTATGTAACTCAACAGTGAGAGAGAGAGAGAGAGAGAGAGAGAGAGAAAGAGAGTGAGGGAAAGGAAGGCAAAAAAAAGGAAAACAGTTAAGTGAAAATGTAATCACACGGTTTGGATTGATGTGCAAGGATGGACTCCGGCAAGACTAACTAGGTCAGCATAACTAAAAGGAGAACCAGAGGGAAACACAGACATGAGGGCTCCCTGATATGTTAAGCAACCAGCCGCTCTCATCATCAACACAGTGATCAATAAGAGAGGGGAAGACAGCATCTAAACATACCAGATCACCATAATACTCAACACCCATGAGTCCCCCAGATCTGCTCCTTTATCTAAGGGGAATCAATACAAAATGCTTGATTAAATAAGTATGTTTTTAACCTGGACTTAAACACTGAGACTGTGTCTGATTCCCGAACATACATAGGGAGGCTATTCCATAGCATTGGGGCTCTGTAAGAAAAGGCTCTGCCCCCTGCTGTAGTTTTTATAATGCGCGGTACTGACAGGCAGCCTGCATCCTTTGATCGAAGTAGGCGCGGCGGAACGTAAGACACTAGAAGTTCGCTCAAGTACTGCGGTGCAAGACCATTTAGAGTCTTTGTACGTTAAAAGTAATATTTTAAAATCGATGCGGTGTCTCACTGGGAGCCAATGCAGTGTGGATAGGACTGGCGTGATGTGCTCGTACCTTTAGTTTTAGTGAGGACTCTCGCTGCTGCTACTCTGGACTAGCTGAAGTTTATTAATGCACCTAGTTGAACATCCAGACAGTAAAGCGTTACAGTAATCCAGCCTGGATGAGATAAACGCATGAACTAATTTTTCGGCATCAGTAAGCGACAAGATATTTCTTATTTTAGCGATATTTCTGAGATTGTCGACATGGGCTTCAAATGAGAGATTGGAGTCTAAAATCACACCCAGATCTTTTACTGTTGCACTCGGTGAAACAGAAAGACTATCTAGGGTTAAGGTTGTGATCAGGAAGCTTACTTTTAGACTACTGTGGTCCTAGAACCAGAACCTCCGTCTTGTCAGCGCTAAGCAAGAGGAAATTGCATAGCATCCAATCTCTTACTTCCTTCACACATTGCTCAATGTTATTAAACTGGCCTTTCGCATCAGGCCTTGATGAGACGTATAACTGTGTGTCATCAGCGTAACAGTGGAAAACTGATATCATGCTTACGAATTATGTTATCTAACCTTCCGTTTATCTCTAAAATCCTAGAGAAGGTAGTAGCGTGTGTTCATATTTACAAAGAAATAACATACACAAACTTTATCAATCAGGATTCGGGCCTCACCACAGCACAGAGACGGCACTGGTAAAAGTAGCTAATGACCTCTTACTGGCATCCGATCAAGGCTATGTCTCGTTGCTTATATTACTTGACCTTAGTGCGGCTTTCGACACCATAGATCACAATATTCTTCTTCACAGATTAGAAAAATTAGTAGGAATTAAAGGAACAGCTCTTGCGTGGCTCAGGTCCTATTTAACCGATCGTTACCAGTTTGTAGATTTAAATGGTGATTATTCTGCGTGCTCCCTTGTAAAGCTCGTTTTTAGGCCCACTTCTTTTCTCTCTTTACATGCTGCCTCTGGGAAACATAATTCGTAAGCATGATATCAGTTTCCACTGTTACGCTGATGACACACAGTTATACGTCTCATCAAGGCCTGATGCGAAAGGCCAGTTTAATAAAATTGAGCATGTGTGTGAAGGAAGTAAGAGATTGGATGTTATGCAATTTCCTCTTGCTTAACGCTGACAAGACGGAGGTTCTGGTTCTAGGACCACAGGTAGCTAAAAGTAAGTTTCCTGATCACACCTTAACCCTAGACAGTCTTTCTGTTCCACCGAGTGCAACAGTAAAAGATCTGGGAGTGATTTTAGACTCCAATCTCTCATTCGAGGCCCATGTCGACAATATTAGCAGGATAGCGTTCTATCATCTTAGAAATATCGCTAAAATAAGAAATATCTTGTCGCTTACTGATGCCGAAAAATTAGTTCATGCGTTTATCACATCCAGGGCTGGATTACTGTAACGCTTTACTGTCTGGATGTTTAACTAGGTGCATTAATAAACTTCAGTTAGTCCAGAACGCAGCAGCGAGAGTCCTCACTAAAACTAGAAGATACGAGCACATCACGCCGGTCCTATCCGCACTGCATTGGCTCCCAGTGAGACACCGCATCGATTTTAAAATATTACTTTTAACTTATAAAGCTCTAAATGGTCTTGCACCGCAGTACTTAAGCGAACTTCTAGTGTCTTACGTTCCGTCACGCCTACTTTGATCAAAGGATAGAGGCTGCCTGTCAGTACCGCGCATTATAAAAACTACAGCAGGAGGCAGAGCCTTTTCTTACAGAGCCCCCAATGCTATGGAATAGCCTTCCTATGTATGTTCGGGAATCAGACACAGTCTCAGTGTTTAAGTCCAGGTTAAAAACATACTTATTTAATCAAGCCTTTTGTATTTGATTCCCCTTAGATAAAGGAGCAGATCTTGAACTGTTTTCCTTCTTTTTGCCTTCCTTTCCCTCTCTCTCTCTCTCTCTCTCTCTCTGTTGAGTTACATACGCTACAATGGAGCTGCCGGTGATACTCACCAGGGTGACCTAGGAGTTCCTTCCCACTTTGCCATAAGACGTTCCAGCTGCTCACCACTTTAAGGACTAATGATTTAAGTTGTTCACACACACACACAACAATGTAACCAACCTGTTTTTCTCCCAAATGAGGATGGGTTCTCTGTTGAGTCTGGTTCCTCTCAAGGTTTCTTTCTATCTCATCTCAGGGACTTTTCCTTGCCACCGTCACCCCCGGCTTGCTCATCAGGGACAAACTGATTTCTGTTTCATTCTGTCTTATAATTTCTTCAATTGTGTAAAGCTGCTTTGTGACAATCACCATTGTAAAAAAAAGCGCTATAACAAATAAAACTGAATTGTCAATAAAATGAATTGAATTGAAATATAAAATGCTGTTATTAGCAGGTCATCTGTATGCCTCAAAATAAATATGTAAACGTGCGTTGTAAAGCTTCATGTGCAAGTTTTTTAATGCTCTTAATCAACTGTAGTGAGACAACCAGGTTTGATAGTTGAAATCTGCAAAATTCCGCCATGAAATTCAGCAAATAAAATAGTACTGGTCATAAGCGTTCAGTAATGCAGCCCTTGACTGACCACCCTCCTGGTGGTCTGTAAATAATAATTAACGGAATTGACTGGCCCAAATAATTATTTGTGGCTACATCTGTTATGTTACTATAGAAAGCTAAGAGGTTCAAAGTCCTGTAAGTGCAGTTAAGGCCTTCCTCGTGTTTGAACAAACTGTGTATAGTCACACCTTTGCTGTCAAATTTTGTTATCAGAACCAGTATTAACTTCTCCAGCAATTTGAGCTGCAATAGCTTGTCTGTTGCTTCGCTCCCCACATGATAATTAAGCGTTGGTTGGCTATGACCCAGTCACCGGTTTATTTCTGTTCCTTTTCTTGGATCACTTTAAATAGATACTGACCACTGCAGACCAGCCATTGTCAAACTCGCTTAAATCCTTATGTTCCAGTTTCTTAGTTGATTGTGTATCTTTGGATATGGCTTTAGTGGTTTACTGCTTAGCACATTTTCCTAGCGCCTTTATGTTTGAGTGTTTAATAATTTTTTCCACCTCGTGTATGTGATGATTGTATGTTTACTAGTTTACTCGCTAGTCTAAGAGCATGCAGATTATGTTGTCTAAACTGTCCAAATAGGTGTACTGTGATTATAGTGGGCAGGGGTGGCTCAAATGGTTAAGGTGCTGAGTTGTTAATCTGAAGACCAGAAACACTTGGGTTCAAGCCCCACCTCCAGCAAGTCAACCACTGTTGGGTCCTTGAGCAAGACCCTTAACCCCTCCTGCTCCAGGGGCGCTGCATCATAGCTGACCCTGCGCTCTGACCCCAACTTACTAAGATGGGATATGCAAAGAATGCATTTCATTGGCTCTGTACACGTACCTCGCACAATGAAGTTGAATATTTATTTATTTTATTTTTATTTTATTAGTATGACACCTTGTCCCAGGTGCCCCCCAAATTGTGCCCCTGGGATAAAATCCTTAGATGTTTATTATTCTAGTGGCTACAAGACAATTAATTTTCAACCCTAATTTCGACATACGTTTGTGAAACGGAAAAGCCTGTCAAAAGTTCCATTCGATAGATCCAGTGTTCTATTTAAAAGAAATAAATGATAAAGTACCATTTATGGAAACTTACACAACCTACACAGGCTACATAAGTGTTTGTTGCGTACCGCTAATTAATTTACACATAACATTTTCCATATATCTAATAATGCACTGTTTTCTATGGCAACGAAATTGACGTCAAAATAATTGTCGTAGAATAATTTTCTAGATTTTTATCAGTTAGGCAGTTCAATGTGCAGTTTTTCTTACAACAGAAAAAATTGATTAATAAATTTGTGGGACTTGTATAACTAATTTATTTAAAATACAATTCATCCATTGTATGAAAATATAATTATTTTTGTCATTTTTGCTTTGAATTTGCATTTTTAAGAATGTTTTTAAGTAATGTTTCAACTTTTATGTGTTTCTAGGTCACATTCATTGACGTTGTTGAGTCATCTGGGGAAACTTATATCAACTATTAACTATGTCACAGAAGTTCCTTTTAAAAACCCTTCAAAATCACTTATAGTAAGGAAACTGTTGAGGAACATATAAATATCTTTTTTATTTCTATGAAGCCGTACTACCTGTATGTGTAGTAGCTTTAGGATGTGTGTGTGTGGGTTTTTTTTTTCAATCTATCTATAAGGAGGTATTTATTTATTCATTTTTTGCAGAAAAGAAATTGACCAGACAATGTTTTGTGTTAATATAAAAAGTAGCTGCAATTTAATACACATTGGTGTTTTCTACCAACAATCATTTTGGTAGCGTCTACATCCTACTCCTATACAAACTGTTTGGGTTTTTTTTCAGACGATGGCTTTTTGACAGGAAATGGTGTGACTAGGAACCTGTTTGCATGTGTCACTTTCCTCTTACTTCCTGGTAAACAGTACCAGTTTATGGACACCTTGTGAAGCTTTTTTTCTTGTTTCCAGTGAAATGGTCTCCAACAGCAAATGCAATTAATTTGCTTCTTTCGTTTCTGAGAAGATCAATAATATCACAAATGCAATTAATACATCCTTAAATTATGCAGAGGTTCGACCAGTATTTCGCAATTCTTGTGCATCTATGCTCTTACTGAGGCAATTAATGAGAAGGATCCAAATTGCCTATCACAGCTGTGCAGATGATATCCAGGTTTATCTTTTTTTTATCACCAAATGACTACAGCCCTATTAACTCCCTCTGCAAATGGACTGAGGAAATTAACAGTTGGATGTGCCAAAACTTTCGTTAGTTAAACAAGGAGAAAACTGAAGTCATTGAAATACAAAGATGATATAAACATTATTATTAAAGATAAAATAAACAAAGATAAGGTTCTTTAGGTAAATGCAGACCTTGACTCTATTAAACTGACTAATGTCACCTAATATCAAGTCAGGAATATTTGTGTGATTCTCAGATCTTCTAAGTCCTGTAAGTTGCAAGTTAAGGCCTCCATGGATCTGACTTGTTTGTCCAGCACATCTCACAGATGATTGATTTAATTGATATCTAGGGAATTTTGAGGCAAACTTATTGTTGTCAAAGCATTGTCAGACCATATGTAACAAGCTGTGTATAGTCACACCTTTTTTTGTCACATTTTGTTATCAGAACCAGTATTAACCTCTCCAGCAATTTGAGCTTCGGTAGCTTGTCTTGGATCATACCCACATGATAATTAAGCGTTGGTTGGCTATGACCCAGTCACCGGTTTATTACTGTTCCTTTTCTTGGATCACTTTAAATAGATACTGACCACTGCAGACCAGCCATTGTCAAACTCGCTTAAATCCTTATGTTCCAGTTCTTAGTTGATTGTGTATCTTTGGATATGGCTTTGGTGGTTTACTGCTTAGCACATTTTCCTAGCGCCTTTATGTTTGAGTGTTTAATAATTTTTTCCACCTCATGTATGTGATGATTGTATGTTTACTAGTTTACTCGCTAGTCTGAGAGCATGCAGATTATGTTGTCTAAACTGTCCAAGTAGGTGTACTGTGATTAGTATGACACCTTGTCCCAGGTGCCCCCCAAATTGTGCCCCTGGGATAAAATCCTTGGATGTTTATTTTACTGCATTCTAGTGGCTACAAGACAATTAATTTTCAACCCTAATTTCGACATACGTTTGTGAAACGGAAAAGCCTGTCAAAAGTTCCATTCGATAGATCCAGTGTTCTATTTAAAAGAAATAAATGATAAAGTACCATTTATGGAAACTTACACAACCTACACAGGCTACATAAGTGTTTGTTGCGTACCGCTAATTAATTTACACATAACATTTTCCATATATCTAATAATGCACTGTTTTCTATGGCAACGAAATTGACGTCAAAATAATTGTCGTAGAATAATTTTCTAGATTTTTATCAGTTAGGCTGAATGTGCAGTTTTTTTCTTACAACAGAAAAAATTGATTGAATAAATTTGTGGGACTTTGTGTATAACTAATTTATTTAAAATACAATTCACCCATTGTATGAAAATATAATTATTTTTGGCATTTCTAAGTAATGTTTCAACTTTTATGTGTTTCTAGGTCACATTCATTGACGTTGTTGAGTCATCTGGGGAAACTTATATCAACTATTAACTATGTCACAGAAGTTCCTTTTAAAAACCCTTCAAAATCACTTATAGTAAGGAAACTGTTGAGGAACATATAAATATCTTTTTTATTTCTATGAAGCCGTACTACCTGTATGTGTAGTAGCTTTAGGATGTGTTTTTATTTGTCTATCTGTTAGGAGGTATTTATTCATTCATTCAGGAATATTTGTGTGATTCTGGAGTCAGACCTGTAGATTCAGTAGTCATGTCAAGGCGATAATTAGATCAGTTACTGTCATCTCAAAAACACTGATGCCTCACAGCAAGAAGACCCGGGTTAGATTTCCCGGGCAGGGGCCTTTCTGTGTGGAGTTTGCATGTTCTCCCCGTGCTTGCATGGGTTTACTCCCGCTACTCCAGTTTTCTCCCACAGTCCAAAAACATGTATTTAAGGTTGATTAGTAGTTCTTAATTGCCTATAGGAGTAAGTGCGAGTGTGTGGCACTGTGATGGACTGGCCACACACTCGCACTTACCCTGTCCAGGGTGTACCCCTCCTGCCTTTTTCCCTTTCAGAGACAACTGGGATAGACTCCAGCAGATCCCTGTGACCCTGAATTAGGGAATAAGTAGGTATAGAAGATGAATTAATTGTTTAATTATTTATTTTAAAAATGTATAAGATACAGTTTAGTGCCTCACAATAATTTTAAACCATATTAATGACTTAATGATTATTTTATTTAATCCAATTACACAGATCTTCCTCTTAAATTTCTGTATTTAGAAGATTGCTGATATTATTTCCTCTTGTGATATGGGTTCTTATTCTAGAATCAGGGGACAGAATTGGGAGAATTAGTTGTGTCAAAAAGTTCTCGGGTCCACTATGTTCCTTGGGAATTCAGAGGTATATTATTGAGAGTAAAAATTGCTAAATGCAGCATTAATACTAGAGTGATCAGTAGTGATACTACCAATTTTTGTAATATGTTGCTGTGCTCTAAATCCTCAACTGATTAGCTAATAGTTTCCCAGATTTGTCACCATGAATGTAAAATTGGCTTCTAATCTGAAATAACTGACGTTCAATTACGTGTTAAAATGAGTTCAGATTTAGTTTGCAACTCTGCACATTTTTTATACAAATCAGCATTTTTAAATAGAGCATACTGTTGATCTATTTCTTTGATTTGGTTGGCCAATTCTTTCTGTTCTATATATGCCTTCCTTCCTTCCTTCCTTCCTTATTAGCAGTGTATGATAATATTTGCCCCCTAAGGTAAGCTCTAAGAGCATCCCAAGTAGTTAAACGTGAAACATCAGATGTTTCGTTTGTGTTTAAGAAAAAAACTATCTGGTCCTTCAGAAATTTCATAAAATCATCATATACCAATAATGATGAATTAAAGTGCCAGTGTTTTTGATTTTGAGGGAGATCAGGGAGGTTTATAGACATAACAACTGGGGCAATATCACAATGCTCTGATAAGCACAAGAATGAACTATTGGGATCAATTGATTGTCTATAAGGAAATAATCAAGTCTATAGCCTATAGCCTGTCTAAGTGGGGGGGGGAAATTGGTGTTTTTCTGGATCGTCTCTTCCATCTACATACACTCAACGAAACTTGAAACATGTAACTTTTTCTCCTCGAACCTGTGATTTAGGAACCCAAACTGACTGTGTGATCCCTCCGGATCTCACTAACAGTGCTGGGCCCTCCATTCCGGTCAAACGGGTTCGTTGGGCCTCACCTCCACCACCAGTCTCCCCAAGGCCATCACCGTTGTTTTTCTCTGACGATTCATCATCCAGTCTGATTCCCCCTTCTCCTACTATCTGCCACACGGCCGACGAGGTTGATGTTATTTCACTTAATTAGCATATGGAGCTTTCCAATAAACCTGTTCCACTCTGTACCACTGTGTCTGTGTTTTTCTGATTTTGTATTACAACTAGACTACTTAATTTGTGCACTCACACTTCTATGATTAATTATATTTTGGTAAAACTTTTTGATAGCACACCATCCTGTTCTTTTTCCTTTTTCCTTCTCCTACATCATATTTAGCTCACTCTTATTTCTTCTTTTTAGTGCTACTCCTAATATGTATATTTTATAATTAGCTATTTATTAGTCATTGTCATACTAGGTCTATCTCCTGCACAATTTTTAAGCATTTTTTCAACAGAAGTCTCTCTTCCCTCTATAACGGACATCTATACCACACGCTGCATCTGCAAAGCTAAGAGTATTGTGGAGGACCCCACACACCCCTTACACTCACTCTTCACACTCTTGCCCTCTGGAAAAAATACTGGAGCATTTGGACCCTCACAACCCGAATGTTTAACAGTTTCTTTCCTCAAGCCATCAGGCTGCTCAACACACCAAACTGAAGTACCATAACCCACAAATATGCAAAAAAGAAGTGAAGAAATCGAGAAATATCGGAGCATCTATCTAACCCATCTACTCTATGTGGCTGCTAACCGGAGATGTTTAGCAGGGTTAGGTTATAAAAAATATCCCAAGCTTTGAACATCTCAAGGAGCACTGTTCAAACCATCATTCCAAAATGGAAAAAGTATGCCACAACTGCAATCCTACCAAGACATGGCTTTCCAGCTAAACTGACAGACCAAGCAAGGCGAGCACTGCAAGAGCCAAGGGCCCATGGTCACTCTGGAAGAGCTGCAGAAATCTGCAGCTCAGGTGGGAGAATCTGTCTACAGGACAACTATAACTCATGTACACCACAAATCTGGCCTTTATAGAAGAGTGGCAAAAAGAAAGCCATTGTTAAAAGAAAGACATAGGAAGCCATGTAGAGGACACAGCAAACATGTGGAAAAGGGTGCTCTGGTCAGATGAAACCAAAGTTATACTTTTTGGCCAAAATGCAAAGCCCTATGTGTGGCAGAAAAGTAACATTGCTCATCACCTTGAACACACTCCCCCCACTGTGAAACATGGTGGTAAAAGCATCTTGCTGTGGAGATGATTTTCTTTAGCAGAGACAGGGAAGCTGTTCAGAGTTTATGGGAAGATAGATGGAGATAAATACAGGGCAATCCTGGAAGAAAACCTATTGGAGGCTGCAAATGAGCTATTTTGCAAGGACGAATAGGCAAAGATTTCAGTCTCTAGATCTGCAAAGCTGGCAAGAGGCTGGTACAGACCTACTCCACAAGAGTTGCAGCAGCTGTAATTGCTTGCAGCAGGGGGGCTAAATACAAATGCACACCACACTTTTAAGATTTTTAATCATGGACTGATTTTAACAGTCAAAGCTACCTACCTGATGTGGGTATTAAACATTTTTTTTTTTTTCTGTGAACAAAATTAATAAATATCAAAATACACAGTTCTTGTTAAGTTATTGTATATCACTGTTATTATATATCCACTGTTTATATTAATGGAATCCACATCATTATTATTCCGTTCATGCCATCATTATTATTCGAAAATCAGGTGAAAATCTTATCTGCTATCCACCTGAGGTAATGCTTACATGCACTTTTTAATTGTACATATTCGATTCATATCCCAATTTATTAGAACACTTTTTAATGATTCATATCCAATTTATAGACCCATGTGGGTTTTTTCCCTGCTTCACATGCAATGAAGACCCATGTGGTTTTTTCCCTGCTTACACTGTCATGAGTCAAAGCCGATCGCGAGAGAAAAAAAATCTGCGTCACATTTGGAGAAAAAAATGCAGCCATTTTTTCCTGGTTTCCTGGAAATAAGAAACGGCGAAAGAATGATAGACAAGACAAAACAATATGCAAACATTAGAAGAAGTGAATAGCGTACACCTTTGTTAACACGATCTGCATCGCTAATGTAACAGACAACGCGCATAATATGGATATCGCGGTATTGACATCCAAGCAGAAGCTGCTACAACTGCCACCACACAAATTAATAATGGACATGGCAAAAAAAGTTTGGGGCAAGAACATTTTGCACAGTGTTTATATGTTGTTAATTACCGCATATAATTTATTTACATCTGTTTAATTTCATAAAGTACAAGTTGATTTTAAAATGCATTTTGTGTTTTTCAGCTGAATAATAAAAGATTTTTTCTTGTATTTCATCATAAAGATTTTCTTTTAAAAAGTCCTAAAATCTCGTCTCGTCTCATTCTCTTGAACCCAATCTTGTGTTACATGTCGTGGGATAAGTGTCTCGTCACACCCCTAATTATGACATAAGAATAGAATTATTACAGTGACAGCATAGATAAAACCCAAGGAATTAATAGATTGCTATAAACATTATACAACCTGAATACATTTTTTAACTTTTAATCACTTGAGCCAATATTTTATTTACAATAGAACATAGATAACAAAAAATGTTTGAAATGAGAAATTTTATAATTTTATCCACTAACATGAGTATGCTAAATGAGTTCATGTTAAATGTTTAATTTGATGCCTGCTACAGGTCTCAAAAGTTGGAACAGGGAAAACAAAGTACCTAATTAAGTTAAGTGTCATCAGATCTGTAATATGATTAGCTATAAAAAGCGATGTGAATAGTTTAGTGAATAGATATTGATGTTCTATTGTGAATAGATATTGATGTTCTATTGTGAATGAAATAAATCTTTTAGTTTTCATTTTATTCTAATTTAAAAATCATCACAACTTACAGAAAATACAGAAAAAAAACACCCAATTGGCTTACGTGACCATGATCAGTATGAGGAATCAGTGGAACAAATACTTAGAGAACACTTAGATTAGAGAAAGAAATTAGAAAACAAAATGCAAGGGAACTTAGCATTGAAGATATACTGTAACAGTAATGATAAGAAAGGTTTATTAATTGATAAAATTTAAAAATATATATATACAAAGATATAATTGATTTAAAAAATATTAACTCTATAATGTATTTATTATTTATCTATTTACTTTAAGATATATATGTTTCTAGTTAACTCCCCACACTCCAATGTAGTAGGTGGCGGTAATTCACTTTAACATTGTTTAACGAAGAAGAAAAGGAAACACTACTTCCGGGTCGTGAATTGTGTTAGTTACGGCTCCGTTGTTCGAGAAGTCGGGAAAAGAAGGCAGAAAACAGGTTGAAATAAAATACAATTTATATACTTCAAGAGGCAGTAAGTATGCGTTAATAACTTATCTTATGATTCTTGGTTGAATATGTGGCTTTAAAAAGTTAATTTCGCAGGAATAGTTTAAGCTGATGGCGAGCAGATGATAGACTGGTAACCTTAGGCCGCACGAGCTTATCGGAAAACCATCTCGGGGGTTCGCTGAGCTTTCCTGTTCTATAAAACGGGAATACCGCGTTTAATTGTATGTATTTAATATTTTCGGGTTGGCTTTAAAATTTAAACATATTTTCTTTATTTTTATTTACAGAACGGCGGTACACAATTAGCATAACTAGCTCGCTAACCCAACCGACAAACACGCCACCTTAAAACCAATCAAATGTCTTTTTTTACCGATGACGTCACACACAAAACAACACGCAGCGAAAAAGCCGAGTGATCATCGACTTATCGAAGTAATTTCTATGCGTCCTCGGATGACGCAAATCTAAATATGTAAATTCTTTAGTAAGTGGGGAAAAAAACAACGTTATGATGAACTGGATTTTCATCTTTTTTTATAAAAGTTTTTTTTTTTTAAAAAAAAAACAAAAAAAAGCTTTGTCCAGGCAAAAAGATCAGGTAATGTTTAACGGGGGAGTCTTTAATTATTTCCTCCGTATGCCAGATGTGTATAAATGTAAACCATAAACATTTAATGTTGATGTATAAAAATTTTCAAAGAGTAACAGTCTCATACTACGTTACCCATAATGCAACATGTCATGGAACAGGTTCCTACACTGTCAACATCACTGTGCTCATTATTTTATAGTCTGAGCTGTAATAAAAAAAATATTTCCTTAAACTCCCTTATAATTCTGTGTTTCTAAAGCCTTTATTTTGTCAAGTACACACTAAAAGAACCTTACTTAAGGACCCAACAACGACAAAATGACGGTGTTTGAGCCACTACTCCCCTGTATCATTGTGGAGTGATCTAGAGAATCTAGTGAGAGGTCTCAGCCTTTTTTTCTTCCATGAAGCTCTACTGTAACTGATCTCCATGTGTTTTTAAGGGAATAACAAACAGACTTAAATTTACCTATTATGGGGTGGGAATCTCTCTGCACGTCACCATTTGATTCTGATTCAGAGAGGTGCGATTTCATTATAAAACAATTAATACATTTTTTGTCTAATCGTTTGACTTTTTTTTTTTTTTTTATAATTCAAGATGGCGCCGCTGAGACCGGCTGCCGTCACGACTGCTGTCTAAACCTAACTTCCAATCTTTTTTACTGACCAATTACGACAGCAGCCTCTCTCTCTAGGAATACACCATAAATAGCCAAATATGACAAAGACTCTCATACATTTTGGTGTACAATACACCATTACGGATGTGACAAGATCTTGCAACACAAGCTCTCTCGAGATCTGACTGCCACATTTAAAGCGTTTGTGTGGCAACATTGGCTGCATTTACACTGCAGGTCCTTATGCTAATTTTTTTTTTTTGATGACCCGCTTACATTATCTTTTAAAACTGACCCGTATCCAATATCTGCATTTACACACTATACGTGGCAAAACAACCCAATGTAGACATTCTGACCAGAAAAGAAAGTAAAAATTGTGATAATTAATGAACACAATGGACAAAAATAAAACGATTATTTAATATGTTGCTTTCACATCATATTTAAGAGCTTTCTTTAGGCCGAGAAACCGCTGAGGGAGAAATATACATATACACGTTTCTAAAATACCTTAGAGAACTGTCTACAGGGACAGTTTGTTTGTATTATACCTATATATAAATATGCTGTTTGCACTACCAATTAGTCTATAATGTTCTATATTCATAATATTCTAGTGCAAACCACTGCCAACAAAAAAAAAATTACCTTTTCTTGTGTAAACAAGCTTTTTGGTAGGTATTCTAGCTACCAGTAGTTCTGCGCAAGCCTTTAGCTTGAAGTTTATTCCTATGTTAATTGTAAAGATGTTGGATTGCAATGTGGCTAAATTAAGTGCAAGAGGGAATTTTGTATCTCCCATCCAGCGCTCGGATGAGGATTTTAAATCCCTCTTTTGTCACTGCATTAGAAGGCGCACTGTGTTCAGCGCAGTAGCGGGTTATGGCGTTGGTTATTTCCTTTTTTTTCTCTCTTGCAAATTGTCTGTCACTTCAAAGCCAAAAAATCCCATATTACATGTGCTGTTTGCCTGTGTATTCATTGGCCAAGCAATCTCTTTGACTCGGAAGAAGTCATAATCCCGCTCCGCCGCGCTTTTTGCCAACATGCTGATTGGCCGCACGAAGCTGTGCGCACTTAATTGGCTGGTATAAATGTCACTCAAAGACAGCAATTATGCATTTACTCTGAGACATTTTTATTGCATTCACATCGCAGCCTTTTGCGATTGGTTAATTTCACTGTTTTCAAATCGTGATTTAATTTTGATTTATCATTCAGCCCCACTCCTTACTATATGTATAGTAAGTATATGTGTATAGTTTCCTTTTTTAATCTGGTATGTATGTATTATTTTTTAGCTTGTATAATTTTTTTTTAAACCCGTGTTTTTATTTAGGCACATCCCGCTGCCCTGAAGTCATAACAAAGGATAAGTGTTTAAAGTAGATTTGAAGAGTCAACATGGAATCTTCAAAATCACCCAGAAGCGGGAAACATCACTCGCGCTCCAGATCACGCTCAAGGGACAGAAAACGCAAATCTGGTAACGACAATGTCCATCGTTCAATTTCTCCAGTAAATTTTTAATGCCAAGATGATGTGCATGGTTTCATTTCAGAATCAATTTTCACTTCATTTTAGGTGATAAGAAGCACAGAAGATCCCGAAGCAGAAGTAAAGAGGTAATTAAATTAAAGAGCATTTCACTCACCTAGGTTAGGTAGATGTGCTTACATCATTGTGTAGTTTATCAGTTTTAGACCAGGGTAAGTATGAAGCGTTTACAGAACAGGATAAAAGAATTCTTCATGAGAAAGCATTACTTTGGTTCTTTCTCTCACATGTAAACTATAGAAATTATTAAAGTAGCATAAAGATTGTGTGGGAAAATTTTTATTTTGGTAAAAAGCTTGTATTTAGATCACATGATAACATCTCTATAACGAATTACACTCAGCGTGCTAACGCACGAAGAGACACTCTGAACTGAAGACGCTGCTGACAGATAGCAAAATTATATGCCTACAACCGCACAGGTAACTATCAGCATTAATCTTCCACTTGTTTAAAAATATCTTTATTTTTTTCTGTCCCCACATGAGTTGCCTTGATCTTGACTGATCTTTGTTCTTTTACCTGTTTGCATGAATGTCATAGAAAAGTCAACAGAAGGAGTTAAACCTTGGGGCCGTATTCAGAGTTGAGTTCTTTTACACGGAAAGCGTTAATACTAAACTTGGACAATTGGAACGCATCCTTATCCACACAGACATGTAAATCAGCCTCAGACAGATTTGTTTAGATTTCTAAAAGTATTATTAAATGTTTAGGGATGGCTCTGTGTCTGACAGATATAATGTCATAAATCACACTTTTTAATGTGTCCTTCAAATCATTCTAATATGATCTTATACAGTGAGCTGTAACCACAGCAGGTGAGTCTTTGGTCAGTTTGTCCTTTAAACCATCGACATGTGAAGCCTTGCAAAGTCATTTTTGAGTAAAGTTGTACCCTGACATTCGCTGGAGTTAGTTTTTCAAGAACACTCACGAATTGTGAAAATCCATGAAAATTAAACAGTCAAAACAACTGCCTATACATTTTTTTTTGATCATTTAAACCCAAAATATGGCCCCAAAATGCTCCCATCCATCCAAAACCGCGTTTCTTCTGCGATTGCTTTGTGTTCTACAGTACTCAAAAATGTATACAGTATTATATTTTTCTATGGAAATTTAGCTGATTTTACATTATTTGTGACAAATTTAGTCAAATTTATTGTTAATAATTTGGTAATAAATAATAATTTTATACTGCTGCAAATAATTGTTAGTTTCCAAAGAAAAAACTGTGAATAGACGAAGCTGTGAGCGCTGAATTGTGAAAAGGTGGGGGTTGACTGTTTATTGAAGTGCTATTTTTTGGTCAGCTGATGGCTAACACTCGAGTCGAACACATGCACTCTTACTTTGAAAACTGATAAAATCCGACCTTATTACAACGAGCATTTTTCCACTTCTTGTTTCTGAGGTTAGTAAAGTTATAGTCTGGTTTGTCTTTCTGTTCAATTTTCCGTCCATAGTTGTCCCCCCAAACATTCCTTATTTTAATTTGGTTATGGATACAGTTTAATGCAGCTGTTCTGAGAGCCCTTAAAAAGGACAATTCTGCAATTCCAATGGTAATTTTTACTTTTTTTTTTTAACTCTGAATACGACCTACGTCAAGCTCAATTTAATTTCTTTTGTAATTTATTTGTAATAAGAATAAGATTTGTCCATGAAGATTTTTGATAAAAATGGTAGGGTATTCTGCATGGTGTAGGTGCAGAGAGAGGGAGGGAGGGCACAAGGGGAGATTGGGCTGTGCGTATTAATCATCTTATAGATGCTTGTTCTAAAACTGGCATACTAACACTCTTTGTCACACTATTTTCCTGAAAGAGACCACTTCTTCTTAAAACAGGCACGGCGGAGGGACCCAGACAAGACGGGCAGATCACACAGCCGAGTTGAGGACATGCTGCACAGTTTGGACAAAGAGCGCGAGAGGCTTTCGGAGGACAGCGGAGAAGAACGGCACCGCAGAAAAGACAAGAGGTCGTCCAGAGGAAGAAGCTTTTCCAGATCACGCTCAAGGGAAAGGTACAACACTGAAAATAGGATCAGGAATGATCAGTCGTCAGAGCTGATCAACTGTTATGGGGAAGTGATAATTCTGTGGTTAAGGTGTCAGACTGGTGATCAGAGGATCACAGGTTTGACTGTCAGTACCACCAAGGTGCCACTACTGGCCCCCAAAATACCCCTTAATTACTCATCTGTAAAATAAGTAGAGGTGGGAATCTTTACATTTACATCATTTGGCAGACGCCCTTATCCAGAGCGACTTACATTTATCTCTTTATACAAGTGAGCAATTGGGTGTTAAGGGCTCCCTTGCTCAGGGACCCAGCAGTGGTGGCCTGGTGGAGCTGGGAATCTTAGGTACTTTGCGATCCGATTCCCAAAATCGATTTCTAATCACACTAACACATTTTTCTAATTCTTCTGCTGTGTAAATGTTCACATCTTTACATTTTAACCAGAATTTTCTATGGTTTTTGTTTATAGTTGGAATTTCTGAATGACCAATATCATCCCAACTTGGTTTCATAAATTTTCTTTTATTAACAAAGTTGTGTTCAGGATGATCAAGCTCTGAATGAAACATTGAAAACATCAGATTATTATAACAATTATGAAGAACAATTAGATAACATAACAGTCAAGTCACCTTTATTTTATATAGGATTGTTTCAAAGCAGCTTTACAGAAATACCTCAGAAACAACAATATTTACCATTCATTAGAACAGTCAATTTGATTGATATCCAAAAATTTTAGAGTCCCCAACTAAGGAAACTAAGCTCTTTCTGATGACTGTGCCCTGACCGTCATTTAGTGACGAATGTATATTGAATTAGGCCTAGGCAAACCTGCGACGAACGCTCAGTTACACTTATAATTTTTTTTTGTTTTTTGCACAGGCAGGCTCGCACCATCGTAATATTATTTCAAATTTTTAGAATCGATTCTGGACTTTTGAGAACCGATCATCAGCAAATTGTGATGAATCGTTTTTTTTTTTTTCTTTTCTCCCCCCTTACCACCCCTAGAAATAAGATGAGTGTAAGTCGCTCTGGTTCTGGGCGCCTGCCAATTCAAATGTTTTAAAAATACTCTCCTTACATGTCATAGTGCACAAGTACAGCTGTTTTAGTCGCTTTATATTCTTTTATTCTATTTTTAACTATTTATTTGTAAATTACCCAAATGCACACATCTGAATGAACTTAATGAAGAATGCCACTAGAACCTGTATCTCCATGATCAGCATAGTATAACCACAGTCGTGCTCAGAATCTACATTTAAGCAATCTAAGTTCAGTGTGAATTAAGTTAGTGTAAAGGTTGTATAGTTATTATATATAAACTGTGGCATTTTCTTGTTTCACAGTCACAGGAGACACCGCAGTCGAAGTCGGGACAGACGGAGGTCTTTTTCGCGCAGTCGTGAGAGGAGATCGAGGAGTCGCGAGAGAAAGAGACGAGCCAAATCCCGATCCCGATCCAAACACAGACAAAGAAGCAAAAGTCGCAGCAAAAGCAAGTAAGTTGCTCTAGAGTACAGCCTCGGTTCCTGGAGGCCTGCCGCCCTGCAGGGTTTAGCTTTAACGCTAATTAATTGCACACAATCCAGCTGATCACGTCTTTTAGGCTTGTTTAAGAAATCCATGTTTTGTGGTTTGGAATAAAGTTAAAACTTAGATCCTAGAGGGACAAAGCCATGCAGAGTTAAGTTTGGCGCCCTACTCTAGCGCATTGATTCTCAAAGTGTTGTAATAGTATGCTGTGGTGTGCAATCACTGAATTAAATGTAATTATTCTTAAAACAATTAAAAAGTTTGCAAGGTGACTAGAGGTCACAAAACTGCTATCGTGACTTTTATTTAAATTTAACTAACCATTTTAATTTAAACATTTATTTATCTGTATGAAAGTGCAGTGTTGTTCAAACTGTATTTACAATGATGAAAATGGCTGACGCCAATAAATATTTTTATTAGGAATAAAAATTAAAGACAACTGGTTTTTGAGCCATGTATAGCTGAATAATTAGGCGGAAACATCTTTTTTGTTGCCTATTTTTGCATTAGAGAAAAAAAGAAAAGGATCGAAAAGGTGAGAAAGAAGAGTCTCAGTCGTTCCACCAGTCCTGTGGCTTTCAGGGGCAGAAACACAGCCATGGACGCGCAGGAGGCTTTGGCCAGGAGGTAGAGTAGTGTTTTTATTTAAGACAATTTTGTTTTGTATATGAAAATGTGCATGCATGTTTGTTTTTAATACAAGTCTACAAACCCCTGTTAAAGTGGCAGGTGTCTGTTCTTGTCAAATCAATCATGTCAGGACTTTTTCCCCGCCCTCAATGTGAAACGACAGCAAATAATATTACAGTGAAAAACAATCGATAAAGAGAAAAAAAGGAAAGTAAACCATGTACGATGATCTAATTTCACGCTCCTTAACTAACCCACTGATCTTTTTGGGCAAGAGTCTTGGCATCGGCTTGGTGTAACTTGACTTGACAATATTTTCTTACTCTTTCTTGCAAAAACATTCTAGATCCATCAAAATGCTGGATGCTGCCTCCACCATGCTGAACCAGGGGTATGGTGTTCTTTTGGTGATGCATATATACATATTTATTTATTTTGCAACAATCATATCTTTTGACGAATGCAGTGATTAAAACCTTTTGGAGTTGGTTTATCAGACCATAACACATTCTGTTCAGTTTGGGCTTGGATGTTTTTTTAGGTGTGTGGCTGAAAAGTCTGTCTAGCTGCCCATCCCCATTAGAACAGGGCTTACACACACAGTATATAATCTGTTTAATTTTCCCCTTAAAATCTGATTGCTGTTTTTGCGGTGAGGGAGGAAAACGTTCCGACAGCAATTATATACATCACAGAAACCTGCCAGTCTAACAGGGTTATCTATAGGTTTTTTTATTATTTTTGTTGTATATAAACAACCGTTAGTTATAAATTTCTAGATAATTCTACATTTCACAATATTTGGGTGGTTCCTTCATAAGCAATTTAAAATTCCCAATGCAAAAAGCTTTATTTGATTTGTATTTTACTTTGGTACTTAGATTGGAAAGAGCCAAAAAACTACAAGAACAGAAAGAGAAAGAGCTGCTGGAAAAACACCACCAGCAGCAGCAGGAGATCGTAGCAGGTGGGAAACTGTTCTGTGACCTTATTCAGTTATCTGATTTAAAACAAACATCTTTAACCTTTGGTTGTCGTCACCCTCCTGCAGTGGCGGCGGCAGCAGCTCCGCTACTCTGTGAAAACGCTCCGGCTGCAGCCTCCGGTCCAGCTCTAAACGTAGCAGCGCTGCTCGCCTCTGGCACCCAGGTTACGCCACAGATCGCTATGGCGGCGCAGATGGCAGCTCTGCAGGCGAAAACGCTGGCGGAGACGGGCATCGCCGTGCCGAGTTACTACAACCCCTCAGCCGTCAACCCCATGAAGTTTGCTGAACAGGAGAAGAAGAGAAAGCTGTTGTGGCAGGGGAAAAAGGAGGGGGTGAGAAGGGGGGGTTTATGCTGTCTGCATACAGGAAATTGATTTTAATATTTATTATTATTAATAATAATAATAATAATAATTAATTACGCATGTTTGAAATGATGTATTTAAAAATAGGAGTTTCAAAAAAAGTACAGAGCTGTGTATAATTGAATAGTCTGTACAATCAACACTTGGAAAACCAAATTTCCATTAAGCTTCCTCTTCTTCTTTTTCCTGTTTTAGGATAAGTCTCAGACTGCAGAACTTTGGGAGAAGCTCAATTTTGGCAACAAGGACCAAAACGTAAAGTTCCGCAAACTGATGGGAATCAAGGTGAGTTCAGATACATTGTACACATTTGGGCATAAATTCACATGTAAAAGTGAGATTTTACTCTCAATGCACTAATGAGGTTTGGAATTGTATAAAAATGTGTTACAGGCATAAATATTAAAATAAACAAGCAAAAATGCCACATTGAGAAATATTTCCATTTTTACTATTTTATTGTTTGCAAAAACATATTAATAAAGAAATATATTTTGTGGCAAATTTTGTGGTATTAAAGATTATCTTAAGTTAAATGTACATTTTACATTGCTGGTATGGTTAGCTCTTTATCTATAGTCAGGATGGCATAAACACACCAAATAAACTTTAAAAGAAACACCAGAAACTGCTTAAAGAAATGAGTTACATTCTGGAAACGCTAGTGTACAAATACAAAACTATAAGTGTTAGGAATCACTTTTCTCTGTGTGAATGACCAAATGGTTCATTGGACTTTTCAGTCATTATCCTACTTACTGTAGGATTTGAATTTAATTCACTAATCTGCCACTGCTGGGCCCCTAAACAAGGCCCTTAACCCCCAATTGCTTATTTGGATAAATAAGATGAAGTCTAAAGAGCCCCTTTAATGCATGTGTCTGGATAAATCTGTGCCTTAACATTCTTCTCAGCACTGAACAGAGAAGATAAGAAAGATTTATATATATATATATTATATATATATATATATATATATATATATATATATATATATATATATATAATATAAAATAGCTTTTTAAATTAATTAATTAATTAACGTCTATGAAGAAAATGTTGAAGTTGTGTTTAAGTCTTTAGTCCCAGGATTTGTGTAAAAGCCTAAATACACTAAACTTAATGTCGCCTTTGTTCACCTGTAGGCTGATGAGGACTCGTCGTCTGGAGATCTCAATGAGGAAGGCATAAAGACGCTGCAGCAGCAGGAAGAAATGTTCCGCAACCTGGATGTGCAGTACGAAATGGCGCGCTCACAGACACACACACAGAGAGGAATGGGCCTCGGCTTTTCCACGTCATTCTCCTCGCGGGGTATGGACCCTGTCTGAACAGACAGTTGGATGTTCAGTCAGTGACTCTGCTTATTTTCAACGTGCATATAGAAATCTGACGCTTCACATCGCATGGATGTTGGTTTGCATCTGTAATTTATTCAAATGTCATTTATTTGTCTTGAAAGGATCCAGATGTAAATACAAGTGATTTGGTTTGTTTTTGTTAGGATAGCTGCAAAAAAAATGTGCACAGGTGCAATAGGACGCTGCATAACTTTCTGGGGGATGTAAATGTTGTATTTTCTTTTTTCCCCCTATAACGCCGTTTCCCTTGTGGATAGAACAGTTTGATCATATTGCTTTGAATGACACTGTAAAGAACATAACTGAACCCTTTCCATCAGAAAACACTGGCGTCAAGGCCACAAGTGTGTCGAGCTCCTGTACCTGTACCATCTGAAATATTTTTAGTTCAAAAATGTTACTGTGATTATTGCCATGTTTCAGGAAATAAATTTTAAAATGTTTATTTCTAATTACTATGATTTATGTAAAAGAAAGTACTTTAAGAGTAAACAAGAAATAAAAAAGCTTTATGAAGCTGAAAATGCTTTATAAAGAAAACACTTCTCTTTAAGTGCACTAAAACGAAAAATATTTTTTTTTCCAGTAAATCAGATTTTTTTTTTATATACAGTCAAGCCAGAAATTATTCATACTCCTGGCAAATTCTAATTAAAATTACATTTATTCAACCAGCAAGTTTTTTGACTGGAAATGACACAGGCTTCTCCTTGGCATCATTGTGGAAAAAAATATTTCTTAGCTTGTATTTACATTTGAACAAAAAGTAGCCAAAATTCATACCCTTCTCAATAATCGATAGAAAAGCCTTTATTACAGCAATCAAACGCTTCCTATAATTGCTGACCAGCTTTTTGCATGTCTTCACTGGTATTTTTGCCTGTTTATCTTTAGCGATGAGCTCCAACTCTTTCAGGTTGGAGGGTCTCCCTGCCATTAAACTGATCTTTAACTCCCTTCACAGATTCTCAATTGGATTTAAGTCAGGACTCCTGGCTGGGCCACTAGAAAACGTTTTTGTCTGCTAACCATTTTTTATTTTTTTTTTTACCACTTTTGGGTCGTTGTCATGCTGAAATGTCCACTGGTGCCCAAGGCCAGGTTTCTCTGCAGACTGCCTGATGTTGTTGTTGAGAATTTTGATGTATTGCTCCATTTTCATGGTGCCGTTTACTGTGATTAGGTTCCCTGGCCAACTGGCTGAAAAACACCCCCAAAACATTAAGTTCCCACCACCATGTTTGACAGTGGGGATGGTGTTCTTCTTGTTGAAGGCTTCTCCTTCTTTACACCAAGAGAAGGCTACATCATTGTGGCCAAACAATTCAGTTTTTGTTTTATCTGACCATAAAACAGAAGACCAGAAGTCGTCTTCTTTGTCCAGATGAGCATTTGCAAAGGCCAAGCGGGCTTTTGTGTGCCTTACCTGGAGAAGTGGTGTCCTCCTTGGTCTGCGTCCGTGGAACCGAGCGGTGTGTGCAGTGTCTGTTGGACTGTCTGCCTTGAGATGTTGCCACCAGCAGAGCCCATATTCATCAGGATAACCTTGGATCCCATTTAACTCTCTCACTATCCTCCTGGCCAGCACAGGTGTCATTTTTGGCTTTCGACCACATCCTCTGAGTGCGGAACATCTTGTATTTTTTAATGATACTTTTCACTGTAGCCACTGGAACTTCAAAACATTTAGTTATGGTCTTATAGCCCTTTCCTGACTTGTGAGCAGCCACAATGCGCAGCCGCAGGTCCTCAGTGAGCTCCTTTGTCTTAGCCATGACTGTCCACAAACCAACAGCGGAGAGCTTCTGTTTTTCACCTGTTGAGTTGATTAAAACAGCTGTTCCCAATAAATCAGGGTAATTAGGATGCTTTAGAACGGCTTGGACTATTTGGAATGGTATAGAACTTTGGATTTTCCCCATAGACTGTGACAATTTGCAAAGAGTATGAATAATTTTGGACATGCCACTTTGTGTTCAAATGTAAATAAAAGCTGAGAATGTTTTTTTCCACAATGATGCCTCTTGTACATCGTCTTCTTATCTTTTGGGAGAAGCCTGTGTCATTTCCGGTCAAAAAAACCTTGCTGGTTGAATAAAAGTAACTTTAAATCAGAATTTGCCAGGGGTAATAATTTCGGGCTTGACTGAATGTTGCTGAAAATAAATGTGGAGCACTTATTTAATTTAGAATTTCAATATTTAATTGAGTGGTGTACATTAATCCTTAGGCACATATATGAAAAAAATATTTTGATAGCTTTTTAGTGCACTTAAATAAAATGTTAATTTTATCAGATTTTATTTGATATTACTTTGTGTAATAGCTATTTCACTGTTTCGTACCAATTACAAATTTACATTTTAGGCATTTGTGAGACACTTTTATTTAAAGAGACTTACATTCACCTTATTTGTACAACTGAACATAGGGGAGTTAGGGCCTTGTTCAGGGGCCCGGTGGTGGCAACTCGGTGGTGCAGAGATCAAACCCACAATCTTCCAGTTAACAGGCCAACAACTTTATCACTGCAATACCACGTCCCCCATTTGATAATTAAACAATTAATTTCTTCTATGTTTGATTCATTTTTTTCAACTCGCAATAAAAAGTAAACAAATAAACTAAACACTTGGACGAACTGGGGCACTGGAAAAATTTTATATATATATATAAAATATTATGTAACTATGCATCTGACAGTAAAAAATCGATTTGACTAGATTAGACTAGGGGTCGGCAAACCCGCAGCTCCGGACGCTCTTTCCTCCCTCAGCTGTGGTTCCCTGTGGCTTTGGGAAAAAAAAGAGTATTTAATTTACATGTATTTTATTTTAATTTTCAAAATTTAAAGACGAAGGTAATCTTGTAATATTAAAATAAAATGTGGTTATTTGTCGCTCAAAATATGCATCACAACCCCTGATATGCAAAATCCGCCAGCACGCGAAACATGGAATGCCAACATACACTTATATGAACATGAGCGTCTACATTTGGAGTCCTGTCAATCTTCATATCCACATACATATGTGAGAAGGTCTTCTTCAATATTAACTATGTAAAAACAAACATCTCTCACGCCTCACACACCACAGCGCACAATCGTGTGTGAAAATGAAGGTGACGTCTTACAGCCATCATGTGGAGACGCTGTGTGATGAGGTTTAGGAGTAAACATTTCATTAACCATCTACAATCAATATTTTACATTGTTTAGTAAAATGGCCTTTTTTTTATATTCAGGTTAACAGCTGACTGGGCGCCCTGGTGACTTGATATTTGGGGATATCTGGGGACACCAGATCAACATCATCATTCTCCTCAAGTTATTCCTGATTTTTTACAGAAAGCATTAGCGATTGCGATTGGCGAGTTCACTGTCTGTAGGTACCCTGTTAGCTTTTGGGGGGGGATATATATATACCATAATGTTCTTCTACCTGCATATGAGACTGGAATACAGGACATGAGCCACTCCTGTAATGAGGTTATGGTTAGCAAACTCCAGTATGAGCAACACAATCGGATATTCGCTGAGCCGTTTCCAGGTTGCTGCATCCTCGCTGAGGCCCATCCAGTGGATCAGCAGGGTCCTCATGGCTTCAGGGAAGAGCTCGGAGGCTAGATCTTCAGCTGGAGGCAAGTCTTTAATGTGTTCAATGTTTCTCATCTTAAATCCCTCTACCTGGTGACTCACGCTGCCGTTGGCTTCATAAAACTGTTGACCCAGCCAGCTTGCCACCGCCTGGAGTAAAACACTGGAGTAGATTGAGTAACCATGAGAATGACTCTGTAGCAAAAGCATTACCATTTCTGTCAGCTTCTCCTCATTTACGTGTCCATCAATCCAAAACTCAACATAATACAGAAGTTTTAAAATGGTCTCTCCCTGCGTCTTGTCCACGCTTTGTTTGCATTTCATCTTATTTGCTATGTTATAAAGTTTCTCGGCAAGCAAACCAAAGGGTTTCCACGCCACTGCTTGAATTTGAAAGCAGTAATCATGGTCTACAGAGGAGGAATAATCTTCTGGTCCAGATGTTGACTCCAGAGTCACCTCCTTGAAGTCTTCCACTGCGTCCTGAGAGAATGACTGGTCCTCATTATGCACAGAAACATTACTGGAAAACTGATTTGATCCCAACAGCGTCTCTTGATCGCTGTTTTCTGGTGGTTTCGTGTCTAACTGAAGTCGGATGTTGTACGCTGAGTTTAGTTGATCATCGTTGATGTGCGATTTCCACAGATCCTGTAAGGAAGAATAGGGTTTAATAAGAGAAAAAAATTATTTTATACATTTTAAGAAAAAAAATGCTTAAATCTGTATTTCTGTTGAACAGCATGAGTAGAAGTCTTGGAAAACTTAAATCATTATACAATATATTTGATCTGATTTGAATTTTTATATTTAGGCAAGGCAAGTTTATTCATATAGTACATTTCATACACTGGTAATTTAAAGTGCTTTACATAAAACAAAAAAATGTAAAATAAAAACAAAGATTTAAAATGAATGGAAACAGTTAAGAATATAAAATGATTACAGCCGGTTCGGAAGTAGCACAGTGCTCATTCAGTAAATGCAGAGCTAAATAAATTGGTTTTGAGCATGGAGTTAAAGATAGCTACTGATTTAGCACATCTGATCTCTTTTGGTAGATGATTCCAGCTGCAGGCTGAGTGATCTGATTGGTTTATATTTAGTGAGCATATCTAAAATGTATTTAGGTCCTAGGTCATTGGGAGATTTATAAACAAGTACCAGTAATTTAAAATCAATCCTAAATGTAACTGGCAGCCAGTGTAAGGACCTGAGGACCACTGTAATGTGATCAAATTTTCTGGTTCTACGAAATCCTGGCAGCAGCGTTCAGTATGTGCTGCAGCTGTCCAAGTGTCTTTTTGGGAAGGCCAGTCAGGAGTGCATTACAATAGTCCAGTCTACTGGTAATATAAGCATAAACAAGAGTCTCTGGGTCCTGACTGGAAACAAAAGCCTTGACACGACTACTAAAACTAAGATCTGACTCCAGAACCACTTTAAGATTCCTGACTTGATTTTTGGTTGTTTGACCCCTAGAATCAAGATATGCATTCACCCTGAAAACTTCATCTTTGTTTCCAAAAGCAGTGACTTCAGTTTTCTTCTTGTTTAACTGAAGAAATTTTTTGGCACATCCAACTGTTAATTTCATTTGTAGAGGGAGTCAATAGCATGTAGAAATTTGGTGATAAAGAAAGGTAAACCTGGATATCATCTGCATAGCTGTAATAGGTAATTTGGTTCTTTTTAATTATTTGACTCAGTGGGAGCATATACAAGTTAAACAAGAGTGGTGCAAGAATTAAGCCTTGTGGGACTCCGCATGTCACTGACGTCCACATAGACTCATTCAATTCAGGATTCAAAAGCTTTATTAATCCCAGGGAAAAATGGCTTAAATTTCGGACCATCCCAGAAAGCCAGACAAAGTTGTCTAGTCTCTCTAGTGTGTTATGATCGACAGTGTCAAATGCAGCACTGAGATCTATAAGTACCAGCACTGATATTTTACCAAAATCAGAATTTAAGCGAATATTGTTTATTATGTTTATGAGCGCTGTCTTTGTGCTGTGATGTGGTCGGAAACCAGATTGAAAGTTGTCCAGGTGTCCATTTGAGAACTGATTGAAAACAACCTCTGATCATCTTGCCTATAAAAGGAAGATTTGATATTGGTCCATAGTTGCTCAGCATGGTGTTATCTAGATTACTATTTTTCAGAAGAGGTTTAACAACTGCTGTTTTTAAAGAGTTTGGAAAATTCCCAGTAAGAAGTGAGGTGATAACTACTTTCAAGGCATTTGCTTCTAGACAAATAAACACACTTTTAAAAAAAGATGTGGAAAGTGTTAGGATAGCAGGTTGCTGATTTATGGTTCTGTACAATTTTCTTTTAAAATTTTGCTATCAGTTTTTTCAAAGACAGACATAGTAACCTGTTTTCGAAATTGTCGAATCTGTCTTGTCTTTTTATAGAAGTGTTAACTGCATTTCTGATATCATTGATCTCAGAAAAGAAATTCATTGCATTTGCTGTCGGGAGCATTTCACTAGGGAATCTGACCTGGGGGGATTGTTAATCTCTCAACAGTAGAGAAAGAGTGTGAGTGTTGTTTATGTTACCGTTTATAAAATTATAAAAAGGAAGGTCTGTCTAGCTTTGCCTAGTTCTGTACTGAAAGCATGAATGCTGTCTTTATAAATGATATAGTGTATTTCAGGTTTAGTCCTTAGCCACATCCTCTCAGCTTTCATGCAATGTCTTTTCATAATTTGTACTGTTTTCAAAGTGCTTTTTGCCCGCCATTCTTCTTACTGACTTTCAGAGGAGCAATATCTTTCATAACACTCAATGATAAAATTTCAACTCTTCAACAAGGGCTGGAGAATATTTTGGAGGTCTGTAAAAAATGATGAATAGAATGCGTACAATAAGCACAATAACTAAATATTCAAAAGACGAATACTGACCAATCGACACCTGCTTAAATTGGTAGACATTTTTAATAGGGCAGCTACATTACCACCTCACCTAACAGCTGCATACACTCATAAAAGAAAAGTTAGGAGGGGGTGTGTCATTAAGAACGATTGCGCTGCAGCTGTCTTCTAGCAACGTTTCATTTAGAAACTTCAAAGCGAGGTTGTTTGTTGTAAATAAGTCATTGATTAAAAATTATTTGTTTTTTAGTGAATAAATGTATAGAAATGCAGCATGACTTATAGTTTTAGTCCCCACAGCAATCTCTGTTTGATTCGTGATAGGTCGTAGGTAAGACAGGTAACCTATACGGCTTAATAAGGCTTTCGTTAAACTTTCTATCACTTGATAAAAACTGAAATAAAGAAACCTACAGGCAAACTGGGTTCCCGCTTGTTCTGTAAAAAAATTGTAATTATTGCTGCTATCATAGTGGGGACCAATTTTTTAAAATGTTAAAAAATTTCAAGGGTTATGAATACTATTTTTAAGGCAATGTAGGTCAGCCACATGACTATTTGGGAGCTGATGTGAAGTCTTGTGGTCATTTATTCCGTGTGTGTGCTATTAGGTTGATTGACCTGGTACACGCTATTGAAGTATTATGGAGAGAAACAGATATTGTCCTTTAGAACCCTTGCACCAAGTTTGGGTGAAGTCCATCTGGTTTACAGTTCACTCCTTTTATATTGCAGTTTTTTTGTAGCCATGTATTTAGTTCAAGCAACCATGAACGTTAAAATCTTATTATAGAAAATTATAGAAACAAGAAGCAACACGCAGAGCAGTAAGCAAGAGATTCTGAACAGGAGAAGAGTCTAGCGAGGTGTAGGCTTTAATTTTCTAGTTTTGCTTCTTCTAGTGTTTTTCCTCAAATGTCGCTGGACATTGGGTGAAATCAAGCAGATGCCTTCATCCAGAGCGACTTTCATTCATTTCATTTATCCATCTGAGCAATTGAGGGTTAAGGGCCTTGGTGCTGGGAATCAAACCCTGATCTTTTGATTAGACACCTGATCAAGAGCAACTAGACACTTTATTAGGAGCACCTGTGCTTTCCAGGGTACATGTTTACTAGGGTTGCAAAAATTCCTGGAAACTATTAATGGCAACTTTAATTTTGGATATATTTCAAACTGAAGACATAATTGGAATGCATGGGAACTTTTAAATTTAAAAATGACATCATCTGTGTGTGTTGTGGAGGATTGTACAGTGTAAGTGGAGGTGTGGAATCAGTAGTTCTGCAGTGTTGTGTATGTGATTAAGGAATATGCAGAGTAGAAATTCAACTGTAATAGCATTAAATCTGGTTGTTTTAACTGTAATTGTGTGGCAAGATTTGTTTTTGTTCAACTGCCAGTCTACAAGTATAAGTTTCCTGTTAATACATATTATTCCAATTAATTTCCATATATTCCTGTTAATTCCTATAGAAGGTTTCCATCCTTGAGAATTCCTAGAAATCCTATTAACTACAACTTGGTCATTGATGATTGGAGAAAATCTTTGATATTATTAACAGTTTGAAATACTATAAAATTACCAGTAATGAGGTGGACACTGATGCATTCTACTATACCTGAAAAGATTCCAGAATTGACAGCTGCTCTTGTTTACTATAAAGCTCAAAAGCCACTCGAAAAACCCCATGAACACAGTAGAACCACAGGCTGTTCTGGGAACAAGGAAGTCGTAATCCTTCAAACCGAAAGTCTGCAGACAAAACAACAGCTTGTTAATAACCTCCACCTGAGAGTGTTATCATTAGATGTAACATGCCCTTTTACAAGTTGTTTGAACTAAACACAACCACCCTAAAATAAAGATTCACGCTGTGTTTTTAAGCTGTTTTCAGATGCCCGCTTCTGTGATGTCACATAGACCAAGGCCACAGCCCCGATAGACCTGCCCCGAGCAGTGTTGACAGATTGGGTAGATTTTCCCCTTAATTTTGCTTCTTTTGATCAGGTCACACTGAACAAAAAATGCATTGTGTTGAAATTTGGGCTGCTCTTTTAATACAACAGGCAGACGTTTATATCTTCATTTTTTCCAAGTTCAAACTCTACATATTGTGAGCTGGTATTTTATGGATTTTAATGGGTGGATTTTACTCTGTAGTTGTAAAATGTCTGCTGTCGCTCCAAGGTAAAATCAGAGCGGCACCTCTGTAAACACCTCTGTAAAGTTGGCGGCACCTCTTTAACACCTCTGTAAAGTTGGCACCCCATGAAAATTGATAATCACCAAAACTATGGCATTCGCTTGTTTGGATGGTAAGACATTTTTTTTGACCGTGTAACATCACTCTTAACCCCATGTTTCCAAAAAGCACAATTTGTTTGTGCTCGATTTGTGGCGTATAAATAAACACATCTGTTTTCATTCCGTAGATATAACCAAAGTATTTCCAAGAGCTGTGACATCACTCTTTATCCCAGTGTCGGGACGGTGGTCAGGCGGGAGGCATGATCTGGCATTCCAGCCTAGAGCTGTAAAGTCTGCATGCGTTAAAAGAGCTCAGAATGCTGGAGAAAGCATGAGCCTTGTCCATGGGGCGGCTGTATACTTTGGAGTGGCAGGTCTTCACTCAGCGCTGTTACAAAGCCAGCCTCGACCCGAACAGCTGCTCCGTGTCGGACATACTTAGCTTTATTCAGCACAGGCTGGATAGCGGGTCTTGCCCTCCACTCTCAAGGTGTACGTAGCAGCTATTGCCGCTTTTGGTTCCCCTACAGATCGACAATCGATCGGCAAGTATGCGCTCGTAGTTAAATTTGTCAGGGGGCAGCCTCTTCTGTTCCCGAAGCGGATGTTCTGCAAAGTCGAGGGAAGCTCAATAGGGAACATCTCCGGTTACTTGCGTAACCTCGGTTCCCTGAGAGCGGGAACGAGACATTGCGGTCATTGCTGCACTCGCAGAACGTTGAGAGTAATGTTCAGGCTCAGATTCTGAATATTGCCACCCCACGCCGCCTTAAACTCTTTAAACGGCGGTATGTGCTTATTGCTCATTTGCATATGAGCGGCATTAGGCCAGTCTGATGCACTGGAGTGAGCCAATAATCTTGGGGAATTTCCCGTAGTGGATGCTCCACAATGTCTCGTTCCCGCTCTCAGGGAACAGAGGTTACAGAATTAACTGGAGACATTTTGTGCGATTTAGCACAAACTGGGGTGGAGCGTGACGTCACAGCTCCTGGAAATATTTTGTTTATATCTACAGAATAAAAATAGTTACAGTGTTTAACTGCACAAACGGGCACAAATCTGGCACAAATGAACTGCATGGGTTTGACGCGATTTGGGTAACATGGGGTGGAGAGTGACATCACACGGTCAAAAGTAATGTTTAATATCCTAAAAATCAAGCCAGCACGAACATTCATTTTTGCGGCATTAATCAGCTGCCATAGTTTTGGTGATTATTTCTTTTCATGGGGTGCCAACTTTACAGAGATCTCTTTAACGGGTCGAGCTGTTATACCTGAAGCGAAGGTCAGTTTGGTTGCTAGTCCTTTTTTAGCAAACTTGCCATGGTACCTGGGACGGTTTTCACTGCGGACATCAGTGTTCGAAAAGAGATCAGCTCCAAGAAACAAAGGGGTCACAGGCTCCTTTACATACCAACACAGTGAACAATGTTATGACTTCTACACACCATTTATACATAAACATACATTACATTTTATTTTAAATGTTTAGTTACCGTGTTTGTACTCGGTTTGGTCAGTTGAAAGGAATTCTCACCGACTAGATACAAAAATCGAATTTTCCTTGTGCCACTTTCCCAGTATGGCAAGTTAGTGATGGAGACAGACGCAGGGGTCATTATTTAAAGATGCCTCTACACTTTACCAGGTACCCAAACACCTCGACGGGTATAAGAAGAGTCCGATTTTAACAACTTCTAATTTTTGTTAGTGGGTTTTTTTTTTTGTTGAGAAAAGTAAAATAATTCTAACATTTATAAAATTCTACAGTTAAAATTTTTTTTTTCATAAATTCAGATTAAAAAAAACACATCCTAGTGACTGAAATATCCGTGTAATTATAAACCGATCTCGCTGTATATAACATAATGGGTTAAATTATACACATTTAATCAAAATAAAATAGAAGCGCGGTTATCAGCGCACACATCGGTTTGTTTGCGTTTTCTTCTTCGTCATTAATCTTCAAACGATTTTCAGCTAGTTTGTTTCCACAGCACTCTCTGTCGGCGAGCTGGCGAAACGCGCGTTTCCTCACCTGAAAAAATGTGTTATATTTTATGGTAGAAACACATAAATAAAATAAAAATAAAATGAAACAACAAAGACACAAACTTTTAAACCCATTGAGGTGTAAAAGTAAAAGATCAACAATACCTGTATGTATGTATGTAACAGTGTATGTAATCATACACCGCGTTTTAAATGCTAATAAATTAGAGTGGCTTTGACGATGCAAAAGATTTAATATAAACGTATTAAATATAAAATGATTTTATTTATATTTGAGAAATGTTTTATTGCACGTGTATGAAAACAGTTAAAGTGCGTTAAATGTTATTAGCAGCAATTTTAATTAACTGACTGAAGTAATAAATAAAGATTTGTGTGATTGTTTTATTGTCTGTATTTGAACTTTAAATGTACCTTTTAGTGAATATAAAAAATAAATTCATTGTTCTTCTCTAAATCTACATCACCTTAAGTCGAAAACTGGTTGTTTTTCATCAGATCTTACAGTTTAACCATTTTTATCAGGGATAAAACACAATAACCTCTAAATTAGAATTAGTTTTTAAAGTAATGAAGTCTAAACAGAATTCTCATCACTTAAATCTGTAATAAATATGCATAATAGATAAATATGTATGTGTGTATATATATTATGCATGTAATAATTTAATTAGTAAGTTTACACAGTGGTTCTCGACCTTCTGTTACTTTCGTAAAGAGGAGTCGTAAACCATTTTTTAATAGTTTCTTGAAAAACAAAATTAGTTATTTACTGTTTTAAAATGTTTTATGAATCTACCCTATGGAATAGTTTCGCACACGGAACTGAATCCAACGTCACGTCATACGGGTCATTGGTCTTAGCCAATCAGTGCACTCGCGCGCCTTCGTATTGCCCTTTGACCCTGTGTCGCCAAACACGAAACTACCAAACATGGAGGCGGATTTCGGGGACAGTGAGCTGTTCGAGCAGTTTGAAACAGACGCGCCGGTTGCGAAACACATCAGGTTTACTGTCGACGATGAAGAAGCGCCGGGTCTCCAGGAGAAGATAGAGGAGTATGAGGAGACGATAAATCAGCTTAGAACGGAAAATATCCTTCATACAGCGTGGCAGAAAAGGGGACGAGCTAAAACACAGGCTAGCGCTACCGGTAACCAAGCGCGAGCAATCAAACGCGCGCGGGGCATTTACCGTAACTTATTTAATATGATGTAATCGGATTTGCGAAGTGCGCGTGCGGTTGTGTGTCCCTTTTTAGTCATTTGTAGTGAACAGAGAAGCTAACAAACATTAACAAACTTCTGCACAGCAAATCCGCCCTGCTTCTTATTGTCAGTATTTCCCCGCTATCACATTATTATAATTAATTAAACTCTAAAAGTTTAAACTTTATTTAAGCCTCAGGAAAATATACCAATTTCTTTCCAGTAACTAAAAAAGCTTTCCAGCAGGAGGAACGACTTTTACTTTCGTTTCCGCAGAACAGTTTCCATTAAAGGGGCCGTTCATCTCCTTCCCACTGTCACTGTTTCATCACACGTCGTCACATATACAGTACATGAACAGAAATGTCCAGTCTGTTTAACGATGATAGGACATTATTTATTGGTTATTTTATGGTTTTCAAAGAACATTTTCTCTCAATTTTATGTTAACGTTCATCAAGTACGAAAAGCGTAATAAGGATGTTCTAAAAACATTTTCTCTCAACAACAATCAAGTACGAATGACACCATAAGGGCGTTCTAAGAACGTTTTCTCAACATTCTGAGAACATTTATCAAGTGTGAATACATCGTAAGGATGTTTTCTCTCACTGTCAAAGAAAACGTATACTAACTACTAACAACATTGTAAGAACTTTTCATGAGTATTATTTTATTTTATTTAGTATTATTTATCATTTTAGACAAATTGTGGGAACATTTGTTAGCTTGGTGGGTGTCACTAAGTCAAACCTTCTGGGTACATTGGACAGATGACTGGTGTCTAAATAAGGGGTTCTTTGGTAGCTCATCTGAGCAATTTTTGAAAAAAGAAAAAAAAAAACCCAACAATGAACGTCGTTGTCACACATTTCTCTACTTTATTGTTTGCGAGGTTAGTAAAATGTCTGACTATTTAGTATTTAATGTATGTAGTATGGCTGGATGGATGATCTTCTACTTCCTCCCTAATTATAAGTACACGTACGAGTGACACTTCACTATGCCATCAGCCCGCAGTAATGACGACTGCTTATGTTCCAAAATGGCCAGAGGGGGACTACAGCTTTGCTGCTGTGACAATATGTCATGTAACATCCAAAATTTATTTATACTATCCAAAATTACACTACATTAAATACTTACTTAAGTAGTATGTGATTTAGTATGTGTGTCTTATGTCATTTAAGCACGTTTCTTTTTTGAATCATGTTGAAATAGAAATTAATGTTTCTAAAATTATAGGTTCAGAGCTTAGTTACCCAGAATCCTCATGATATATGTTGAGTGCTTCATGGGAAAAAATACGTAGTAGATTTTTACTCACTTTTTAAACAGTTGAAACGTTTAATTCACAGCTGTCCTTTTTGTACACAAACTCTTTACCGCTGTAGACTTTTACCTTCCAGACTTTTTCCTCCTTAACCTCAAATCACATGAGGAGCTGAGGAGAAAGTTAAACATTTTAAGCCGTCCTTCGTAAGTTAAAACATTTTCCCTCTAGAAATGCTTTTATTGTCCTGACAGACAGGCTAAGGACTGAATGTTCTGTTGTGTGGCTCTTACAGGGGTATCAGTGTGGTCAATTCAAAAGTGGACGGTCCACTCTGTCAGATTCTCTTTGGGAACAACAGCATCTCAAAGTAAAGTTTCAGGTTTCTTTATTTTTTGATGATTAGTGATTGTTTGTATGAAATCTGTTCAACCCAAAGGTTTGTGTGTTCAGACAGTGTCGGCAAGACCTGGAAGACTACATCGTCAGTCTGATTCAGCAGCACCAGACACATCAGAGCAAAGACCAGCAATCTTCTGCACTAAACATTCAACCACAGGTACGGGTACAATCCTCAGGGCCGACATTGTGCAGACATACATTTAAGCTCACTGTATAAAGCTATTGACTTTGACTTTAGGTGAACTTAATCATTTTATTTATATCTTTTTACACCCAACACTGTGGCTGCTTTTACACCCAACACTGTGGCTGCTTTTACACCCAACACTGTGGCTGCTTTTACACCCACCACTGTGGCTGCTTTTACACCCAACACTGTGGCTGCTTTTAACACCTCCTAACACTGGCTGCTTGGTGGCTTCTTTTACACCTCCTAACACGGTCCTGAACACTGTGCTGCTTTTACACCTCCTAAAACACTGTGGCTGCTTTTGCACCCAACACTGTGGCTGCTTTTGCACCCAACACTGTGGCTGCTTTTGCACCCAACACTGTGGCTGCTTTTGCACCCAACACTGTGGCTGCTTTTGCACCCAACACTGTGGCTGCTTTTGCACCCAACACTGTGGCTGCTTTTGCACCCAACACTGTGGCTGCTTTTGCACTTACACCTCCTAACACTGTGGCTGCTTTTTTACACACCTCCTAACACTGGACTAACTGCTACTGTGCTGCTTTTACACCTCCTAACACTGTGGGCTGCTTTTACACCTCCTAACATGTGGCCTACAAACACTGTGGCTGCTTTTACACCTCCTAACACTGTGGCTGCTTGGTTACACATCCTAACACTGTGGTTCTTTTACACTCCTAACACTGTGGCTGCTTTTACACCTCCTAACACTGTGGCTGCTTTTTTTACACTGTTGGCTGCTTTACACTGCACATCTTGATTCAGATTTTGTGACTATATCCAATTTGTTTTGACATATCAAATATCAATACATATTAAAATACACTGTTGTGTTAAGTTATATACTGTATATTGCTGTTGGTGTCCCCCTGAGTTGATGTCATGCGCCACCGCCGCTTAATCAGTGACATTCGACTGTCATTGATGGGTGGAAATCTGATCTGTCTGTTTACATGAGTGTGAATGCAGTCTTAATGACTGTCACATGTATGCAAATTGCTTTAAGCATCTATATTCAGTGAAACTTATGTGCAACAGATTTACACACCAACAAAAAACAAAGATGATCAATGTGCTGTCAGCAAGTGACCCCAAATACCACACAGGCAGTCTGATTTCAGTTGTATTCATTAAGTTTAGTGTAAGTGTGGAAGATAAAGTGGGCCCATGACTCTGATTGCACCCCAAAAGTTTAAATCCCAGCTTCTAAATCCATTAGAGACCAGCGTTGGCACAGAGTTCAATGTTTAAAGCCTGAGCTCATTATTTAAATGTAACTTTATTAAATTGCATATTTCTAATCATGCTTGTTTTTGCTTTATACAGAACTCAAGTTTCATCTTGGAGGAAAATCAGGAAATAAACACTGACGCTTCCACTGCAAAACACATTCGAGATGCTTTTTGTGTGAGTGTAGGATACAGATTTTACTCTGCGCACTCAATCACCTTTACAAATCAGAAATATCAGATTCGTCATCTTTTTCTTCATCCCTTGTTGATGTGCAGGTGGTGGGAAGTGTGTTGTACTTTACCACCTTCTGTCTGGATAAACTCGGTCAGCCGCTCCTTAATGAAAACCCCCAGTTGACAGACGGATGGGATGTTCCTAAGTATCCTTAAGATCACGCCCATACGCACAGGATTTTCCTGTAATGTTTTTTTCCTGTTGTGTGTATGTCAGCACTGTGTACGTGTATGCCTTCCTGAATAACATCATCTAAAAGGTATCAGCAGGTGTTTGGCCAGGTCATTGCTTTGGAGGGGCAGGATGTGCAACTTAAAGAGAAGAGGTACATCATGCTGGTGGCCAGTTGTGGCACAGCTGCTTCATCTCTTTGACATAATTCTGATGCTAGTATATTGCTAGCCTGATGTCCAGCGACTATTGTCTTCCAGTCTTATCTTAAATCGCGTAGGAAGAAAATATATATATTTTAATGCTTTTGCGGTCTCGCACATTTATAGTAGTTATGTTGTCTGTAAGTATCGGGTATCGGAACCACTAAATGTGTGCTTGGTTTTTACTTTTAAAGATGAGCCATTTTCACTTTATAATTGTAGCATGTCTGAGAGTCTTTGTCTTACAGTACTTACACCAAATGTTTCTTCTGTTTTTTATGCATAAACATTTTTACGTCAAATTTTTTTTTTAGGCCTAAACCCTGCTGCTTTAACTGCGGTGCCGACGACCACCAACTACGAGATTGTCCAAAGGTGATCCTTTTAACCAGGACGGCTATTACAATAAATATAATTATTAGATAACAAATTTAATGTCCTGCTTTTTTCCAGCCCAAAGACATGGCACGAATCAACGAGAAGCGGCGAGAGTTTGCGCAGGTAAACCAGGGCAACAATCCGGGAAACCAGCGCTACCATGAAGAGGAGGTGGAGGAGCGCTTCTCTAAGTACAAGCCAGGAGTAGTGAGGTTACTGAATAACTTATACCACACACACACGTCATAATGAAAAGCTTTGTGGTTTACAGTAGGAGAATGAAGACGTTTGTTTAGTACCCTGGTAGTGTTTCAGACATTATTTATTGAATTTAGTTTCAATAATCATGTGTTGCTATGCCAATTTTCTCAACTATCAATATTATAAATCCTAATTGTTATTAAAACAGCTTTCATTGTGTGTGTACTAATGTACGAATGTGTTTATTTATTCGTGTGTTCTAGTAAGGAGCTCCTGGATGCCCTTGGCGTTGTTGCGAACACACTTCCACCGTTTGTTTATCGCATGAGAGAGCTGGGCTACCCGCCTGGCTGGTTGAAGGAAGCTGAGCTGGAAAACTCCGGCCTGATGCTGTACGACGGTAAAAGTGAGTCGTTGGCCCACCTTTTTACTTTTCTAATCATTTGTTTGCTATTGATTTGTTCCAAGATCAATGATGTAAAACCTTTTGCGATATTTCTCTTCCAAGCGTCAGAAGAGGAAGACTCAAACGGCCCTAACCAAAATGTTTGCTATGATGTCTCAAAGCTAGTGGATTTCCCTGGTTTTAATGTGTCTGCGCCTTCCAATGTTAGAGATGTAAGTGGACAGTGGTGTTGGGTTGCTTTTCTGTTGGTGGTCTAACTGATTTCTGCAGTTTAGTGCTTTATTAGGCGTCTCTAGCCTGGGTCAGTAAGCTCTCAGTGACCCTCAAGTTCTGTACACATGCTCCTTTACCGTGGCAGGGTCTCAGGCCGTAAAGCCGTAGTGTACAGAATGAAATCATCACTTAACACTAGCAGATGACTTATAAAACAATTCTTTTTGTTTGTTCAGGATTTCCGGTCATTCGGTTCCATTCCAATGCAGTCTCAGCACTGGAAGCCAACGTTTGCTGCTGAATTGTCAAATATGTATCCGGCGGTAAACACGGTCTCTTTATTGTTTAAAACACAGATTATTTTATATTCGTAGGAGTGTACATTTTGACCTCTTTTTTTTGTTAACAGCCTGGTTCCAAATGTATGAAAAGGTGCCATGAGCCTGAACTAACACCACAGCAGACCAAGAAGCGGCGGTCAAATTCAGACTTCTGTGGAAGCTCGGATATGGACACAGACTCGGGTACAGCAGCCTTGTTTGAGTTTTTGACTTCCTGCACACTTGCATCTGATCTATTTTAGATTTAGAATGTTCGATTTATATTGATTCAGTTAATTTAATAGTTTAGCATTTTTTTTAAATACAACTTGTACCTACAGACTGCCATGACCGCATGACCCAATCACAGTCTAACAATCGGGTTACAAAAATTTGATGTTTTACAAAGAAAAATGGCTAAACATCGATGTTTGTGAGGTTTTTTGCACACTGATGTATTTTGTTAATTACTACTAATTAACTAATTTGTGGTCAGAGGAAATGTGTGTAAAATGATAGTGTGTGTGTGTGCCCATAGATCGTGACACTCCTAAACGAGACCGACATGACGATTTCCAGTTTCAGCCTCCACTTCCTCCTGGTTCTCCGCTCATTAGCACACCTCCACCCCTACCCCCTGGAACACCTCCAGTCACTCCCACACCACCTCTACCTAAAGGCACACCTCCTCCAACACCACCTACAAACACAGGCTCTCCGGTTCTGTCAGGTAAAAGTGGCATGGGGTGTGATGAGTCAGAGGACGGGTTAACGTTAGAGGAGCTGGAGGAGCAGCAGCGGTTGCTGTGGGCGGCGCTGGAGAGCGCTGACAACGGCACCAGTGACTCGGATACTGGGGCCACAGGCACGCCTGGCATAAGCTCGCCCCCTAGGTCGCCATTAGTTGAACCCAACTCTGAGTCCGAGAATGAAGTAGAGGAAACCGGTTTAAAAGCAGAGGAGATCTCTGAACATTCGAGCACGCCTGCTTCATCGGTGGGCGTACCGATAAGCAGTGCTGACGAAGAAAAAGGCGGCACAGGTCAGGTCAATGATGCGTTTAATGAAGACCCCGGAACAGAATCTTATGATGAGCTGATTGTTCTGGATGAGATAACTCCGAGTAATGATTCTGAGGCTGAGAAGAACAGAGGAAATGAGGTTCCTGAAGAGCAGAACACACCATTGTCCGATGCACCAGCAGCTGATACTAATGAAGAAAGCGTTCTAAAGAAAGTAACAGGCGTTCCACACCGAAGCAAGTTTGCAGAAGGTATAATTCCCTTTGAAGACACTCCGGAGTTCACAGAGGTTGCAGAGGCAACAGGGGTTTACCTCCGGATTCGAGACTTGCTCAAAGAATCCCCACGAAATCAGGCAAAAAACAAGAAGTTAACGTCCTGACTGACAAACTGTCCGTATGGGGGAAATTTTCTGCCGAACTGAACTCTTCGTTTGTGTTGTTGAACGATTCCGTGGGGTTATTTTGGAACCATGTCTTTTCTGTCTTTGTGTTGCATTTTTTTATACAAAATATCAATCTTTTTGCTCCCTAGTTCACCAATGTTAACTTAAAACAAAGGCCAAATATTTTGCTCATGCTTTTATTAATTTCACCAGCGATAGCTTTTTATGTATGATTTTATTAAAAAAAAAGAAAAAATTGCCCCTACCCCCAACCCACCCACCCAAGTTTCAATACACTGGTGGTATCTTTACATCCAGTTTTTTGTTTTTTTTTTTTTTTTTGTTTTTTTAAATCATCGGTGGCATACACTTTAAATTTATTTTAAACACTAAATTATTATAATAAGCCAACGTTTTTACAGGGTCTACCCAGAACTGGTTTTATTCATGAATGTTTGATGCCCAAAGTTCAGCTTTTCAAGGGATAATCATGATAATAAAAGGCTCTGTTTTTTTACTTTTACAGTTTGATACCTGAGAAACAGTCTCTTCTTTAAAGAATTGTCACTCTGCATGTTTTTAGGTTGCGAAAGCTGACCTGGTGCTGCAGTCGGTAGTGTTGCTCCTTCACTGTTCCAGGGTCCGTTATTTTATTACACCATCTCTGTGGAGCTTTTTTCTCAAACGGTTCTGTAGGCAAATAGGCCACAGTGTATTTCTACCTTGCTTTCAATCTTGGGCAAAAAACATTACAGTAGCTCGAATGTCAATATTTTATTTTATATAGGCAATATCAATTTTTCATATTGTATAAATACTTTCAGGGGATGCATCGGATAATAAAAGCTCCTTTTTTGGCACTGTTCTTGCAACCGTTTGAAGAAAATATTTTAACCAGTTCTCTGATAAAACATTAGATAATTCAAAGGCCGTTCTGTATATTTTAGAAATAACCAGTTATTGTCATCAGTTCACTAATGGCCTTCAGCGTTTTAGTTATGTCCCAGTGCGGACCCACAATACTTTTATTTATAACTGTTTCTCAGGTATCAACTGTAAAGTAAAAAACATGCCTTGTTATTCAGATCTCCTGGCTTGAATTTGGCATCAAAATTCTAAAACCATTTCTATGGTGACCGCTTACGTTGGCATACAACCTTGTGGTGTGTGCAAAAGCTTTAATATGGGGCATTTCCTTAAAAAAAAAAAAAAAGATGGTTATTAAAGCTGTTGATAGGTCAGAGCATTATTTTTTTTTTTTTTTTTAAATTATGGCATCAAAAGTATCGCTGAAATTAATAAAAGCATTATTCTTTGTTTTAGTTAACTTTGAACTAAGGGACAAAATAAATTATTTTTTTGAACACAAAGACAGAAAAGACAGGTTACAACGTTCAACAGCACCGATAAGGTTCAGAGAATTTCCCCCATACGGGTTTTTAGACTTAACTTCTTGTTTTTTGCTAAATTTTTGGTGATTCTTTGGCTAAGTTCAATCCGAGTAAACCGTTGTTATTGTTCGAGTTTTTCAAAGGGAATTTATCTTCTGCAATGCGTTCGGGTGAACCTACCTTTGAACGTTTCTTGCATTATTAGCCTTCATCTGGACAATGGTGTATTTTGCTCTTAGAAAAGTTCCCTGTTCTTTACCTCAATATTATCTGAGTTATTCCAGAACATGTTCATAATTTGTCAGGGGTGTTTTATTAAACATCATGGACTTTGACCTTATTTTTGGTGGTTAAGATTTGCTTTATCGGTCAACCGTATGAACAGTTGCTCGAATGCTTTAGAGACCTCCTTGCTATCTAAACCGGTTTGCCTACTTCATGTCCGGACTTCAGTTGGGTTGCCCAATAATGGGCACCGGGGTGAGCTTATCCAGGGTGCCTGTGATCACCTGGTTGATCACCTGGAGAGGTGGTGCTTGACCCCTGACTAGATAAGACTAGCACAGACTAGAATATCAGCCATTAGAGATTCTGACAACACACGGCCTGATGAAGGCACATATAATAAAACTGTATACAAGTATAAGCCTTTGATTAATAAAGAAATGGCTTCCACAAACCAATGGTCACTTTTTGTAAAAGGTCTGATCCTGTTCATCTAAACTCCCAGTACATGAACAGGACATAAAGCATTTTGCCTCTGTTTCTCTGCAGAGGGTAAACAAAGTGGGTAAAAAGCAAAAAGCTCCATCACCTCACATTTGAAAGCTAGAAAGCATTTTGGCATAAGAGGAGTTTAGAGAATTTAGTGCATGAGGGATGAACAGAGAGTGCATGCAAGTTGCTGGGACCGAGACCAGCACCAGAGCTGTCTTAAAAGAGAAATGTTTAAGAGAAATGTCATCCTGAATGTTAGTGATTGAGTACTGATCAAATTAGCTGGCGCCCCTTGCACCACACCTTAAACACATGACACGTGTAGAGGACGCAAAAGATCTCCTTATTTGCTTGGGACAGAAGTGCCATGCGTACTAGGAGGGGCCATAGTTGAGTGTACAGAAGAGGGATTATCCTTAGCAGCCTTGGAGATTTAGGCCATCTGATCGCTGCAAGCTCTGTTCTTTCACCCTTACCAGGGTGGTAGTTATTAGACAGAGTGAAGGAAATGCGTAAAGCAGCACATTCGTGCACAGCCTAAACAGTGTGTCCACACCGAACAGGGCCTCCTTGTCCCAGAACGAAAAGAACTGGTTGGGCCAAAGAGACTGACAGCCGCATGGCCGAGCCTTGTCTATAGCAGACTCACAATCTCTTTATATGTGCTGTACCTGTTGTCGCAACACACTAGCACGTAACGCCCCTGACGGTGGGCATGAAATGTTTCAACTGTAAGAAGCTTCACATAATTTATATGCACTGAGTGAAGTCAATAAACCATTCTTTTATATAGGTAAAAATCTACCTGCTATTCTCAGCGGAGCCAAGCTCTCCTCTGCACATGGGCTTAGAGTGAGTCTGAAAAGAAAAACTATACATTCGTAGCATACACCCTGGTAGGAGTAACAAAAGAATTTCCTGTGTGCAGGATAAATTGCGGGGAGGAAGTCAAGTCAATCCACTTTTAGTTATGTAGTGCTTTTAGTTTTGTAGCGCTTTTTAACAATAGCGATTGTGTTAATTCAGCTTTACACAATCAACTTAAATAAGACAACAGTAAACACTCGCTGAAACACTCAGTTTAGTTTAACTCGTATCTTCAAATTAAGAGTCCCAAACTACGCAAACCAGTGGTGACAGCGGCGATAAACCAAAACTCCAGGAGGAACCAGTCTCAGTCTGAGTGACAGTTCTCCTCTGACCAGACAAACCAGCAGGTTGTTTCATGCTGCAGTAAAATTTCTGTGGTCTTGTCTGGATGGCCGTCTAGAAGACAACTGCTGATCCACCAAATGGACTTTATACAGACTAGGGCTGGTGCTCAGAATAAGAAAAAAAAAAAAAAAAAAAAAGTACATTGTGCGTTATTGGTGTTCCAGTTTGACCTGATTATTTGATTGTTTGGATAATAAAAATGTGTAAGTGCGTTATGTGTAAGCCAGGATAAAGAGAGGGGTTTTAATTAAATTTTTAGCTGACAGAGTGTGTCTGACCCCCGAACAGTGTTGCGTAAATTATTCTGTCAGTTGATTTTGTTATTTTAGGTATTATTCAATTCAATTCAATTCAGTTTTATTTGTATAGCGCTTTTTACAATGGTGATTGTCACAAAGCAGCTTTACAATTGAAGAAATTATGAAACAGAATTAAACAGAAATCAGTTTGTCCCTGATGAGCAAGCCGGGGGCGACGGTGACAAGGAAAAACTCCCTGAGATGACATAGGAAGAAACCTTGAAAGGAACCAGACTCAACAGGGAACCCATCCTCATTTGGGTGAAAACAGGTAGCAGGGATCATGAGGTTACATCGTGTGTGTGTGTGTGTGTAAACAACTATAATCATTAGTCCTTAGTGAGCAGCCGGAACGTCTTTATAGCAAAGTGGGTCGTCCTAGATCGCCCGGTGATGCATCATCCGCTGGGCAGGTCACAGGGAAGGGTCCAACAGGACCGGGTCGGAGGTGGGGTCTGGATCACCGTTGTGGCGTATGTAACTCAACAGTGAGAGAGAGAGAGAGAGAGAGAGAGAAGAGAGAGAGGGAAAGGAAGGCAAAAAGAAGGAAAAAGAAGGAAAACAAGTTAAGTGACAATGTAGTCACACGGTTTGGATTGATTAAATGAATAATGTAGAGTGCAAGGATGGACTCCGGCAAGACTAACTAGGTCAGCATAACTAAAAGGAGAACCAGAGGGAAACACAGACATGAGGGCTCCCTGATATGTTAAGCAACCAGCCGCTCTCATCATCAACACCGTGATCAATAAGAGAGGGGAAGACAGCATCTAAACATACAAACCAGATCACCATACTGTGTCTGATACTCAACACCCCAGCTCTGCCCCTGCTGTGAGTCCCCCAGATCTGACAGGCAGCTCCTTTATCATTTAAGGGGAATCAGTTCGCTGAGTACTCGGTGCAGAAGGCTTGATGTGCTTGGGAGCCAAAGTTTTATAGGAGTACTGAAGTTTTTGAGGAACCTGGACTTAGTAATCCACTAAGCGAGATAAACATGGATGTCGGCATCAGTAGCGACAAGATATTTCATATTTTAGCGATATTTCGACGCTATCCTGCATTGTCGACATGGGCTTCAAATGAGAGATTGGAGTCTAAAATCACACCCAAATCTTTTACTGTTGCACTTTACTGTGAAACAGAAAGACTGTCTAGGGTTAAGGTGTGATCAGGAAGCTTACTTTTAGCTACCTGTGGTCCTAGAACCAGAACCTCCGTCTTGTCAGCGCTAAGCAAGAGGAAATTGCATAACATCCAATCTCTTACTTCCTTCACACATTGCTCAATATTATTAAACTGGCCTTTTCACATCAGGCCTTGATGGGACGTATATAACTGTGTGTCATCAGCGTAACAGTGGAAACTGATATCATGCTTCACGAATTATGTTTCCCAGAGGCAGCATGTAAAGAGAGAAAAGAAGTGGGCCTAAAAACCTGAGATCCCTGTGGAACACCATACTTTACAAGGGAGCATGCAGAATAATCACCATTTAAATCTACAAACTGGTAACGATCGGTTAAATAGGACCTGAGCCACGTAAGAGCTGTTCCTTTAATTCCTACTAATTTTTCTAATCTGTGAAGAAGAATATCGTGATCTATAGTGTCGAAAGCCGCACTAAGGTCAAGTAATATAAGCAACGAGACACAGCCTTGGTCGGATACCAGTAAGAGGTCATTAGCTACTTTGACCAGTGCTGTCTCTGTGCTGTGGTGAGGCCTGAATCCTGATTGATAAAGTTTCGTGTATGTTATTTCTTTGTAAATATGAACATAACTGCTGCGCTACTACCTTCTCTAGGATTTTAGAGATAAACGGAAGGTTAGATATCGGCCTGTAGTTTGACAGCTCATTTTGGTCAAGGTCAGGTTTCTTAATTAAAGGTTTAATCACTGCTAATTTAAAAGATTTGGGAACATACCCACTGCTGAGAGAAGAGTTAACTATTTTCAACAGGGGTTCTGATACTGCCGGTACTATCTGCTTAAGAAAGTGTGTGTTGGTATAGGATCTAACACACAAGTTGTCGGTTTTGTGGAAGAGATGAGTGCGATTAGGGTTTTTCTCTTCCAGAGGAGTGAAATTTTCTAAGTTCTGATCTGATGCGGTTAATTGTTCATCAGAATCATTCAAAAGGTCCTGGTTTTAAAGCGTGAATTTTCTGCCTAATGTTTGCAATTTTATTATCAAAAAAGTTCATTATAAGGTCAGTGAAGTTTCATGTCCTACATCCCTTTCCTGGTCTGCTGGGTTTTGAAGTAAAAATAAATGTTTAAACATGTGAAAATAAGGTTTACTTCTAAAATACGCCCAAGGAAACCATTATAGATTACAAATGTCCCTTTAAATTCAAATACCTGTCTATTGAATTAAGTGTTTTAAGGTTTATTTTAGTTATTAAAGGATATATTTAGTTATTTTTTAATGTTTTATTTGTTAAAGTAAAATAAACTGTTATTTTGAAGAAGCCTCACTAGTTGGGTTAAAAAGCCCACCAGTATATGGGCCTTTCAGGGCATTTAAGTTTTTTTTTTAAATTATTATTATTAAAACAATGCTTTTATGATTTATTTTACCATGAAATTTTTTTATCAATTATCAATGATGAATAAATATAATTTTTTCAAAAATTATACATGAAATAATGAAAAGGAAACATTTATCCCTGTTCTACCTTTATCCCTGTTCTACCCTACTGAGATTCCACAGACCCTGTTGGGATTTTTATATAGTATTTTGTTGTATATTATAAACATCACACAACATTCGAAAAGAAAGTTTCTTACACTTCACTAGAACTGAAAACAAACCTGGCTGAATGTCACCGTTAAAGAGAAAAGTCAAACTGGAAGTATCGAAGTATCTGTGTGTGTGTAGTGTGGTGTGTGAAACAACAGTCAGGGGAATGATGGGAAAATATTGTAGTTTTGCCTTCGTGAATTTGCTTAAAATTGCTTAAATTATTTATTTATTACATTCTAACACACTTCCAAATAAGAGGAAGTGATAGCGTGGTAGTTAAGTGTTGGACTGCTAATTGGAAGAGCAGGGAAGAGCATTCCCAGCACCACCAAGTTACCACTGTTGGGCCCCCGTGTAAGGCCCTTAATCCCCAATTGCTCAGACGTATAAAAGAGATAAATGTAAGTAGCTTTGTATAAGGACGTCTGCCAAATGCTATGAAGGAATGTATAGGACCTCACAGTGGCAGGCCATGCATTTGGTACCTGGGTCTTCACTGGGGACTTAGCCAACTTATCCCAAACTTTAATCTTACCAATATCACAGCACAATTATAGAAATCATCAATACTATACAAAAACGCAATATAACACAGGGTAGAAATACAGAAAGAAAGACATTTCACGTATTAAGAATGAAATCATTTTTATCAAATAAAGCAAGTTCAAGTTGCTTTATTGTCATTTCAACCATATAAGCAGTGACACAGAACAACAAAGAGCCACATACAGAAGAACACCAGAGAGCTAAAGACTAAAGAATAAATATTCTTAGCAACATAAACTGCATGTGTACCACCTGGTGCAAACTGACATTGCAAATAACAATACAAACATTAATCTGGACACTACAAACAGACAATACAAAAACAAAACAGTATACAGTACATTAAATTAAATAGTGCCAACCAAATTATAGAAAATGTGCAGATGAACAAAGAGATGTGCAGGTAGCAAGATTCAAATTGTCTGTGCTTAGTAAAATGTCTTTTTGTGTTTACGTGTTGCTGTAAACATCGATGGTGTTGAGCGTGTGTGTGTGTGTGCCTGATGGCTTGAGGGAAGAAACTGTTATGCATTAGGGTTGTGAGGGCCAGAATGCTACGGTATCTTTTTCAAACTCCAAACCTCTACACTACAACCGCAACTGCACCACGTACATCATCTGGAGCAGTTCAGAATCAATATTTATCTAATAAAATGACAAAAACATTAAATAAAATACATCAAACATTTAAAGGCAGTAAGTCAGTGGTACCGCTTATAGGCACTGGACTGGAAGTGGCTAACAAACTCTTTCCTGGTCTGAGACAAGCCAGTTGGCTTGGGGATTAGCTGATCTCTCCTCATGATGTCTAACTTTTCAGGAAAAGATCGCCTCGAAAACGGATTTTTAAGTATGTCCAAGACCAGGTTAATTTCTCATTTGGACATTTTTAAGTATGTCCAAGACCAAGTCAAATAAAGCAGTTCAAGGTGACAAAGATTCATCTTAAGGCCTGGACACAGCTGAAGACTTTAAAGTCGGAGATCGAGTGTGGGTGAACGGAAACAAGCCAGGCTATATTCCATTGTGGGGGTAATAAGTCTAGTTCAACTGTACTGTAGCTGACCCTGTGAGTCAAATTTGAAATCTGATTGGTTAAAGAAACAGTCCCACTGCTTATATAGTTTAAGTGACTGGGGCAGCAGTAATGATTCTAAAGGCGGATTAGATTAACATGGCAGCACATAGAACTAAAATCGGATTGGACAAAAAATCTAACATCCGCATCCACATACTGGAAGCAGCGCAGCAAAAGAAACGCTATGAAATAAAGAGAATAAACTGTTGTCAATAAATTAAGGTTGTTTAGGCCCGCAGAGAAGACTTTACTGGCCCTGACTGCACATCACTGGAACCTCAACAATATTCTATAGAAATAAGATTAAAGATGTCAAAAGACGTTAATCCAGCGAGCCTCATTCATTGACATCTTTAATCCTATTTCTATAGTTTAAGCAGAGTCAATTTTTATGTAATTTTTTTGTGATTATTAAAGTAATAATAATAATAATAATAATAACGGTTTGACAAACGAAATGATTTTTGGCACTCACTCCTGCACACTTCTAAGTGCTCCAGCAGGCGGTTTAGGACGCGGCCAGAGGTTCAGCGTCGCCGCTCAAAAACGTCACCGCGCCAACTATCCGAAGTTCCCGGTTCGATCCTGAGCCGTGGAAGTCATACGGACTAATCCCGCTGGTGTGTGTGTGTATGTGTGTGGCGCTCCGGGTTTTCTCGGGATTTAACAGGTAAATTCATGAATTCGAGCCCGAGTTTAGTCGCGGGAGGTGTTTCAAAGAGGAATTGACGTGGAACCTGGTTCATTTTTTAAACCTGCTAGCATAATGTTAGCTTAAGAAAGGAATTTCCCGGAAAACGTTTAGCCGTTAGCCGGTTGGCTTCTGTCGGAAGTTTAGAAGTGTGTGTGTGTGTGTGTGTGTGTGTGTGTGTGTGTGTGTGTGTGTGTGTGTGTGTGTGTGTGTGTGTGTGTGTGTGTGTGGACGTGGCCAAACATGGTTAGCATAAGAGAAGAAGTGACATTGCGGAATGTCGACGCTGTCAGGTCAACACACACACACACACACACCCTGGACTTTCTCACCTGCTGTAAATAGAACGACTGTTTACGTCTACTCTCTGTCTCTCTCTGTCTCTTTCTGTCTCTCTCTCTCTGTCTCTCTCTTAAAATCACTTTTAAATAAACAGTAATGGCGGGAATCCTAAGGTAAATTTTATTCTTTAACAGTAAAAGATGAAGAGGAACTCCTCACACTAACTCTTCCTCTTTTTTCCTCTTCATTTATCTGTATCTATAAATCATTACATAGTTATAAAGGAGTCACGTGACCATGTTGATGGTAACTTGGTGGTGCTGGGAATCGAACACTAATCTTGCAATTAGCAGTCCAACACTTTAACCATTGCACTACCACTTCCCCCTAATTCAGGTCACATGTAGTGCGTTCTGCTCCATCACCAAGTGCTAACGAAAAAAACAGGGACAGAGCTTTGATGGTGGCATCAGTTATTTGGCCTCATTGTCTTCAAGATCCTGTCCTGGCATCCAATTGCCACTGCCATCTATATCAAAGGCATAAAACCGTCCTGACCTCATTGTCAGTTCTGCACTTAACTATGAGTTTGGTTGAAGTGTGACTTATGAAGTGCTCCTTTTAGTGCCTTAAATTGTGTCTCTGTGTGTGTTTGTACTCTTTATTCTTCAGGCACAATCCTTCTCGATTTTCGGCTTCCGAGACACACAGGGATCCCCTGTCAGTATTCAGTCAGGATCCGCTTCATCCCATGACCGCTCGGGTTACCCCATGTGACCACTCGTTAATCAAGGTTATTTTTAACTCTAGATTTCACGTGTATGTCTTGAACAGTGTTTTTTAATACACTGCATCAGTCATTAAAATGGACACGAACGCTCTTCAGTGCTTCATTATGGACACTTTATTTTCTAATAATCCGTTTATTCACCAACGAGTTCCAGCAGGTTGTCACCCAACATGTAAGGCATGTTTTTCTACTCTTACTTCCTGCCCCCTGAGTCTAGGCCTGCATCTATGCTCCTTCTCCATGCATTAACTATTTTCCACCTAGCCATCTCATCTGTCTGAGTGATGTAGAAGCAACATCTGGACTTCTTTTTTGCGTTTTTCTGTTTTACCGAGTCTGCTTTTTGCAGACATGTGATTTATACACACTGGTTCAGTGGCCTAGGGCTGTCCTGCCTGATCTTGTTTAGTGTTATAGGAGTGTCCGCCTCTCTAAACGATTTAATTACTCATGAATGTGTGAAACAAGGGCAGGCTTGAGTTGTCTTTGCCACTCCTCTGATGCTGTCTGCGATGATAGAAACGCTGTGACCTGCTCCTCTGATGTCCAGAAATATTTCAGAAGTGTCTTCAGCTGTTTCTTGCTGCAAATGAAGCTTGTTGGATTAATGTCATGTTTCCTCCAGGCCTGTTATACTTCATTTCTACAGCAAAGAAGAAATGTTCTAACAGTAGGCCAAAGCCCATAAGCCCTATTTAATCTAATGGTGCCCAAAAGGCCCAGGACTTCCTTTCTTAAGTGAATTTACTGATTAATTGGTCAGTAAAGAATTGTGTGGTAATTTGTTATTGCTGTTCATATTCCTAGAAATCCATAATGTGTTTTAAACATTTTCTCTCTGTTTTCTTCCCTTTCTTTGCAGAATCACCACTTTTTATAGCCTACTTCTCTTCCCCTTCTTGTCTTTTTTTATGGTTCTTCTTGTAAACTGTGGTGCTGTGAGTTATAAGAAGGAGTCAATGTTTTGTGACAAAGTACAGCCAGCCGCCAAGGAACACACGGAGAAACTATGAGTGCAGCCAAGCCCAGCGGACTCAAAGCCCCCAGCAAGATCAGCAGACCAGCTGGGACCGGGACCGGGAGCACCAAGACATCTCCATCATGTAAGTTTACTTCACTTTCCGTACTGCAGTACCGTGGGATCCACACAGCCACTGGGACGAATAGGTTTTTAAATGTTGTTAATATCCTTTATATTCAAAATGTCTTCTTAAATAACAATTCTACAAAGTGTAATATATATATATATATATTTTTTTCATTTTGGTCTTTTTTCTAGCTGCTGCTAAAGCAGTTCCAGGTGACAAAGATTCATCTGAAGGCCTGGACACAGCTGAAGACTTTAAAGTCGGAGATCGAGTGTGGGTGAACGGAAACAAGCCAGGCTATATTCAGTTTCTGGGGGAGACCCAGTTTGCCCCAGGTCAATGGGCCGGCATTGTGTTGGATGAGCCCATAGGCAAAAACGATGGCTCGGTGGCAGGAGTCCGTTATTTTCAATCCGAGCCTTTGAGGGGTATTTTTACACGACCTTCCAAGCTTTCTAGAACTGAGGGTGAAGCAAATGGCACGACAACAGCACCCGCCTCTCCTACACCCCCCGCAACGGCACAGACACCTGCACCACTGTCGGCATCACCGGCCACCCCAGCACCTAGCACAACAACCAAAAAATCTACCAAACCTGCTTCAAACCTGACGCGCTCTAATTCCGAATCAGTGTCCAACCTGTCAGAGGCAGGTTCAGTGAAGAAAGGAGAACGGGAGCTTAAGATGGGCGACCGTGTCCTGGTGAGAATATTAGACAAAAATACATGCAAGAAGACCGCCTTACTTTTGAAAAATTTTATATACTTCAAAGTAACTAAAAGATATTACTGGGTTATTTAATAACGTTAGATAGTGGTGACATCCAGTAAATATTAGCATAAGGTGAGAAAAAAAGTGTTTATACAATAAATAAGAACAGTAGTCTAGACTAAAATTTAATCTTAATGTAAGCACTCTGTATTTATATGTTAACGCTTAGTTTCTATGTGGTAGGTTGCTGGTACCAAAGCTGGTGTAGTGCGGTTTTTAGGGGAAACGGATTTTGCCAAAGGCGAGTGGTGTGGAGTCGAGCTTGATGAGCCTTTAGGGAAGAACGATGGTGCAGTAGCTGGAACCAGGTACACACCTGTAACAGACTACTGCCGTGCTTGTGCTTTCTGTGCCTCGCTTTCCCGAAATGTCTACAAGTAGTTATTCTGTTCCAGGTACTTCCAGTGTCAGCCCAAGTATGGCCTTTTTGCCCCGGTGCACAAGGTGACGCGCATCGGTTTCCCTTCCACTACTCCAGCCAAGGCGAAGGCCACAGTGCGGAAGGTGACCACACCAGCAGGTTTGAAACGCAGCCCGAGCTCCTCCTCCGTCAGTTCCATGAGTTCCGTGGCCTCGTCTGTAAGTGGCAAGCCCAGCCGCACCGGTCTGGTGAGTCACACTCTCACTAAACTTGCTAATACACCCCAAAACAGGGTAAAGACTAGCCAGCATACAAAGAGAAAAAAAATACAGACTTTTCTTCTAGTGACAACAGACTAAATTACCCATGAATATACTTATGCAAAATTAAAGTATATATTTTTTTTCAATCTCTCTGCTGACTATTTCGTTTGAGAAACCGTTTTAATTAGGGATGCACAATACAGAAAAGTTTATCACAGATAATTAATTCTTTCTTATGACCAATACTGATAAACAATGATTTTATATTACACTGATGAAACTGATATTTTAGTAGTTCTGGTCGAACTATAATAGCAAACATCAGTCCTGACTTTTACCCACCCAATCTGGCAATACTGGCTGCAGTCACTTGCACTCTAAAAGCAGATGAAACTGATTAATTGATTTACCAGCAAGCGAAATTGATCAGATATTTTTCAGATTTCATTAATTTATCGGAGCAATAAAACCGACTTTATTTTTATCCACATCACCCGCTAATTTATGTCTTATTAATATCCTGCATCCCAAGTTGTAAAGTGTGTTTATGCTGTAGTGAAATAAACACAACCCTAAAGTCACCTCATCTATTAAAAGTGCTTCTGGGGTGCTGTAAAGATTGCGCATCATAAAACACTTCATCAAAGCCCAAAAACATGATGCATCGTGTAAAACAGTGCAATAAACACATAAATAAGCGTGATCTGGATGTGTAACAAGCAAAATCAACAACAAAGAAGTGTGTAAAGGTTGCTTGTGTCAAAGTGCAGTTTGTGTCACCTTTTACATTGCCACTTTAATTGGCTATAGCACGTGGCAGCAGCTGATGAATAGAGCTAAACAAAATGTTCCACATTGCCAAAAAATCTTCTATACCAAATTAGTTTTTCAGTATCAGATGTAGTTTTACTGTATAGTTAACAAGTATCAAAAACATGCACCTATTTGTAAAAAAAATTATTGATGTTTTTAAAGTTTTTAAAGTAATTTATACAATATAGAGGTGGCAGCAGGTCCTTAATTAGTCTTAAAATGTCCTAAATAGATTCTTACTTCTAAAAGACATTAAAGTTTTAAATTCAGCTTCGATAGGTTTGAAATATTTCGGTCATATTACTGCAAAAAATAAGACAAAAGAACAGACCCAATGACCCAGATTAAGTTTTTTTTTCCCTGCCATTTTTATTGCATCATCAGAGACAATTGAGGTAGCAGGTCGAACTACAGGTAGCTACAATGAGTAAATGTAAGTTTAATGAGAAACGCCTTGAGAAGAAGGAATTCTGGTGGCGATTGAAGCTGGTGCCTAAAAATGGATACAAGGCAAACTGCAAAGATGTTGTGAACCAGATACAACTCGCATTAAAGCACAGCAATCGCACACACAGAGTAGGAGGCACTGGGAATATGAGTAAATCCGCCAGAATAGATTTAGGTATGTATTCATGTATGTGCGGGGTAAGAGAGGATTTTAATTAAAAGTGCCCCCCAAGTAATATTTATCATCAAAAATATTGTGGTCATTAAAATGTATTTTAATTATTATGTGAGAATGTGTACAAAACATTAATCAAATCAGAATGAACTTCAGATAAATCCCCCTGTTTATATATCCTGTTTGACTGTCTGGCACGTAATTGCCATAAAGAAGAAGGCGTTGTTGCCCTTTTTCTTTCTCAAGAGAAAGTGCCCCTTTTCTGGAAAGTTTTTATTAAATAAATGAATACATGTGTATATAGTTTTTCTGTTTGTGTCAAACAAATACAAAAAACTATTTGAACTATCGGGCCACGTTACTTTCTACTCTCGTGCAGCGCAGCAGTATAGCGTGTCAACACGTCGCAAAGAGACGCAGAAGTTAGTTTTGTATTTGTTTGCTGCGCAAAAGACTTACAGTAGCTACCTGTGCCTAAATTTACAGCAATTTATCCAAATGAAAAAAGGGAGAAACAGTTTATTCAACATCTATGATTCATGAGCTACTATGTGATAAGGGAAGAAGTTAAGACTGCTAACCGAAAGATTGTGATATAATTTATATAAGTTTATTTATATAATTTATATAATTTTATTTAAGATATTAGTCTTTTCTTTTCTTGTAGTTGACAGAAACGTCGTCTCGGTACACACGAAAGATCTCCGGGACCACGGCACTGCAGGAGGCTCTAAAGGAGAAGCAGCAGCACATTGAGCAGCTTCTAGCTGAGCGAGACCTGGAGCGGGCAGAGGTTGCTAAAGCCACCAGCCAAGTAGGAGAAGTTGAAATGGAGCTGTCCGTTCTCAGACAAGGTCAAGAAGAGGTCAGAAACAAACAGTAGTTTTAGTGTATCATTGGACTAAGTTGATGATATTTAAAAGGTTTTTGCATTTATTGATGCAGTATGTAGCAGAAATGGAGTCCAAAATGGATCAGCTGCGCACCCTGGTCGAGGCTGCAGACAGAGACAAGGTGGAGCTTTTGAATCAGCTGGAGGAAGAGAGGAGGTGAGATAGACAGATGTAGAGTAAAACTAAGGGCCTGTTTACACCTGCTCACTCACAAAAGCTTGTGTTTTTTCTGATCTGATCTGATTTACACTTGGCGTCTCAGAAAACAGATATGAATCTGATCTTCGATTCCTGTGCAAAATCCTAATATTTCCGTTGACCTTAAATGGCCCCCAATTGTTTTGCTCTATTTGGGTTTGCGTATGCTGTCGAAAAGAAAACAAGAAAGCTTGAAAAAACGCCTATGCACCGAAAAGCAGTGATTATTACTGTATATGCAGCATTTTTACTGTATTCAGCATTAAACTTTAACTTTAATGGACAAGACTGGATATCCTGTTTCCAGACTGTTTTAATATCTTTGTGTGTGACCCTGCTAAAGTGAGTGTTGTACTTCTGTGCGGAATGAGACGAGCGCTCACGTGGTCTTTTGTGGTTTGCACAAACGGATGGACTTAGACTTGTCCAGTTCTATCCCAGAACACCTGCTGAAGTGATTCGACTAATCGGATTCATATCCCTCTCCAATGCGGTTCAGAGGACATTTTCTGTATGTCATTGTGTGAAAAAAGGTGAGCTGTAATGCTGAACAGAACAGAACAGCTGAACAGAAGGTGTTTTATTTGAGCCACCCTGACCTGTAGTACAGTTATGTAAAGAATATGAAAAATAGTGCCAGACATTCCAGTAGTTCCAGGTTTTTTTTTGGACAGTGGCACATACTGGCCTCCACAGTTTGGTAAGGATGACCTAGATAGAAAACCCCATTAATTATAATTAAATACTATACAGGAACAAGACTGAATTTTTTTTTTCTTCTTCCGGTTCTTGTGAAACTGTGTGTGACTATTAGTTATTAAATCTAATAAACACTATTTGTCCACTAACAGAAAAGTGGAGGACCTTCAGTTTCGTGTAGAAGAAGCTTGTATTACCAAAGGAGACTTGGAGGTAAAGCTACTCATTCATTATAATCACACATTTAGACATCTTTAGTATCTACATGTATATCTACATATTCTTTCTCATTATTTTCTAATCCTCCTGCATCTTCATGTCACATTTCCTTTTTTCTCCCTCTTTTCCCTTTTTAAAAAAAAACTAGAACATGGACAAAAGGACCTGAAGTTGTCCTAATTCAACAGCAGTACAGTTAAATGTGTTAGTTATTTGAATTTTTAAGCATTGCTTAGTAAAATATAAACAATTTAAAATATCCTAAACTCTATGACAAATAATGCCTTTCTTTATTAATGCAAGAAAACTGCAAGAAGATGTGTGTGTATGGGCATCAACAGAATTACACCAGTGTGTCTGTGTACCATGACCAAATTTGATCATTTTATTTACAGGAAGTCAGACCCTTACCATCATATCATTACCCATGGTCCTTATTTAACTTGAGTTAATTGGCTACATTCACAGTACAAAAAATTATCGGATCCAATTTGTTATTTAGCTAGAAGGACAAATACAAAAAGTCTTCCTGATTTCTACAGTAGATTTCTTAGTAGTTATCAGTGTTACTTAAGAAGTAAGAAGGTTTTAGGTTTGTATCCCCTGCAGGGGTCTTTCTGTGTGAAGTTTACATGTTCTCCCCGTGTTTGTATGTGTTTACTCTGGGTACTCCAGTTTCATCCCACAGTCCAAAAAACATGTATCTTGCATTGATATAAACAGGTATATGCAATGGATGGATGGATGATGGCTCCATTGCCAATTCCCGTTGGTTAGTAAAATTTGGCGAGGCAGAATGGACAGACTGTGCGTTATTTTGTATGAAACCTGTGAAGATGAATTTCTGGTTTCTGGTTTGTGAATAAGGTTAACCTTTTTTTAATAACTTTTACACTAAGTTGGAAAAATGATGATGTAAGTGGACATTACAGCTATTGTGGACATTCTTGTGGAATTACTTGCATGTAGAATGTTGGTTGATTACAGGCTTTATAATGGTTATGTATTTTTATCAAGTCTTTTAATAGGGTCGAATTACAGATAAAGCCTTTAAAAGTTTATTCTATAGCTTATTTAGAATAATAAATTTGTTCAGAAACTAATCCAGTGCAGCCAAGTTATAGAAAAAAACAGAATATCAACTAAAAAGAATGCACCAATACCA
>VCAZ01000136.1:228160-503160 GCA_005784505.1 Bagarius yarrelli | reverse complement strand
TGGATAGGAAGAGTAATGGGGTAGGGGTGATCCTGAACAAGGAGTTTGTGAAGAATGTTCTGGAGGTGAAAAGAGTGTCAGACAGGGTGAGAAGTCTAAAGTTAGAAATTAAAGGGCTGATGGTAAATGTGGTTATGCCACACAAGTAGGTTGTGGGTTAGAAAGTAAATAGAGGTCTTGGACTGAGTTAGATGAGGCAATTGTGGGTATTTCCAGAGAAGAGAAAGTAGTGATGGGCGCAGACTTTAATAGACATGTTGGTGAGGGGAACAGAGATGATGAGGAAGTGTTGGGCAGGTTTTTAAGTCAGGAAAAGTAACATCGAAGGACAGATGATAGTAGGCTTTGCTAAGAAAATGGAGAGGGCTGTGGTAATTATTTTTTTCCAGAAGAGAGGGCGGCATATAGTGACTTTTTTATAAGAGCGGAGGAAAGAGCACACGGGTAGATCTTATGTAGACGAAGCGATTTGAAAGAGATTAGTGAATGTAAAGTTGTGGTGGGAGACAGTGTAGCCAGGCAGCATAGAATGATGGTGTGTAAAATGAAGATGTTGGTCTGGAAGAAGAAGAGATCAAAGGTAGAGAAGAAAAAGTGGTGGAAGCTAAAAAAAAAAAGAAAAAAGGAAAGGCGGTTGGTCCTGATGAGATACCGGTGGAGTTGTGAAAATATCAAGGAGAGACAGCAGTGGAATTTCTTACTGGATTGTTTAACAGGATTTTAGAGAGTGAGAAAATTCCTGAGGAATGAAGGAGAAGTGTAAGAACAAGGGTGATGTGCAGAGTTGCAACAACTACAAAGGCATAGGGTTAGGGATGATGAGCCATAAAATGAAGGTTTGGGAAAGAGTAGTGGAAGCTAGGTTAAGGAGGGTAGTAGATATTTGTGAGCAGCAGTATGGCTTTATGCCAAAAAAGAGCACTACAGATGCAATCCCTGCTCTTACAATGCTGATAGAGAAGTACAGAGAGAGTCCTAGGGAGCTGCATTATGTTTTTGTAGACCTAGAGAACGCATATGACGGTACCAAGAGAAGAGCTGTGGTATTGTATGCGGAAGTCAGAAGTAGCAGAAAAGTATGTCAGGGTGGTGCAGGATATGTATGACAGAGGCAGGACGGTAGTGAGGTGTGCAGTAGGTCAGACATAGGAGTTCAGTGGAGTTGGGACCGCATCAGGGATCAGCTCTGAGCCCCTTTCTTGTTTGCTGTGGTGATGGATCGGTTGACAGACGTGGTCAGACAGAAATCTCCATTGACAATGATTTTTGCAGATCACATTATGATCTTTAGTGAGAGCAGGGAGCAGGTGTACGAAAATCTGGAGAGAAGAGGAATGAAAGTCAGTCATAGCAAGACAGAGTACATGTGTTTGAATGAAAGGGCTGGAAGTGGAACAGTACGATTACAGGGTGAAAAGGTGAAGAAGGTGCAGGAGTTCAAGTACTTGCGGTCGGCAGTCCAGAGCAATGGAGAATGTGTGAAAGAGGTAAAGAAGCGAGTACAGGCAGGTTGGAATGGGTGGAAAAGCGTGTCAGGAGTGATGTGTGACAGGAGAATATCAGCTAGAATTAAGGGGAAGGTGTACAAGTCAGTGGTGAGAGGAGCTATGATGTATGGTTTAGAGACAGTGGCGCTAAGGAAGAGACGGGTGGCACAGCTGAAAGTAGCAGAGCTGAAGATGTTGAGGTTTTCTTTGGAGTGATGAGGTAAGACAGGATTAGGAATGAGTTCATCAGGGGAACAACTTATGTTAGATGTTTTGGGGAGAAAGTCAGAAAAAACAGGTTAAGGTCGTTTAAACATGTACAGAGGAGGAATAGTGAATATATTGATAGATGTGTTAGAAATTACCAGGCAGAAGGAAAAGAGAAAGACCAAAGAGGAGGTATATGGATGCGATAAACGAGGACATGAAGTTTAGTGGGTGTGAGTTAAAGGATGTAGAGAATAGGGATAGCGGGAGACAGATGATTCGCTTTGGGAACCTCTGAGAGGAGAAAAAGAAGATGGGATACCTTTGGGCGTAGTGTGGGTAATGGGACAGGACCTAATTTTTTCGGTTAATCAAGATGTTAACAGTGATAAAATCCTGTTTTAATTATAATCCTTATCCTAATTAGGATGCCATACTTATTTAAGTTAATAAAGATCGATCGATTTATTGACTTGATAAATAAATTTGTATATGCAAATTAGAATTGCCAAAGCGAGATATCTGTTGAGGTCCTATGTTGTGTAAGCTCAGTGCCAGAGGACACGAAAATGCAAATACACATTATGCTGAGTTGCACAGAATCCTTTTCAAACTTTGCTCCTGTGCCCATACACTCATTCCCCTAAAAACTATGCTTGTGTTCACTCATTACTCCATAGATAATGTGTAAGCTACCTATCCTCACCTGTTTGGTCTGGTGGCAGCACTGAAATGATCCCCCAGATCATACTTCCTATTCACTGTGAGATATACTGCCCTTGAATTCTATTTTGCTAATAAAGTTGTAGTTATGGTTTTTAAGACAGCGTCATCACTTGCTCAATTACACCATTAGAAAATGTCCTTTTTTTTGCAAGATTATTGGATGTCCCTGTCTTTAGGTTGCTACAGTCTCTGAGAAGTCTCGCATTCTTGAACTGGAAAGGGACCTTGCTTTAAGGGACAAAGAAGTGGCCGTCCTTCGGGAGCACTTAGAAGCTGGACCTGGACAAAGTTCTGGGGACCCAACAGCTATAGTCCTCCAGGAAGAGCTTAATTTGCTTCGTACCCAACTCTCCTCCCAAGCTGCTAGCCATGAGACAGCACTTACTGCCCTGCGTTTGAGACTAGAAGCAGAAACAAAGGCCCACTCTGAGGCTTTGGCTCAACTCCAGGCCTCTTCAGAACTTTTATCAAAAGATAACAAGGAGCTTTGTGGCCGATTAGCCAAGGCAGAAAAGGAGAATGCAGATGTTATCGAGCTATGGCGCGGCAAGCTAGATTCAGCCATCACCTCTCATCAGCAAGCCATGGAGACGCTTACGGCCTCCTCAGTTAAGGGGACAGAAGCCCCCCAGGCAGCCGAACTTGTAAGGTTGCGAGAAAGTTTGGAGAAGCTCAAGGTGGAACACAAGATACAGCTAGAGGAAAGTGTAGCCAAGCACAGTGCTGAAGCTAAGAGGTGGGCACAAAATGTAGAAGAGCTTAAGAAACAGCTCAAATCCATGACTGAGGAGAAAGAGCGTCTGGTGGAAACTCTTCGCACTAACCTGGAGAGTGCAGAGGATCAGCACCTGGTAGAGTTGGAAGAAGCTTTAGGCAAACTGCACAATGCTGAGGTTAGGGTCAAAGAGCTAGAAGAGCACAACTCTAAACTGGGACAGCAGGTAGAAAAAAAAGTTCAGGAGATTCAGGACCAAAACGCTGTCATTCAGAACCTTCGCTCTCATCAGAGCCAAGGAGACCAGGAGGCCCAAAGTCTGTTAGCTCAAGTGGAGGAAGCAGAGGGAAAGGCTCGTTTGCAAGAAGAAAAGGTAGGCTACTCAACTACAGTGTTACCTATGAAAAAACTACATTTCAACTGGTCTTATGCTCTTCTTGTGGTTTCTAGGTTACTGAGGTGACCTCATTGCTGGACACCAAGCAAATGGAGCTAAATGAACTGCAACAGAATTTGACCTTACTACAGAGAACCAAGAGCTTTTTGGAGAAAGAACTAAGTGACCTGGTATGAAATTGGTGTTTTTCACCATTGGTTTGGATGTGTTGTATGTTTAAGGGAAATGTTCTGGAATGGGAGCCAGTCATAAGAGATAAATCAAATAGTGGTGGGCAAATCAGTTGCCAATGATGTCATGGGGGAAGATGGTAGCTTAGTGGTTAAGGTCTTGCCCTGATAATAGGTAAAAATTCATAAAATCATAGGTTTATATCCCAGAACCACCAGGCTGCCACTGCAGTTCAAGTGCTCAGTTGAATAAAAAAAATAAGTGTATAAGTAAAATAAAATAGTAAAATAGCCAATATAATTGACTTGATTAGCATTGGTTTCTGGCTATACTATTAGTTTTATTGACCAAAAAAAACGAAAACGCACTTACGATTAGTATTTAGTTTACACTTTTAACAGCGTTGAGGCTTTATTTGATGTTGTAACTGGGCACTGGGCACATTTGAGCATTTGAACTTTATTCATGTGCTGTGTCACATGATCCACGTAGCTGGTTATGTTCTGTAGATTATTTTAATGCAGATGACCTATATCCAACTATGTTGGTTAGATTCTTGGCTTCCTGACCCAACCAAAACATGGTGTTGTTTTTTGCTTATCCAGTGGGTGGGAATTTTTTATTTCAGGGTGACCGGGGTCCTTAGTAAGTTTTAAATAATTGTAAATAAAGTTTTCCTTATAAAATGCATGAAAAAGTCTTAAATTCAGATTGTTGGTCTTTGATATTTTGGTCATATTGCAGCAAAAAATCAGACCCAATAAACTGTTTACATCCATTAGACAGACAAAACATTTTTTCCCAGCTGTTATTGCGTCATTAGACAGAATTGATTTATCAGGTCAAGATTGCAAGTTCAAAAAGAAATGGCTCGATAATGAAAATATATCGGCGGCAAGCTGTGGTGTTTATGTGGACGTATATAAAAGGTCTCCTCATTAGTTCACTTTTTAGTAGATACTGTTGAAAAGATTGCTTAACGTTGTCTTCGCAATTGTTCTAAAATGAAAAAGGATGTATATTGGGTCAAACTTTGTTATAATAGAGTGGGGGTTATTAACATGAGCTGAATGTAGATTTTAAATAAATTGTGCCTGAAGATGTTTTTGTTTTGTAGAAACAAACAGTTACAGCGTCCTTGGATGAACAGTCAGCATCCTCACAAGCTGTTCAAAGTAAGTGCGTTCTCAGAATAAAGTCATTTTGATAGATAGAGAGATAGAGCGATGTAGATATAGAGATAGATATATAAAGAGAGATTGATATAGAAATAGATATAGATGGATATTTCTTTTCAGATTAAATTGTTTTGAAAACAAGATGCTACAAGGCCTTAAAATAATACCACAGCATTGCTAATTTTTTCATTAAAAAATATTTCTGAAAAATAATTCTAAAAGCCAAAGAAATAATGCCTATTCAATTCAATTCAATTCACTTCAATTTTATTTTATTTAACAATAGACATTTTTTCAAAGCAGCTTTACACAGAATGCAGTAACAGTGAAAATTGTAGGTTTGTCCCTAATGAGCAAGCCGGAGGCGACTGGCAAGGGAAAACTCCCTGAGATGAAGTAGGAAGAAACCTTGAGTGGAACCAGACTCAATAGGGAATTTATCCTAACCTGGGTTACACCACATGTTTTTGTTAATTATAACATATTGTAATGATCAAATGTAATTTAAATTGTAGCTTTGGGCCAGTGGAGCAGAGTGAGTCCCAGCCCATCCTCAAAGCTCTTTGAAATCGAGGAAAGGGGCAGGAACTTTGTCACTGGTACCTCAGGATCCTTGCATGGTTGGCGTCTTCTCCCTAAACATCTACCAGTAATCTCTTGATACCTCGGGATGGGTATAAAATGGAAAAGGCGGAGAGAAATTATTGTTACTGCTGTTCATAGTATTAGCAGGCACTAGCTGATTATGTGCCTTTAATCAGATATGCTGGAGCATAATATTATGGGATATGTTATGTGTTTGCCTGGCTAATGTCTTGAATCTATTTATAAATTTGGAGACTGTGTCTTGACTCCAAACATTGTCGGGTAGGTCATTCCATAGTGTAGGAGCTAAAAAGCTCTGAAAAAGCTCTACCTCCTTTTGTGGACTTTGCTATTCTGGGGACTACCAGAAGTCTGGAGGATTAAGATCTTGAGGACCATGATGGAATGTAGCACATTAGAAGACAAGTTATGTATGTTAGAGCCAAACCATTTAGCGCCTAATAAGTAGCAATATTTTGTAATTAATCCTAAATCAAACAGGTAGCCAGTGAAGGGATGATAATATTGGAGTTAAGTGTTTTATATTTTCTAGACCTGGTAAGAACTAGCTGTAGCTAGGATGTAGGGCAGCCTCCTATAACCACCTGTAATGCATTATAGTAGTCTAGGTTGGAGGTTATGAATGCATAAACCAGTTTTTCTGCATCAGATACAGTTAAATTATTTGTAATCTTGTCAATATTTCTAAAGTAAAAGAAGGCTCTTTTGTAATATTGGAAATATGGCTCTCAAAAGACAAATTGCCGTCTATTATTATGCCCAGGTCTACTGATAGGCTAGTAGTGATAATACATCCTTCTAAGTGCAAGTTAAAATGTGAGTGCTCCTGTGTGCTGGTTTTTGGACCAATTAGTAATATTTCAGTCTTAACAGGATTTAATAATAGGAAATTATTAGCCATCCAATCTTTTATGTCTTTTATACACTTAATTAATCTGGACATTTAACATTTAAAAAAAGCAGAGGTCCTAAGACTGTTCCTTGTGGGACCCCATATTTTACTGGCTTTACACTGGATAGTTCTCTATTTAAATCTAAAAAAGGGTATTGATCAGACAAGTATGATTTAAACCATTTTAATGCTTGTCCCTGGATACCTGCGTATTTATGTGAGCGGTCTAGTAGGATGGCATGATCTATAGTATCAAATGCAGCACTAAGTTATGGTAAAACTAATATAAAGATGTAGCCTTGCGGGGTATGACTATTGTGCCATGGTTCATGTAATTTATCTCTAACCTTTTTTAATCGTAAGGGAGCAACAGTGTCTATTGTGCGAGTAAAGATAGTGCCTATGCATTTAGTCACTTGGTCTAGATTACGTGTTTGGGGTGTGCTAAGAAATTGAGACAGATCGGGCAGATTACTTATGAATGGACATGTAGCTTATTGCCGAACCTTTTAAAAATTATTTTAAATTTATTTGCCGCTGTTGCCTCTGACTTGCTCAGTATTCTCCTTGTATTAACAAACTTCTATTATTTGATTTTGTAAAGCTGATTTGACTCTATTGTTATAATAGGGAAATAAATAGGGACTTAACTGATAAGAATTGCTGTCTTGTTAATATTTCAGAGTTACAAGAGATGCTTAGTAAAAAGGAAGAACAATGCTCATGTCTTTCCAGCGAGAGCGAACATCTCAAGATTCAGTTGTCTGGTAAGATCATTCAAATTCTAGATCATCTCGATCAGTGTTTTCACCTGTACGTATTGCATAGTGTACAAAAATTAAATAAAACTAGTATAAAGCTTTTTCTTATACCTCCTCAGGCTTGGAGGCAAAGTTGAAATCGAGTGAGGAGAAGCTTGAGAAGCTCACCAAAGATAAAGCCAAACTGGAGGACAACATCAGTCAGCTGATTAAGTCGTCTGGCGACAGTTCAACACAGCTGACCAAGATGAACCAAGATCTTACTGAGAAAGAGAGGTTAGATATAATAAGCATACACACTCGAAACATAATGTATAAATAAGTGAATAATGATAAATTGCATTCATAGAGTATAGTAGATAATTTTGGAACTGCATTGCAATGTCTTTTCACTAAGCATTAAATATACACAGCTATACATTTAGTTTGAACCCTTTCTGTCCAAGATTTATAAAGAAATATTGCCCACCCTCTGCATTTGTAAGGTGTTTTTATTGAGGCTAAATGACTGAAACTCTTTTCCCTTAAAACATGCATTACATGTATTTAATTGTTTTTACAACAAAAAGATTTTACACTTAATGGCCTGTTCCATTTTTTTTTTACAAACATTCCAGGCTAATTTATATTCAATAAATGTAATAAAGAGAATTTACTGACAGTATTTCTATATTTATTCAGTGTGGTGAATAAGACATGCACCTTCGCAGCTGTCAACATTTTTATTTAAAAAAAAAAGACTGCACTTTTAATGTAATTTTCTATTGTTAATATGCAGCGCAACGTAATAGTACTTTTTATTTTATTTTATTTTATTTTAACAGACCCATGTCATTTGTCTTAGACTTATCATTAGTTAAAATTAAGGTGAGGTGAAAAAATTTGGATAACTTGCCCAATCGTTGTAACTCCATTCACAGGGGACTTGAAGAGCTTCAGAATCAACTTTCTGAGCAGAAAGAGATGCTTGCTCGGTCTGAGGAGAGCAGGAATCAGGAGCAGGTTCGAGCCAAGCAGGAGATGCAGGAAAGCAGTGAGAGACACCAGGAAGAAGTTTCCAACTTACAGAAAAAGATCAAGGAGCTGGTAAGTGCAAATATTCACTCAGTAATTTTCCTGGAGGGTAATAGAAGTTATGCAAAGCTATAAGACAGTACTTGATTTTGATTGGTCAGAATTATTAGTTCATTCGTTTTTTTTAAAGCAGCGTCAAATGTAGTTCTGAATGCAAGGAAAATCCTGGGTTTATATGAATGTGCTAGTTAATAGTACTGTTTCTATAGTAGCAGTAACACATATAGGGGTGTAAAGTGGCTTTAACACATCATTTCCACTTTTTGGATTCTAGAAATATAATATAACTAGGCTTTTATAGGAGATTATTGTTTAATTTATTAATTGAACACTTATCGATTAATTCGTACTTTTTTAGATACATTGCACTGCATCTTTACAGTATGAAACAACAAAGTGTCTTGGGTGACGTGCTGGTCCCGTTTTATGCATGACATAGCAATGATCGTTCAAATTTGTAAAAAAGAGAAAGGTTGCAGTGATTGGATACTTTTGTGTGGCTGTATAGGATGCACAGGAATTGATTGAATTTGTCTAACAGCACTTATTGAAATCCATTTATCAGTCCTCTTCTTACTAGATGAATGACTGGTAGATGAATGAGCTAGATGAATGGGCTGATGAATGAAGCAACTCTATCTGGCCCTGTTCCAATACCCACACTACGCCCTAAGGTGCAGAATTGGGACTGCACGTCAGCACACTTGTTCCCTTCTGCACTTATCAACAAAAGCGTGCACTTTTTCTAAAATTGCACACTTGGTGGAAGACCTTAGGGCGTAGTGGGGGTTAAATGTTATTGCTACGTCTTCGTCGTGACACTTCTCAGACAAAAAATGACAGAACCGGTAGTTATGCTGTTCACAGTATTACTGCTAAAAATGATAATTACATAAATAAACTTTTACTTACACTCAACTTTCCTGTTCTTGTCCATTTTGTCACGATTTACCCAAGAGTCCACCAAAAACTGCTCTGCTTTTTTCCCTTCATTTGAAATGTTACACTACCAGATACATTCTGGGTAATATACTTGCAGAAAGTGTGCATTGAGGGCACAAGTAGGAGGGCTAAGAAGCTCACCCTACGTGCACGCACCTCTCAGCGGGAACAAGCAAATAAGGGGCACAAGGGTGCAAGTGTAGGTATGAGGACCGGGCCATATTCTACATTTATAACGTTTGTTTACATCCTAAAATATAATTTTAAATGACTCTAAAAAGGATGTGCATTCTCTTCGACAGTGCTACATAATAATCAGCAGTGTGGTAACAGTGTTGTACAACTTTCTCACACTGTTTTATCCCCTAAATACAGCCCAGTCACATTCACTTACTTGGTGTGTTGATTTTTATCACTAAACACAACTTGTATTTTACATTGTACAGGAAAAGACTGCTGAGGAGAAGGTCAGTGAAGCCCAGGTTGCTGGAGAGAAAGCACTTGTCAGCGCCTCAGAAAACCATGCGAAGGAGCTACAGGAGCTACAGCGGCAGGTTGAAATGGCGCAACAGCAACTCTGCGCCTCTGAGGAGACACGCCAAAAACTTAAAGAAGAGGTAGACGAATTGATGCCCTTTAAAGAGAAGGCTCAGGTAGGAAAGAATGGAAATATTGGGATTGTCAAACTAATTGTGGTGAAAGAATCTCTTCTCAGGTCTCTCTGCTTTTGGCTTGAGTGGGTAACAGATCAAAATTTGTACAACTCATGCAGTCGTGCGTCGATATTGCTTATCAGCCTATGGCAAGCGATCTGTGTTATAGTGCATTGGGTATTGATATGGTATCTATGAACCTCTGGGTTTGTAACACAGTAATGGGTTGTAAATGTAACTACTGCCTATCAAAGTAAATTCTTTGTTAGGGCGTTTGGGGAGCCGTATTGTGTATCCCAAGTTTGGTAAAGGTAAAGGTTGTATATTGTGGCTGTTATTAAGAACGTAATAATTTTATGAAAAACGTAACTGTTTTTAAACTGGGGTTCTGTGCATGGAATGTGACTTGACTGGAGTGGAAAATTCTTAAGCTTTGGTAATGGCACGTTTTTGTTCCTAGGGTTTTTACATCTCAACTGCGGCTGTTTTGTTCTCACCTTGCATGTCTTATCTGTGGAATTATTTAGACTATGGTATTTTTCCAGATTGACTTTTCTTTCCTGATATTACTGTATGGCAGGGTCACAAGTTGAACACTTTAATTCCTGCTTAATTCTAGGTGGCCCTGTTTTTTGAAAGGGGGTGTCTGACACTTCAATAGAATGTTAGCAGAAGTTGACAAAATTCTGTTGATGCTTCGGAACATTTTATTCAATTAAATTATATAAGAGTAATAATACAGATACTAAAACCATACTAAATCTCACAATTCATCATATGCATAATTAGTTTTTCAAAAGTTTTGGCACAATAATTTCTGACCCAAGTTAGTGTTCTTCACACACAACAGGGCTTACAAAATGTAATTTTTAAGCATCAGGAAACCGCTATTATTAGTACTGAATTCCTTCTCTCAGTTTGAGATAGTGTCCACATATAGCAAACAGCTGTACTAAATTTACAAGATAAAATGCAATATCTGTCACAAGTCTAACCAGTCGCACTTCTATAGAATGCGCTATTTATTTTTCGTAATTTTCCAGATTAGTCTTCGTAAAAGACTTCCCTAATTCTCGCTGTTTACTCTCTTAACGTTTAACTGATAATGAGGTTATAGAAGTAATTAAATTATTTTATGTTTGATTTTGTTTGTAGTTTAAAAATGATTTAATTGGTGTTTCATCTCCTTTACAATTTCATTTGTTTTTAGGACAGTTTCATTTATTGCAGGCTACCAGAATTTAAAGATTTTGTGAGCCCTGTACAAGGATTTTTACGATGGGTTTATTCATCTTGACATTTTACATGTACCTCATTTTCATTTATAGAACATAATTGTTTTTTAGTGTTCATGATTATATTTGCCATGTGATGTTGCTTCTTTTCCCCCTGTTGCTTTGGTCCTTTTATTTATTTATTTTTTGCATCAGGGTTTTTTTTAACATTTTGTTTCATCAACATAACTTTCTTCCTTTTTCTTTTTCCTCTCCCTCACTCAGTCTCTCACTACTGAGTTGGCTTGTTCCATGCAAAAGGCTGAGAAACTTGCTTCTGAGGTTGGTGATCTAACGCTGTTGTCTGAGCGTCTAACTAAGGATAGGGATGATGCTCATGCTCAAAAGGAAAATTTGGAAGGGCAAAGTTTAAAATATCACTCAAAAATCTCTAGCTTGGAGGAGGTTCTGAAGAATCTCGCATCCAAAAACGATGAGCTAAAAGCATCTAATGAACAAGGGACAAATAAAATTAAGGAACTACTTTCCAGCAATCAACAACTGCATGTAGAAAAGGAATCTCTCAATAATGAGAAAGAACAGATTTCCAAAGATGTACAGAACTTAAAACGTATCCAGGAGGAAATGCAAGCTGAGAATGCAAGGCTGAAAGAGACTAAAGCACAACAACTTATTCAAGTGGAAGAGCTCAAACAGCACGAAACAGAGCAACAAGAAATTATATTCAAATATCAACAGGAGCTTCAGCATTATGAGAAAAATAGTGCAGACCTGACCCAAAAGCACACCATGGCTTGTGAGGATAGGGATAAGTTTCAGGAGGAGCTTCAGTCCTGCCAGGATAAGCTCAAGTCTGCTCATTTGCTCACTGCAAAAAATGAAGAGCTTAAATCAAAGCTGCAGGCTGAAAAAGCAGAGCTTTCTGCTAGCAACAGTGCCTTGCAGGCAGAAATCGACCTTCTCCGTAACGAGAATGATAAAATTGGGTCGGATTTTAAAACCGCTTTCGCAGACAAAGAGTCTCTTGCGGCTAAGAATTCAGAGTTTCAAAATCAACTCGATACCATGAAGACATCACTTGAGAAGTTAAGCAGGGACAATGCTGATCTCCAGGCTTCCAAGGATAGTTTTTCCAGAATGCTTGAAGAAATCAAGACTAGTAGGGAAATCACAGACTCTGAGAGGCTTTTACTTATGGAAGAGAAGGAAACCCTTCTAGAAACCCAGAGGAAAATGTCCTTTGAAAAGCAGGAGCTTGATAAACAAAAAGAAATGCTGGTTGAAAAGTTGCGTGTCAGTAAAGAAGAAGCCAAAAACGCCACTGAAAAGCTTCAGCTTGATACTGCAGATTTTGTTCAGGAAAAACAAACGTTTAATGCGAAGCTTTCTGAGGCTGAGAAGAATCTTCAAGCACTTAAAGAGGAAAAAATCTGCTTAAAAGCTGCACTTGATAAGCAAACTCATGAGGAGCAGCAGCTAAAACAAGAAATGAGCAACTTGAAGGAGGAGTATGAGAAGGAGATATCAGAAAAGGCAACTGTCTTAGCAGAGATTAAGCGATCAGAAGCTGATTTATTAAGTGAGAAGACCAGTCTAAAATCAGAGCTGGACAAGCTGAAGCAGATAAACGACGATTTGACTTCAGAAAAATTGAAACTAAAACAGGATAATGATGATTTGCAGATTCTTCTGCAGCAAAAGAGCTCCACACTGGAATCTCTAGAGATGTCCAATGTAAGCTTAATTGAACAAAACCAAACCTTGCAGCTTAACTTGAATGGCGTCAAGGAAGAATGCAACCAAAATACTGATACTTTTAAAAAGGAGAAGATTTCCCTAAAGAATTTGATAGAAGAGCTTAGGAAGACAAACAGTGATCTGCTTCAGAAAGCTGAACACCTCTCAGATCAGAACAGATCACTGTCCGAGGCGAAAGAGACCTTGGAAGCTCATCAGCAAGTGCTAGAATTGGACAAGAATGAAATATCGGTTGTTAGTGAAAACCTTTCTAAAAGAATTGAGGAACTAACAAATAAGGTTAACTGTTCAGCAAAAGAGAACGCCAGCCTTTTAGAGGTCAAGTCGAAGCTAGATGTTGAAGTTGTGGCCATCAGGATGGAAAAAGAGAAGGCAGAAACCGAACAACAATTGCTTAGTGCCAAAGTAGAGCAGTTATGGAACTCTTTAAATGACACGTGTTTGCAGGATCCTAACCAGGATCCTAACCAGAGTTCGAGTTCCAGTTGTCAGAGAATTGAACAGATACTCGCTGCACTTCAAGAATTCAGTAAAGAAAAAATGTCACTCACTAAAGAAATTGAGCTTCTAAAGACCCAGCAGAAGAAGAATGATGAAGACACATCAGAAATGGCTGTTGCAAAAAAGGTTCTCTCTTCCCGAATTGCTGATCTGGAGAATGCAAACATGTGCCTTGTGAAGGAGAAGACTGACATCCTGGAATCCCGTTCATCTCTGGAACAGGAACTCGTGTCACTGCGCCAAAGCGTGGAAACTGGTGACGAGAAGTGCTTGGAATATCTGAAAAAAACTGAAGAACTAAAGAAATCACAGCTCGAGTTGGAAGCCAACCTGCAAAACCTTTATAACCTCAATGCCAAGCTCGAGGAGCAACATCAGGTGGTGGACAAGCAGGTGGCTCTTTTATCCAAAGCCAAGGATGAGCTAGCCTCCAGACTGACAGTGGTCCAGGCTCAGAAAGATGCTTTGCAGGAGGAGAAAGAGGAGGCCATTGTTATGGTGACTCGACTCGAGGCGCAAAACAAAAGTGCTCTAGCGCAGCAGCTCGAGGTATTCTGCAATTCCAAACAGGCTGTTGCACTTCTGTAGTTAAAATGCTTCCTGCACATTAACAAGCTTACTCTGCTTCACACTGCTGCTCTAATCTCACTTTTAGATGTTCTCTTTAATAAACACAAAGCTAACTCACATTAATTGTCCTGTAACTGCACGTAGGTCAACCAACCAAGGTATTTGGACTGAATTAGGTGTGACGAACAGCATCATGGTGAAATTGCGTAAAAATTTACGGGGTTCTTAAACTCATTTATAAGTGTAACAAAGGTGCCAACAGTTACAGAGTAAAAAAACTGTAAGGAATTTATGCATTTTATTTTTTTATTTTTATTTTTTTTTTTAATTTTGTAGAGGTAACTTTTGTGTCAGGTCATTTTACAAACCTTGATCTCAGGAAACAGGTGGAATTGTGGCCTCTTATAGCATTCCAAGGTACAAAAAAATAGATTTTTTTCTGCCTGATTCTCGAACTGTTTTCTTATTGTTACTTGGTGGATAATTATTAAAAAAATCCATCTATAATTTTAATGGTGTGTTTATTCTAACAAGGTGAAACAGAATAACAATCTCCAAGTCTTTAAGGTTCAAGGCTGACTTTTGGCAACTCAATCCTTTAGCTTCCTCTACAGATTTACAGATCTATTTGAATCATTAATCATTTAATTATTTTATACTCTGAATCATTTATATGTTCATTTGGAAACTTCAGACAGGTTTGTACATGAGCTTTCTTGAGCAGGGTTACCTTGCGAACGCTGCAGTCCTCTAGTGTGTTACCAGTTGGGTTTTTTTTTTTGTGTGTCTATGGTCCAAGCTTCCTTGAGATCAGTGACACAATCCTTCTGTGTAGTTCTGGGCTCATTGCTCACCGTTCTTGTGATCCTTGAGACTCTACGAGGTGAGCGCGAGACGGGGGGCGATAGTGAGACGGTTATTTTTTTGTTTCTTCCATCTGTGAATAATTGCACCAGCTGTTATCACCAAACTGCTTGGTCTTGTAGCCCCTTCCAGCCTTGTGTAGATCTACAATCTTGTCCCTGATATCCTAAACCATGATGGAGAGTTTAAAATCTGATTCATTAATTTGTTTTTATGGACAGGTGTATTTTTATACAGATAATGAGTTGAGATTATGAGCACCCCTTCAGGAGAGTCCCCTTCGAGTGAGTCCTCTTAATCTCAGCTTGTTATCTGTTTATAAAACACCTGGAAGCCAGAAATCTCACTGATTTTTTGGGGAATTAAATACTTATTTCACATTTTTTAAATGGGTTTTTCCTAGATGTTTTTATGGTTATTCTGTCTCTCACTGTTAGAGTAAAATGGCCATTAAAATCCCCCAAGGTACACTCCCCCCCCCCTTTATTTGGCACCTTTGGTACAATATGTTAGTTTAGTATATTATTATAGAGTACTGCTACTTTAGTAATGTTTTATAATGTTAGTCTCAACAGTACACATTTGTATTAAATGAAACGTAATTACTTAAGGCTGTATTTCATTTCTTCCGATCTGTTGCACCAACCACTAGCTAGATTTGTTTGCATGAACCTTTAATTGACTAAACATGCAATATTTTTCCCATCTTTGCAATAGATTTAGAAAGCTAAATTTCTAATAGCATGATGGGTGCATGCTAAAATTGCACAACAGTTTGAATGGACTTGCTCTCTTTAAGCCATGGATAATCCTACCTTTCTGTACATTAACGTTTTCACTTACAATCTGTTGTAGGCTGCAGAGAGCGCAGGGCACACAGCACAGGCCCTGAACAAACTGAACCAGGAAAAACTTGCTTTGCAAAAGGAAAAAACAGCAGCAGAGGCTCTCGTCCAGGAACTTAAACTCGCCAAAGACGACATGCAGACTCAGGTGAGTGACTAGATAAAGAGGTGTGTTTTAGATGATTATTTTTTTAATGTTGAAAATGTAGTCACTAATAAGTTGAATAATATGAACATGGCACTGGCGCTGATGTCACTTATTTTAGGCTCGATCACTATTAAATAAAAAAAAAAAGCTAGTGTTTAACTCAGAAGGTTTTCAGCGCTCTCTTTCTGTCTCTCTCTCTTTTTCTTTCTTTCTTTTTCTCTCTTTCTCTCTCTCTTTTATAAGACACATTTGCTGGCTTTATGTGTACTTGTGTATGTTTTCTCCCCGATATGTAACTGTAGTGTAAAAACAGCACCACCTTACATTTTTTGTATAGTGGCTTAATAGTTTGGGTAATAAAGAATCGTTTAAATGCAAGTGGTGGCTCAGGTGTTGGGCTGCTGATCAGAAGATAGTGAGTTCAATTTCCAGCACCACCAAGCTACCACTGCTGAGCCTTTGATCAGGGCTGTTAACTTTCAGTTGGTTAACTGTGTGTTCCAAATGCCAGAAATCTGAATGTAATACATTGGGGTTTCTTTTCATACCCTGTCAATGACCTTTACTATAACTACAATTATATAATCACAGAATATTGTGAATTAAAGGATTGTGGATACATTTACGGCACTTGGCAGACACCCTTACCCTTACATTTATTCTCTGTTACCCAACTGAGCAATACGGGGTTGAGGGTCCTGCTCTGGATAAATTCCTTAATGATTTTTCCATAACGGTATTCCATTTTAATTTATTTCACCGAAGATGCGAACTTTGTAATTCTTTCTTTTGATACAAGGGAAACTGTAGGGGTCAGCAAATAGTTGAATACACTTTTTTTCTGGGAACATTTCTTATTAATAATAATAATAATAATTATTATTATTATATTATTATAATTATACATTTTATTTATAGGTGCTTATTTTGACACTCAATGTCATTGTACGTTATGAACAATGTTATTTGTGATCAGGGTAGGATATTTTAAAGAGGTGGGAGACATTCGATGTGGGAGACATTCGACATATGAGAGACATTCAATGTTACAAAAGTCAGGAGGGAGTATTATTAATTAACAATGTGGAAAGTGGGAACAGTGAACTGGATGGACAAAGAGAATCTGAGTGTGTGAACGGGTGTGGCAAGAGCGGCAGGATTATGAATGGCTTTAAAATTGAGAGGAAGTATTTTGTAGTTAATACAGTAAGTGATTCTGAGCCAGTAAATCTGTTGTAAAAAGGATGCAACTATATAAGTATATTCAATTCATTGTGCGAGGTACGTGTACAGAGCCAATGAAATGCATTTTTCACATATCCCATCTTAGTAAGTTGGGGTCAGAGCGCAGGGTTCAGCTATGATACAGCACCCCTGGAGCAGGAAGGGTTAAGGGTCTTGCTCAAGGATCCAACAGTGGTTGACTTGCCGGAGGTGGGGCTTGAACCCAGGTGTTTCTGGTCTTCAGATTAACAACTCAGCACCTTAACCATTTAAGCCAGATGTGAGGTGATGGATAGACAGGGTGAAATTGATAATGTGGGCAGCTGAGTGCTGAACCTGTTGTAACTTATGGAGAGTTTTATGCAGAATTACAATAGTCTAAACGAGATGTGACTAGAATATGAACGCGAATGGCAGTGAAGTGAGGGAACAATGTAAGCGGTTGATATTTCAAAGGTGAGAGTGAACAGACATCATTAACATGGGAGGTGAAAGATAGGGTGCTTTCGTTAAATAACTGGCAGACTCTCGATCTGAAGGAAGGGGAGATGGAGGAATGATCAGTGGGAACAGAGGAATGATAAAGTTTGTTTAGTGTTGATTTTGTGTCTATAAACAAGTAGTTCTGTTTTATTGCTGTTGAGGAAGTTTTAAGTGAAGCAAGATTTAATGTCAAGAAGGCAGTTGGTGAGAGAGGAAGGTTTGGAGTTGGATTCTATAAACTAAAATGTTATGCTTTATCTTGTCTTGGTTGCAGCTAGACAATTTGTCCAAACAGAACACACAAAACCAACAGGAGCTGAGTGAATCCAAAGAGCAGCTGAACACAGAGAAAGAGACGATCAGCAGTCTTTACAAAGAAATGTGAGTCAAAGATTTCTACTAAAAACGTTATTGATACAAACCCAAAAATTGGGTTCTGTATATTCTTCACTAATGGAATATACATGTGTGGGGGTGTGTGTGTGTGTGTGTGTGTGTGTGAGAAAGTGTTTAATAATGTTTAACAAATGTGTGTAAAATTACAAGGTTAGTTTATTTATATACATGTATATAAATGCTGTTTTGAGGAGTCAGAAATGTGAGTACATTTTTTCAGAAGTTTTGTATTTGTGATTGTGGAATTTGTGCTATCAGATTTGGACGATCGCAGGTAGATTTGTGTCTCTGTGCTATCCTTCATCCCTGTTTCATGTGAATAGCTGTTAATGGATGTGTGCCGATCTTGTCTTTTAGTGAGGAGCTGAAAAAAGCAGCATGTGAAAACACACTTGCTGTGGAAGCTATAAAACAGGAAAAGATCAAGCTGACTGAAAAGCTTTCCAGCAGACAGAAGGACAACGACAGCCAGAAGAAAGTATGTGTCTAATTTTTTAAATACTCAATGATGCAATATTCTGTGTAGGACCTCGTTTACAGTAACCCAAAATGATTTAGCTTCATTATATTAATTACATCATCTTATTGGAAATATTGGAATGAAATATGCTGTTTTACATTACAGCTCAAAGAGCAGTTGATTCGTCTTAGTGATCAGATAAAGGACATGGAAAAGAGGTGAGACACAAAGCTGGGTCACACACTGTTGTTATTCGGTTCAGTCTTAATTTAATTTAACAGTTGTGAAATGACTTGAGAACCAGAGCATCTTTCTAAAAATAAAGAAAAGTAACTTCTCATTTGTCTCACTTATATTTTTCTTTTTTTTTTTTTTTTTTTTTTTTTTTTGTTTACAGGGAGATCGTCCTGAAAAATGAATCTGACACAGAAAAATCTGCTTTACAACAATCAATCCAGAAAAACAGTGCCTTGATCCTAGAAAAGAACAAAGAATTAGAAGCGCTGAAGAATGAGGTCATTAACTTGCAACGAAAACCAGGCTTAGTTCAACCCGAGTTAAAGTTTACTAATTAGGGATGAACCAATGAGAAAAAGAGACAGGTGGAGAAATTTTGAGAGACAGAAAGGGAGTGTGTGTGAGAGACAGATTGAGAATGTGTAAGAGAGACAGGCTGAGAAAGAAAGAGAAAGACAGGCTGGGAGGGTGTGCAAGAGAGGCGGGCAGGCAGGGAAAGGGCGTGCGAGAGGCGGGCAAGGCAGGGAAAGGGCGTGCGAGGCATGCAGGCAAGGAGACGGTGTGCGGGAGAGGCAGGCGGGCGGGGAGAGGGCGTGTGGGAGAGGCAGGCGGGCGGGGAGGGGAGGGTGTGTGGGAGAGGCAGGCGGGCGGGGAGAGGCCGTGTGGGTGAGGCGGGAAGACAATCACATGAGATCTGCTGCATGTCAGATAATTATATAATATACATGATAGTCTAATTTTATTATTCTCGTTAATCTTCTCTCATTTGTAAGATAAATTTCCTTTTGTGTGTAGTTGTCAGTGCTGCGAAGTACGAGTGTCACCGCAAACACACTCCAGAGTACTGTGAAATGCCTGGAAAGTGATAAAGTCCAGCTGCAGGAACGAGTGCGCACTCTGGAGCAAAAGTTAACAGCAGCTCAGACGGCGAGTCCTGTGGAAATCCCTACGGGTAAACATACAACGCGTTACTGAACAATACACATTTGTTTTGTGTGAGATTCTTCTTTATCAAGTGTGTGTGTGAAATGCTGTTAGTTACTAAAAATATCTCTATATAATTCAGTTTAACTGTAAAGAGCAGGTGTGTGTTTGTGTTATCTGGAATTAACACTTTGTGTTTTAACAGAGCAGTTATAATGGAGGGGGACGGGGATGAGAATGTGGTGTTTATAAAGATGTCTGTCTCTGCAGGGTCTTCTGCTCTGGACGAGATGAGAGAGGCGAAGGAAACTGCCGAGAGTCAGGTACTCAGCAATTTATCTTCAGGGAAATGATTTACACACACGCTAGAATGAATGACCAACTTTCCATTTCTGGAAAACACATAGAAAATTTAAAAAACATGAATTGTCCTAAATAGTATCATCAAAAATAATTTTTATGTTTTTGAAGAACAATTTACAGGTCTGGGACAGTTAATGCTCTGCTCAGGGTCGCTTTAACACATGAATAATATCGCTAAGATGTAGTGAGGCTGGTTTCTTTTGACGGATCAGTAACATTGTCTGGTAATCACGTACCTAAACTTTTAATAGTTGTTAAATAAATTGTAGCTGACCCATAATATATACAGACCAGTCCGCAAGACCTGTTTTAATTAACAACACCACCAAAACCTCCCTGCTGGGCCCCTGAGCAAGGCCCTCAAGAATCAACTGCTTAGTTGGATAAAAATATAGAGACAAATGTAAAGGAGTCTGAATAAAGGCATCTGCTAAAATATTACACAAATGTTTATATTAATAGAGTATTTTTATATACTTGATAGATATATTTAAACTAATTCTATAAAATGTGGTTAAATGTGAAATGTATTGTTAATTCCTACTGATATATTAATAGAATTTTCCCTCTGTGTGTGTGTGTGTGTGTGTGTGTGTGTCCACCCTGTGTCTGTGTGTGTGTGTGTGTGTGTGTGTGTGTGTGTGTGTAACAGGTTGATTTTTTGAACTCTGTCATTGCGGATCTGCAGTGTAAGAATGTGGAGCTTAAATCGAAGCTGGAGAAGATGGCTGAGGCGGCACTTAATGGAAACACAGCCAGTGAGATGGACAACCATGAAAGGTTAACTGCAGTTTTTTTCCTCTTCTCAATCGTTCAGTCTCATACGTGACTTTTACAATAAACTGGTTTATTTCTAAGCCACCAACATCATCAAGGGGAAACGAGTCTTATCTTATTTTATTCCACCGGGTTAAATAGTTAAGTGTTAACTTTTAGTAGACTCAGGTGTGGTTTCTACTTAGAATTAAACACTTATTGGTGTTTTTGCAGATTTTGTACAATAAAGATGTTTATCTAATGTTTTTGAAAAATGAGAACAAAATTTGTTCCTCTTGAAAATCGAACAGCAAGAGACCGAAAGACTTCATGACTGAGAATAAAAAAACTCTGAGTCAAACAGGGGGAATTTTCGGCAGGCGGAGAGATTGAAAGAAACTGGAAAGAGAGAAGTGTCAGAGATCCGGAGGAAAAGAATGTGTGAAAGAGAAAAGAAGTGTAAAAACAAGAGAAAAAGAGATGAAGTGAGAGATACAAACTTGGAAATGATGATTAAATGTTGAATTAAAAATATCTGTTTCCAAACATTCCAGAAAACAAAATTAAATGAAATAAAATAAACATCTAATCTTATTTAATCTTTTTATACACAAAGATTTTCATTTTCGTGTGATCTCCAGATAATAATGATCTAGTTTTCATGCAGCAGGTTTTATTACAGTCGTTTATTCAATAGTGTGACTTGCTTTTTTGCAGTTTGTCCGAGTCCAAAGCCAAAAAGAAACCACCACCGCGTGTCTTCTGCGACATCTGCGACTGTTTCGACCTCCACGACACTGAAGACTGTCCCACGCAGGAGCAGCTACCTGATTCTCCTCCTCACACAACCTACCACGGCGATGTCAGTGAAGAGCGACCGTACTGCGACATCTGTGAAGTGTTTGGCCACTGGACCGAATCCTGCAACGACGACCAGACCTTTTAAACTGCCAAGAGCCTTCTCATAAAACCGCACACGCCTTCAACAACACGTTGCACAAGTGTGGAATTGTCTGTTTGTAGTGTGTGTGTCTGTGTTTGCATGTGTGCATTCACTTGTTTGCCATGCAACTCCACACAGTCCTTCGATTGAAAAAAAAAATGTCGGGTATTTAATTGCTTTAAGTTGTATTCATCTTAAGAGACAGATAAAAAAAGATTGTTTTCTTTTGTTTTTTTAATCTGGGGTGAATTTCTAACATTGGTGATGGAGATCTTCACTTACAGTCGTTCAGCTTCAGACCCGTTCCAATCTGCAGCACACGGTTATCCTGAGTGTATGAAATAAAAGGGCGCTACTTCGCTAATGCACTTTACTCCAACATCCTCATCCCCCATTTCAGTATGAAAAGAAAGAACATAAACAGAATGTACTTCAGGCTTATATTGATGCTGTTACTTTTTAGTGTTTTTTGGGAAAAATATTAATCTGTACAAATAAATAAATATTGTTTAAATCCTGGTTTTGATCTTGACTTTTTAGTCACTGAATTTCTATTTAATATTTAAATTTTTATTTTTTAAATTCTTTCACTAATAAAACTGATATTTTAGTAGTTCTGGTTGAACTATCAGTCCTGACAAATGATTTTATTTTTGTGTAAAACACCAGAAATGATTTATTATAAATGTAGTTCTCTGAAAGCAGATAAGTCCAGGACCGACTGACTGATCGTCTGATAATTTATCCGTCCGGTAAATATTGTGCAGCGCTAATTAGAACAATTAATCAGCAAGTTGTGCAGTTACTTTTTTGACTTGGTCTGTTGTAACTAATAAACAAAACGTGTAAATCAGTTACGTTTTTAAGAAGGTTATTATTTCAGCTTTTATATACTAGATCAGATTTTTCAGTAAAGCAACATCATCATTAGTGCCTGTTCAAAAAAAGGCCCCACCTTGGATAATTATGTTCCAGCTGGAAACAAGTTCAATAAGAAGCTTCTCATTTCTGCCTTAAAAAAGCACTGTAAGAAAATTCATACCCCTTAAACTTTTTCACATTTTGTCACATTACAACCACAATCTTAAATGTATTTAATTGAGATTTTATGTAAGACCAACACAAAGTAGCACATAATTGAAGTGGAACTAAAATGATACGGTTTTCAAAATTTTAAGCAAATAAATTATCTGAAAAGTGCGGTGTGCAATTGTATTTAGTCCCACTGCGTCAGTATTTTGTATAGCTACCTGTCTCTGCAATTACAGCTGCAAGTCTTTAGCGGTATGTATCTATCAGCTTTGTACATTTTAAGACTGAAATCTTTGCCTATTATTCTCTGCAAAATAGCTAAAGTTCAGCCAGATTGAATGGGGAGCGTCTGTGAACAGTATTTTTCAAGTCTTGCCACAGATACTCAATGGGATTTAGGTCTGGACTTTTACTGGGCCATTCCAACACATGGATATCCTTTTATCCAAACTATATAGTTGTAGCTCTGGCTGTTTAGGGTCATTGTCTTGCTGGAACATCTAAGGAGAAGCTAAAACTACCAAAATTAGGTTCAGAACTATACAATGCACTATTAAAAACGGGAAGGACAAGCAAGAAACCGTCATCTTAAAGGAATGTGATCTGAAACAAATTAAATGATGGTGATTGGCGATCACTTAAAAAAAACAACAACAGTAAAACAGTGTTTAACAGTAAGAGCATTTTCAAACACACAACGTGAAGAGAACTAAAAGGACTAAACAGCTGTGTAGCCTCAGGAAAAAGCCCGCTTATCAGTGAGATTTATCAGAAAAAAAGGCTTTCATTTGCTAGGAAGCCTAATAAAAGAGAGGTGGATGAAGTGATGCACCCATCATGCCTTTGCTGTTGGTCAAGTTAAGTAACGTAATGTGCACCAAAAAATGGTCAGCTGACCTCCTGAATATATTGAATGATCAGGTTATTCTGTCAATGGATTTTTTTTCCCTCCTTGATAGTGCAGGAATAGTCCAAGATGACAATTCCGGGACTTCATCAGGCTTTTACACATGGATTGGCCACCAATCTTTGGGATGTGCTTTAGAAGACTTTGGTCCGACTCTCCCATCTTCAAAAACAACATTTTTTTGGTGAGAAATTAAGGCAACTCTGGACGGGGACAAATGTTGTGACAATGAACAATGAATGTGTGCTGTAATCAAAGCCAAAGGCGGTCCAGTAAAATATTACAGTGTTGACTTTTTTTTTTTTTTTGGACGGGCAGTGTATTTTAATGTCACTGCTTTCTAAACTTGCCGTAGCTTTTAACAAGCTTCTCTTGCTTGATGCTACCACTATCATGTTTCACAGATGATGACGCTGTTCTTTAGGTGAAAGTCTTATTCTATTTTTCTTCATGCAGTGAAAATTTTAGAAACAGGACACTGAACATACCTTATACATGATTAGTTAATGGTTTAATGCTTACCTTTAAAGTACTGAGTGAACTAAAAGAAAAATTTGATTCTTATTACACAATAGATCTAACTCAAATTAGAATTAGAATAAAAACCTAAATATATTAGTGTTACCTCTTATCTCTATAGCTTTAAAATTACTGACAAAAATATTAATTAGCATAAAAAGCTGCGCTTCACAACTTTGAACACAAGATGGCGCCAGTGTTTATAACGGTATTCTGTGCTCTTTTACGTAAAAAAATTTAACCGTTTCCAAGCAAATAATTTTGGAACAAATAATAATAAAATAATGATAGTTAATAAAAACATTTCACTATTTTAAGTTGTCGAATTAAAAGGCAAACGCTTAAAGCGGGCACCGGAAATGAACTTCAAACTGAAGGAAGTGCGTGTACATGGCGCCAAGTGTAATGTTGTTATGGAGTTTTCCCGGTTTGATCAGTGATTATTACAGGCTGCATTGTGTAGCATTGCATGTGTAGTTTCATTCCTGTGACTTAATATATATATAGAATATATATATAGAATGATTTGGGTGTTGGCACATGTTGTATTTCTCCATAAGAGAGTAAGTTTTCGGAAACATTATTAAAACGTTTGGTTTTTGACTCGGGGATCAGTAACTACAGCTGGGATTAAATCCACACCTCTGGAATTGTAATCCCGGATTAAACGATGTGGAACCACGTGGAGCTGTTGATTAATGAGGAGACAAACACAGTGCGGCTGTGCGGAGATCAGGAACCCGGAAACGCGCTTTATCAGCTGGACACGCTGCTGAAAATCTCTGCGACGGAGCAGGTGACAAACGGAAAGAGACAGTAAAACATCCGGTTATAGACGATAAAGAAATATTATACTTATAAAAGACTGCTTAAAGTGGTGTAGCCTTTCGCTTTGAAACTACGGCACGGGGTGTTTTTACAGAGTATCTCCACAAACCCACCCCCAAAAATTGCCCACCTGGGATTTCTGTTTGCCCACCCGTCTGTGGTTGGCAAGAACCAGGCAACTTCTTTACTGTATTATTCGGTAGACGTCAATTTAAGAAACTTTTCTTATCATGTCGACCATCTATAGCTAGTAAATTACATCATCAATAATGAGTCCGACATTAACCATTAGTTAACTATTAAAATTAGTGACGTGGCTTTTAAAAAAAAAATAATCTGGCGACACTGGGCAGAAACCCCACCCGATCTCTGGCGACACTGGGCCAGAAACCCCACACCGATCTGGCGACACTGGGGCACGCAACGGCGACACTGGGCAGAAAGCCCACCCAATCTGGCGACGCTGGGCAGAAAGCCCACCCAATCTGGTGACGCTGGGCAGAAAGCCCACCCAATCTGGTGACGCTGGGCAGAAAGCCCACCCAATCTGGCGACAACTGGGCAGGCAGAGAAACCCCACCCAATCTGGCGACACATGGGCAGAAGCCCACCCAATCTGGCGACACTGGGCAGAAGCCCACCCAATCTGGCAACACTGGGCAGAAGCCCACCCAATCTGGCGACGCTGGCAGAAAAAACCCACCCAATCTGGCGACGCTGGGCAGAAAGCCCACCCAATCTGGCGACGCTGGGCAGAAAGCCCACCCAATCTGGCGACGCTGGGCAGAAAGCCCACCCAATCTGGCGACGCTGGGCAGAAAGCCCACCCAATCTGGCGACGCTGGGCAGAAAGCCCACCCAATCTGGCGACGCTGGGCAGAAAGCCCAGAAAGAAAGCCCACCCAATTTGACTTATTGTAACTGATCAATAAAAACAACTACATTAGTAGTGGAGTGGGTATAAAGGGGGGACCAACCTCATATTCTTTCATAGGGCCCAAAATTGCTAGCGGGGCCCCTGTACTGTAGCATTACATAAAAATTACATTTAATCATTTAAGGATCTACAAAAATATTAAATAAAAAGTTATCACAATGTTCATGAATCTTTAATCTATTGTAAAATGTTCTACAGTATCAGTATTGTGTTAATAAGTTATAGTTTGTGTTAGCTTGGTGCTTAGGAGAGTGCTGAGGTAATTTTTTTTTTTTAATTTTTTTAAATTATTTTGTATTTATTTATTTTTTTTTTAGGTGGCGTCTAACTCCAGGTTTTGTGCCTTTAATAATGCAACTTGCTGTGTGGTGGTTGCTGATAGTACTGTGGTCCTGTTAGACTCCAGTTTCCAGACTGTTCTTCATCACTTGTACTTTGGTAAACACATACAGCCGCAAATCACCGCCACGACAATATAACCCGATCCTAATGAACTGGACTAGAATCATCCTGGTTTTTTAAGTGGTAAGTGAAACTGATGAAACATCATCTGTGTGTGTGTGTGTGTGTGTGTGTGTGTTTTCTGCAGATACGTTAGTGGATGCCGTGAGTGTTTGTCCTCAGGGACAGTTTTTGTTCGTCGGCGAAAGAAACGGAAATCTTCATATAATTTTCATTCCACTAAAGAAGACCATCCTGAGTAAAGTGCGTGTGGTCTAATGAAGCTTTTGACACTTTCCAGCTTCATTTTTCTTAATTTAAATTTTAAAAACATATTTTTTTCTCTTAGACTCTCCAGGAACCTTCATCAAATGCTTATGAGTCGACGTACAAGAGCTTCATCCTACATGAAGTCCAAAGTTGTTCAGGTGCTTCCAGAACCACATGATGTCCTTTCTGTTGGCTTTCTGCAAATATTCCATCAGAAGCCTGAATGACTTTATGTTTACAGCTTCTGTGGAAACCAGTGTGTTTATATAGAGTGGACTTTTTATGTCAGTCACCATTTTACACCATTTTACAAAAATATTCAGCAAAAACCAAAAAACACTGCCCCCAAACCTCACACACACAGACACGTCCATAAAGTTTTATTTAAAGCATTGTAATTTAGTAAAAGTAATTAAAACAAAATTCAGTCTGTGACAAACTTGCCTAAATAAAGGAAAAGCTGTGTTATTTGAGCAGAATTTTTTTTCCGTTGAACCTTGAACGGTACATGAAACGTTTAGTTGGAGCCAAACCTGCATTGTGAACACTGTCGGGCGGTGCGGCGTGGCATGGCAGATATATTTTTTTTTGTCTCATATTTTGGCTGTTTGCCTCTTTTGAAATTTTGGGTGCATTTCTATAAGAATCAGCTAAATTTACACTAGCCTTTCCTCACAAACTTAAGCCTAACACCCCCCCCCCCCACTTTAATTATTCTCTTTTTTTTTAAATAAAACTTAATGATGGTTATAACAAAGGATTCATGTCCCTAAATGTTTATTTATCAAATTAATGAATAAATTAATATGAATTAGCGTCTTTAGGTTTATATCATGTGTACTTTTTATCAGAGAAACCAGAATGTGTTAGAATGAGAGCGTTAAGATAAATCTGTAATTAGTGCTGTAGCTTCTGTGTTTGGAAAAGAATCAGCAGTTACTAACAAAAGACTGGAAAGTGATATTGTCGACTTGGTTTGTCTGTGATTTTTCAGGTTTATACCATCTTTTTGTCATTGTTCGCTATGGAATCTATCATGTGTCCAATCTCGCACTGCCGCAGACACAGAAAGGTTCGTAATAGTTTCTAATATTTACTACAGCAATCCCTGTTCCTGGGTGCTGTAATGATTTCTCTCTTTTTTTTTTTTGTCATTAGCGATTGAAGACATGGACTTCAGTGCCTTAAACGAGGTTCGTTGTTTAATTAAAAATTCTTTCAGTATTTTTAATGTGTAAAAAAAGTTTGACTGATATTTGATATTTTTCCCTTGCAGATCCAGAGTAACATTCACATGGATTTCTTCTCCACCAGAGAGATTTGTACTGAGGGCTGTATCTCGGGAGCGCTGGCCAACTTCGGCAGTAAAGTCAGCCTTATCATCGGGGTAATGTCAGCTCCACAGATCCGTGATTTATTAAACAATCAGAAGGAAAAAAATGTTGTCTGTATTGATAAATTCATAACTGTTATATATCTTAAAATGGGCTTACCGTCTTAGTGATAATAGAACTGATGGACTTATTCCCTCATTCAAATCTTTTGCATGCTCATTTTTATTATACTCGATGTATAATGTGAGTGTGCGCAATAAAGAGCAACGCAGCAGTAAAATAAATAAATTTAACTGCAAATCATGTGACAACAACCCACCAATCACCCTATTCTCCTCTTTTTCGTTACACTGAAACCTCTTCAGTAAAATTGGAGGAGCAGCTCGTCAGTTTGGTGTTTTTGTGTTTAATTGTTAAAACATTTTGAGTTACAGAAAGTTGAAAATCCATTGCTGAAATTTCTTTGTTGTATTTTTCTTGTTTCCAACAACCTACGCCTTCAGTCCACAAACACCTGAGTGATTTAAAAGAAGGACAAATTATACGCTTTGCTTTTTCCTCCGGTTTTCAGGCGGGACATATGAATCTCCCAGGCTAGCTTTGGTGTGGGAATATTAATAATTATTAATTTGTCGTTGTTTTGCTACTTTCAGTGCTGATAACACCACACAAAATCCCCCTGATCTGATTACATTATCTAATCTAATCTATAACTTGTAAAAACATTGTAGCTTCTTGCTTTTTTTCTCCTGCTTTGGCACAACTGCTTATTCGTATGTCAGTGATTGTAACTTGAAGAAGGTGAGCCACATCGACCAACTAGAAACATTCACATTTCTAGTTTTTTAAAACTCATTTAGGTTGGTGGTTTAGGTGCGATATCTGAATCGCTTCTAGGCCTTCTATTTTAGAAGGGTTGAGATCCTGCAACTAAAGAGAACGCCTGTAATTTGGTGCTATTTGTCTGCATTTCCTCGCATTAGCGCATCTTTTATTTTTACGCGTTACTTGTAATTCATGATTAAAATGCAGCTTTATCTAAACAGGAATGTTAGACTAGGAATTAGACACTGTTTATATTCAATGCGTGTGTTTTTTTTAGGCTCATGGAGAAACCAGTATTTCCCAGTGGTGTATGGAACCCGATCGAAGGACGCTGAAACTAGACAATGTTTTGAACTCGGCTTTAATGCCAGGTAAAAGAATTCAAATATCAAAACACTAAACCTGCTCTAAAGTTTGTGTCACTGGAAGAATCAGGTTTTTTGTCTTTGCCTTAGATGTGAGAAAGATTCAAGTGGTGGATAATTTGGTGTATGTGCTGAATAAAGAGGTGAGAAAACAAATCATCTTCTGTTGATTTTTATCATACTGCTGAGAATGTATTACATTTTCACTGGTGAATTCAAACGATTTGGGGAAAAACCCAATCGGGTGCTTAATTTGATGACTTTATGTAGGGTTAATTCGATTACATTTCTTTATAACATTAGAAAAATAAATTCTTTTTGCTCATGTCTGTTGGTTATGCAGTCACTCTCCTGCACACACACTCACGGCTCTGAGTGCACTTGACTCTTCCCTACCACCTTTTAAGTGCTGCTAAAAATCATTAGTATAATGATGCCCCTCCACCATCACACACACTTCCACACTCTTCTTTCAGTATGTCTAAATTTACTTTTCCTCAGTGTGTGATAAGTAAAGACACCAAAGGAAATCAGTGTCTTTCACTTTGATCTCTTAATTTTAAAAGCATAAAAAACCTGAAAGCTGTTTTCTGAACCTTTTTTTTTTGTTCAGGACCTGCTGAGTTTATGGGACAATCGCTCACTGGTTATGCTGTGTTGCTGGCCTGATCTCCACATCCTCGACTTTCTCCTTATCACTGAAGGAGATTCCACATCCGCTGGGGCGTAAGTGTCCACTGGGTCAATTCGTAGGCCCTTGATTTCACCAAAACAAAAATTAAAGTGACTGTTTTATAAGTATATTCAATTCATTGTCATTGTGCAAGGTGCATGTACAGAGCCAATGAAATGCATTTTTTCGCATATCCCATCTTAGTAAGTTGGGGTCAGAGCGCCAGGGTCAGCTATGATACAGCGCCCCTGGAGCAGGAGGGGTTAAGGGTCTTGCTCAAGGACCCCAACAGTGGTTGACTTGCCGGAGGTGGGGCTTTGAACCCAGGTGTTTCTGGTCTTCAGATTAACAACTCAGCACCTTAACCATTTGAGCCACACCTGCCCCCATTATCTAGTTGAAATCCAATTTCGTCTGATGAACCATTTAGTTCAATGTGCCAAAAACATTAAAACCTTTGTATATTTGACCAAGAAAACGGATTCAGAAATGTCTGAGAGCATTTAATTAAATATTAATCTTAGAAAATTTGTAAACCTTGAGTATGTAAGCCAACACTGATGACTAAAGCTGACCGTCGTCTTCCATGTAGCTGTCCTAAAGCTCATCTCTAACAGTTTAATGAATATTCTCATTTGATAAAGTTGAGACGCGGGTATATTAAGCAATCAGTCTGCTTTATCAGAGTAAACCTTACGATTATAAAAGGATTATTGATGCATCATTTGTTTTAATACAGGTTTTTGTCTGTTTGACTATAAAAGCATCTGTATCTGTAATGGCCCATATTAAATTTACTTTCAAGATCTTTAATTAATAAAACAAACGAAGGTGATTTGGCAAGTCAACAAAAATTACAAAGAACAAACAGGAAATTAAACATTTGCCTGTAACAGCATATGATTTACTCAGTTCATCGGATGTGTTATCAGTAACTAAATCTAAGGCCGAAATCACATACTACTTGAATATGTATCACACACAAGTAAGTCCGTCCCACTTCCCGACTGTTAAAAACTAAACATTGTTTAAAATATGTACAATTTTGAATGAATTTCAGAATTAGAATGACTACATTCAACTATTAAAAATCTTTCACTGATGATGTTAAACGAGTGCAATTTAAGAACTGAAGGACAAAGAGTTTTGCTTTAAATAAAACAGTGCTGCGCTTACGATCACTGGTGATGTAAAAGTCGTCATTCTTAAATAAATCATGTGATGGTATTTGTACTGGTAGTCTTTTCAAGCATGATGGTCTGATAGGTTCTTCGATTTTTAAGAGTTTCTTCATTTCATAACATCACGTTATACGATTATATTTCAAATACTTCACTTGACATCCTTGTAAATATCGTAATATTTAGAAATACAAATTCCTTCCACATTCGGCAATGCATTAGGTTCAGAAATGCCATGTCCACATCCATCGCATGCATGAAGAATGTTCACCTCACTTGTTTTTTTCCCCGCCCAGTGTGTTGTTGTTGTTGCACAAAATAACTGAAAAATATCAGTGTTATCAGTTTTTTGTTGACATTTTTTTATGTGTATATATAAAAAATTTTTAATTTTGGTTTAATTTCAGTCAAGACGGTATCACCAGCATGAAAATCATGACTTTGACTGCAGCTGAGAACAAGGTGTGTTGTGTTGTTTTGTAAGTCTTGTTTGACATTTGTTATTTTTTACTTGCACCGAATAAATAACCCACCTGCTATTGATTCATTTTGGTTACTTTGGCTGATTTCAGCCTCATCTACGAAAGCTTCTGGTTCAGTCTCTTCCTTCTATGGAGGTTCTTTACTCTGTTGAGGTCTCGGCGATGTCGTCACTGGTACAGAATGCCTTTAGTATGGTACGTCTTTAACAGTTTTTAAATAAAACTTAAAACATAACCGACTGTTAAATCATTTCTCCCCTAATGGATTCATTTATTCTTTGAATAAATTCAGGATGTCCTCTATTTGCTGGAAGGCATTCCAGAGCATTCAACAAGGTGAGCCAAAAAAAAAATCGTTGTTGTTGAACTGCACAAGCGTGTAAACATATCATTAATTGTAGACCTTAACAACAAACCGAAATTAAATCGTGATTTAAAAAGCTGCAATTAACTAATCGCAAAAGGTCGCAATGCGATGTAAAAAGTTCCGGATTAAATGCATGACTGCCCTTTTTATTGAAAGCCAATTAAGTGCGCACAGCTTTGTGCGGCCAGTCAGCATGATGTCCGCTTGCATGTAATGCCTACCATAAAAAAAACCCAAAAGAACGGTGGAGCAGGATTATGGCTTCTTCTGAGTCGGAGGGATTATTTGGCCAATTAATAAAAAAACAGCCTGTCTGTAATATGGGGTTATTTTGGCTTCGAGGTGATAGACAGCGAACAAAAAAAGGTAATTTGCAAGAGTGAAAAAGCACCACAGACTTCTGTTTAAGGAGTTTGTTGCTAAAAAGTCATCTATTTAGTGGTGCTAATGACACTCCGTCTAGTAACAAGCAACAAAGTAAGCCGAAAAACAACCAAAAATAAGCAGTCACAAAGTCAGATATGGACATGTCTGATATTAAATATAACACCCGGCACTATGACGGAAACTATGTCCCGAGTAAAATTAACATGGTGCGTCTTCTTAGCAACTCTCAAAAGCCAACAGCAATGTTTGTCGCTTTACATATCTAATTATAATTATTCTTTGAAGACCAATATTTGAAAAGAGTCCCAGTGTAAAACATGCTGTAACAAGCAGCTCTGTTATGACTTTTTTTTATCAGTCTCAGCTCAATTATCACACTCACATATTCTAACTGTAAACCCCATAGTGGTTTGGTTTCGTCTCTGGTTCCTGTTTTGTTTGATTATAATCCTTCATTTGTCTGTGTGTGTTCGTACAAAGCTCTGCTGAAGGATCTGCCCGAACTTTAGTCCTGAGATGTTTCACAGAGGCTCTTCCGGAGAACAGGTCCAATTATAGACTGTGTATTTATTGTGTATCAGTTTCTTTAATACAGATTCTCACAGACTCTTACCACCGTCTGCTGCCTCTCTCCTGCAGGTTAAATAGACTTCTTTATAAACACAAGTTTGAAGAAGCGGAGAAGTTTGCTTTAGCGTTTGAGCTTGATGTTGAGGTGAGAATCAGAATGAAAGTTCTAATCTTCACTGCTTCTTTGGATGTGTGTAATTGAAGCTACATTTCACATGGACCTTTTGGTATAAATAAATAAATTTGAATAAATTTGTTTTTCTGTTTGTGCTACTTACACACTAATAAACTAAGTATTAATGAATGTGTGATCAACTAAACAGCTGGTTTTTTTTTATATGTTTTATCCTCTTCTTTTAGCTGGTTTATAAAGTGAAATTGGATTTTGTGATGGAAAAACTGGCTTTAGTGTCACTCAACGATCAGCCTCATGAAGTCGGGACGGAACTTGTCGAGGAAGCAAAAATGAACCTGAAAAAGATTATGGTAATATTTTAAGATCAATGAATGCGAGTGTGTGTGTGTGAGAGCGTTCGTGTGTGTAAAGGCGCAAGTGAAATATCCATTGTTAATTGTTCTTATCCAAAAAACACATTTAATACCTTCAACAAAATTATTTTGAAAAATTGTGATAAATTACATACATTACTTATTTATTTAGGTCTTTTTGTCTAAGGTCAAAGGTCAGATAAATTCTATGTGAAATCTACGTTTATTTATATAATTTATGTTTATGTATATCATTGTGTACAAGCCATGTAGTAGAAATATAATATTTAATGTATTTATTGTCTTTTTCTGTTTGTTGAAAAATTATTGCATAAATGCTTATTTAATGCCTACAAAAGAACGTTTTTTAAATACTTTTTGCTGTGAAATGTCTTAAAATGCTGATGTGTCACAGCCACAGAATAAAACATCAGGTAAAAATAAAGCAACAGGTGGCTATTCTAACCTCGATCATACAGATTTTAGAGTACATTTTGACAGATTAAAGTTTCTGTTAATATTTTCTTAAAATTGTCAGTGTGTGTCAAACCTCTTCCCCGCTCGTTCCTGTAGTTATTGTTGATGCATAAATAACGGTGTCTCCGGCAGTGTTGCAGTTTATTGTATTGTAATATATCGTACCCTGGCCAACACCCAGCACTTTTTCAAATATAATAAGAGTGGTGCAGGAATGGTACCACATTCATTTGTTAAATAGTTAAATAGTTTTCAGTGTCTTATAAAAAAGGGTACAGAGGACAAAAGTGCCACAGTCACAAGATTTTTCCTCTCTGTATGCGCCTGTGTCTCTTCTCTCTCTCCTCCAGGATGAGCAGTATGTGGTGCAGTACTGTCTCGATGCTTTCTGGCCCACACTCACCACAGCGGAGGAGATGTTAAACTATGCCGCCAATCGCTTCCCCTCGGCTCACATTCAGTCGGCGCTGTCCAAACTCGCCACCTTCTGCAGTCTCTACAGTTCAGACGAGTTTACGTATGTTTAAGGATCAAATAACAAGAACCAATTTTTCAACCAAATGTTTGTAAATGTTAAAATCTAATATTTTGCCCTCAACCGATCGACAAGAAGTCTTGGTGAAATTGTCTCCTTTTCTGTGTTTTAGTGGGTTGTCCTGGATCGAGTTTCTGAACAGCAGAGATTATCTCAAAAATATCTTTGCATTTATACGAGAGGGAAACTTCAGCAGAGCGCAGTACCTGTGGCTCCGACATGAGGTACAACTACACACACATTTACACGGATGGAGCACAATAAATATCGGACCGACAAATTATCGGGTGATGTGGGTAAAAATTGTTTTTTTTTATTGCTTTAAAAAAAATAATGAAATCCAATAAATAGATCTGATAAATTTAGTCTGATTTATCTAAGATTCATCCTGGGTTTCCTCTTTTTGCCCATTCTTGCCAGGTTGGGTGGGTTTTTTGCTCAATTGATTTTTTTCTTGATGAAGTCAGACTAAAAATAAATTCATTGGTCTGGTTGATAATATTTAAGCTGCTTCTTGATAAAAATGCTGCTGTTTAGTTTTCAAACATGATTTTTTTTAATCAAAATGTACAATAACTTATTTCTTAGATTTTCTATTCTCCTGATACATAAACTGCAGATTATATAATAGTTGTAGTATAAAAATATTAACTGTTTATCCATGAAAAGGACTTAATTATCGGTTATTGAAATCTGGAAAATTTTGTATATTGTTCATTCCTAATCTTGGTTGCGTACTTGTAAATCAGTGTTAACAAGAGATGCAACAACAATTTAGCTAACGAAATTTTAGACAATCGTGTGTAACCTCCCAAATGTTTTTTTAAACACCACTGGAAACAACACAATGTCTGAAAAGTGGTTAAGTGAGCGTGATTTTAGATTTGAGGTTTATACTTTTGTTGTGTATGGCTTAAGAAGATTTACATAGTCACATTTTTTTTTTTTTTTAGTAGATTATCTGAACAAGTTTGGCAGTTTTTGTGATTGATGTTATTAATTCAGTTTTCATATCAGTTTCTATCAGTGTGTATTTTTGTGCTTGGACAGAACCACGCTGTATCTTTAATGACTTCATTTCTATTTTTTTCAGGCTGAGTTTGTGGAAGAATTTAATGAGAAATCCCTGCAGACGTTATTGAGCTCCATCCCATCTGACATCCCGTCTCAGGAGCTGTGGATGTGGTTAAAGGGTGTGATGGTGCCCTTTATGTGGAGTGTGTTACCTAAAGCACAGGTACGGGACAGGATGATGTGTGTTTGAGGGTACAGAGTTATGTATTCAATAGAAAAGCACAGAACCGGAGGAGAGAATTGTTCTGTATAAAATTCTTTTTTTTTTGCCCTTACAATTTGTAACAAATAAATAAAACAAGGAATTACTTCATCTTTTAATAATATCTTTTATAAAGTTGCTGATATTACACAGAAAAAGCCCTGATCAATTATTCAGCTTTTACAGTTAGTTGAAATGTCAGGCTCTAAATATTTAACTAATTGATTTTTAGAATTTGTTTGATTACTTTTTTTTTTTTTTTTTTTCCAATTCACTAATAAAACATAACACTGGCAAACTCTCCACCCTGACCAGACAGCTGATTCAGTTATAGTTTTAATTAAAATATAGTAACAATTTACAGCAACATATGGACATCTAGAATGATTGAGTTTTGTTTTTGTTTGGCTTTAAACTGCATTAAAGTCTGTGTTTCATGCAGCTTTTTTACAGCTTTTGTTTTCAGTGTAAACAAGACACAGCACATGTGTTCAGTCTCATCACGCCAGATTTGGGTCAGAAAACTGTCATAAACCTGTGTCCACTAGTGATGCAATAAAGACGAAAACATGGAATAAAGTCTTTTTTTTATTTAAATAGATAAAGGTTATATTAAAATGTATTTACTTGGGGCAGTAGTGGCTCAAATGGTTAAGGTGCTGAGTTGCTGATCTGAAGACCAGAAACACCAAACACCGGCAAGTCAACCACCGTTGGGCCCCTGAGCAAGACCCCCAACCCCTCCTGCTCCAGGGACGCTGCATCATAGCTGACCCTGCGCCCTGACCCCAACTCACCAAGATGGGATATGCGAAAAATGCATTTCATTGGCTCTGTACATGTACCTTACGCAATGACAATGAATTGAATATTATTATTATTATTTTTATTATTATTATTAATTTAACAGTCGAATCACTGATGTCACATAGACGACTTTGTCGATCATCTTCATATTTTTCTGGTCCTGAATGTGGCAGTTACCTTCCTGTCTATGGGAGGGACAGAGAGCCACCAGATTTCATCAGAAATATCTTAATTTGTGTTCTGACGATGACAGAAGGTCTTACAGGTTTGAAACAACGCGCGGGCGAATAATTAATGAAAAAATTGTCATTTTTAAGTGAACTATGACTAATTATTCTGCTTGGATATTAACGTCATGTTGTGAAATTGTTGAGGTGGTCTTTCCTCAGTATTTCCACGGCATCATTTATAACTTTACTGTCAGTTTAGTTTCAGTGTGTGTTCGTTACTCTAATGTGTGTGTGTGTGTGTGTGTGTGTGTGTTTATAGAGAATCCTGGCCAAGTGGTTGGAGCTGCGAGCGAGAGATCTGGAGTTAACAGAGAAAGTATGAATTCATCTGTATATCGTGGACAGATCAATTAGAATTGAAATTCTTTTGTAAATTCTTTTTGATTTTGTTTTGTTCCTGTTTTTCCCCTTTTCTTAGAATAACTGGCCCAAAAATGGACTGATGCTCGCTGAACTCGGCTTGCCGTCTTTCTGGATGTCCACAAACCTGGTACGTTTTTTTTTTTTTTTTTTTTTTTTTTTTTTTTTTTTTTTTTTTTTTTTTTTTTTTTTTTTTTTTTTTTTTTTTTTTTTTTTTTTTTTTTTTTCCCCCAATTTAACTTGTTTTTAAATAAGAGCTATTTTATTTGATTTACTGACCCTCTACTATCTCTGATACTAAATTAATAAATCTTTATTTGTAGAGCAGGTTTTTTCTTTACCAGCAGTTGAATTTTTTTTTTTAGGCCGAAGACTGTAACACAGAGGAAGTGGAGCATCTGAAGTCACTTGTGGCGAAACTCCGGCAGCTCTGTGACCTTTACAACAAATACAATTGCCGTCTTTCGCTGTCTGACTTCGAGATGGTACGTGAGCAGAGTATCAAATAGTTTTTGGAATAACAGCTCATTTAAATAACTTTATCGTAAAATAGATTGTTACTGTGAAATAAAATTACTCATACCATGATATAGAATTTTGGTCATATCGCCCACCTCTAACATACATGAAGGAACAAATGACAGGGAGGTGAGGTAAACATTTAAGCCAATCCATAAATCTCACCCCTCCTTATCTCTCCGATCTACTTCCCATTGCCTCTTCCTCCCAGTCTCTTAGATCCTTATTTTTCATTCATCTTTTTCTTCCCTCTGCCCGTCTCAGTACTTGTTCCACCAGATATCTGTAATATCGACTATCTCTCTCTCTCTTTTCAAATCCAGACTCAAAACCTATTTATTCACTAAATAAATTGCTTGGTTTTTTTGTTTTATTGTCTTTATTGCACAATTGGGTGGTTTATCTCTGTGAAGTGTCCTTGAGTGTTATAAAAGGTGCTTATAAATAGTTTTTTTTAAATAATAATTTTTGAATTTTAAGTAATCAATCATTTTAAGTGCTCCTAAAATGAACAAAATTACTCGAAATGAGTCAAAAAACCGATTTGTTCATTTTGCTAAACAAGCTTAAAAAATCCCAGTCAGTTAAAACTTCCTGTTAATGGTCTATTTGTGAGAATGAAGATATTTTATGTTCTGTTTCTGCAGTGCACACAAGCAAGTTGCTAAAGCCAAGAGTCTAAGATCATTGAAAACTTTCTTACATCTAAATACCTTAAATAAAATCCTGAACAGAAACATTAATACTCAGTGTCTGTGTCCATACCCGTGTATCTGATTCAGGGAAGTACCCGCAGCATGGCGTTTCTGATGCTGGATAAAGTTCTCGCCCCGGAGCTGATCGCAGGTGTAGTGGAGAGCAGCGTGAGACCGTATGCTCTGGAACACAGACTGGACCTCGACCGGATCCTGTTAGACTACATTAAGGTCTGTTCATTTGTAAAAATGATGTTCATTGTGGTACCCAACATAGTCTGTGGTGTTGGGAAAGTGGTTAAGGTATTGGGCTGCTAATTGAAAGATCGGTGTTCGAATCCCAGTACCACCAAGCTATTGGGCCCCTGAGCAAGGTCCGTAACATCCAATTGCTCAGTTGTGTAAAGTTAAAAAAGCGTAAGTCACTCTGAATAAGGCTGTCTGCCAAATACATCATATGTAAAAGTTGTGCCACAACCAATAAACAAGTCTTCTTTTATTATCCTCAGTCTGTGTTTTAACATGTAGAATATCAGTGGCTGGTGTCTTTGAAGAAAGGCTAGTTTAAGTGTAGTTAAAGTTATTTAAAAGTTTATTTTCTTACTGTTTGTGTTGTTTTTTAGGATTTGCTGGATTGCTGCAGTTCTCAGATTACGTCTCTGTTTACTGAATGGGAGGCCAAAGCGGTGGCTCTGGTTTACTGTATGACTGACACTAATGTAAGATCAGCTCTATAAACCACGTACAGAAAACATCTATTTACTAATTCATCAACTTTCAATTACTAATACTGATGGAACAAATGTTTGCTTTTATTTTAGATGGGGTGTTCATTAAAATGTAATGTTTGAATAGTGTCATCATGGAACAGACCACAGCGCAGAATATTTTGGTTCATTGTTTAGTCTATAAAGTTGGTTATTTTTGCCTGAAGATAATAAATAAATATAATTTAATCATTAGAACGAAAGTTTGATAAACATATTTGTCAATGTTTATTGAATTTTGTTCTGAATTTATATGCCTTACTTTTATTTATTTATACTGATTATTTATTTAAAACTGTCCTGGTCACTCGTGCTTGTGAAGTCTCTTGTAATTTTTTAAAGCTATTAAAGCATTTTTCCTTTATTGATGGGAAAGATTTATTGATAAAACCGGGGGGGGTGAAGAGCGGAATTCGAACCCGGGCCACTGGAGCGCAACCGGACATGCAACCTAAACTAGACTGTTGCAACCTCGATCCTGGCAGGTCTACCTCTAAACGTAACATCTCCAAAATCGTTAGTAGTTGTTTTCAACCTTCCAAAATCCCCAAAAAACTTTTGAGGGCATCGGTGTCAACCTGTTAGGACATGTTTAATTTTACCCGCGCGCCCTTTATTAGCACGAGTAAAATTAAACAGTAAAGTTTATAGTGTGCTTAGCATTCATTATATTGGCACATTAATATAAAACCAGTTTACCTAATTCAGTGTGACAGCTGAGCCTGATTCTGAAAGCACAACATGTCTGTCTTTGGTTCTTGACAAGACACTCCTCCTTTCGGCTATTCCCTTATAGGGGTCGCCACAATGAATCATTCGTCTCCACCTAACACTATTCTCTGCATCCTCCTCACTTACACCCACTAACTTCATGTCCTCGTTTATCCCATCCATATACCTCCTCTTTGGTCTTCCTCTTTGCCTTCTGCCTGGTAGCTTCATTTCTAACATCCTCCTAACAATATATTCACTATTCCTCCTCTGTACATGTCCAAACCACCTAAACCTGGCTTCCCTGACTTTCTCCCCAAAACCTCCAACATGAGCCGTCTACCTGATGAACTCGGACCTAATCCTGTCCAACCTCGTCACTCTCAAAGAAAACCTAAACATCTTTAGTTCTGCTACCTCCAGCTCTGCCACCTGTCTCTTTCTCAGCGCCACTGTCTCTAAACCATACATCATAGCTGCTCTCACCACTGTCTTGTATACTTTCCCCTTATTGCTAGCTGATATTCTCCTGTCACACAACACTCCTGACACATTTCTCTACCCATTCCAACCTGCCTGCTTCTTTACTTCTTTTACACATTCTCTAGTTCTCTGGACTGATGACCCAAAGTACTTAAACTCATGTACCTTCTTTACATCTTTACCCTGTAATCTCACTGTTCCACTTCCCTCCCTTTCATTCAAACAAATGTACTCTCTTGCTACGGCTGACATTTATTCCTCTTCTCTCCAAAGCAAACCTCCACCTCTCCAGGTTTTTCTTCACCTGCTCCTGATGCAGTCCCACCTCCACTGAACTCCTTTGTCTGACCTGCTGCACACCTCACTACTGTCCTGCTTTCTTGATACATAACCTGCACCACCCTGACATACTTCTTTGCTATTTCTGACTTCCTAATACAATACCACAGCTCTTCTCTTGTTACCCTGTCATATGCTTTCTCGAGGTCTACAAAAACACAATGCAGCTGCCTATGACCATCTCTTTACTTCTCCATCAGCATTCTCGGAGCAAAGATTGCATCTGCAGTTCTCTTTCTGGGCATAAAGCCATACTGCTTACAAATATCTACTACCCTACTTTTTCCACACCTCTTTTCACACCTTCATTGTATGACTTATTAACTTTATGCCTCTGTTGTTGTTGCAACTCTGCACATCACCCTAACCTTTCCATTGCTAACCTGTACAAGTCCATCCCTCCTTCTCTAGTGTCTAACCTAGTCTACAACTCAAACAATTCTGCTTGGCCTTAGCCTCTTCAGTCTGTGCCGCAAATCCTGGTATTTCTGTCTACTTTCTTCAGTCCTTTTCATGTTCCACTTCTTTTTTGGCTAACCTCTTCCTCTGTATACTTACCTGAACTTCCTCATTCCACCACCAAGTCTCCTTATCTTCTTTCCCCCTTCCATATGCAACACCTAGCACCTTTCCTCCTGTCTCCCTGATAAGATAAGATAAGATAAGATAATCTTTATTGATCCCACAGTGGGGAAATTAAATTGTTACGGTGGCTCAGATACAGAAACAATTACGTGCAAAGTAGGAAAATAAAAAAAATGTGCAATAGAAAAGTGCAAATTGTGAGAAATAAAAAACAATTTACGATAAACATTTTTAAAAATCTAAAAGTATTTACAGTTATGTGCATCTGTAGTTAGACTGTTGAGTTGTACAGTCTAACAGCGGTGGGTATGAAAGACCTGCGGAACCGCTCCTTCCTACACGGAGGGTGTAACAGTCTGCTACTGAAGGAGCTGCTCATAGCCTCCACTGTCTTATGCAGTGGGTGAGAGGTATTGTCTATGATGGATGTCAGCTTAACCAACATCTTCCTCTCACCCACCTCCTCCACAGTCCAGTGGACAGCCCAGGACAGAACTGGCCCTCCTGACCAGTTTGTTGAGTCTCTTTCTGTCCTAGTCCATGCTGCCTGCTCCCCAGCAGACCACAGCGCTTAAGACAAAGTCCTTAAGAGAGGCCTGCCCACTCGAAAGGACCTCAGTCTCCCCTCCTCAGAAGGTGGAGGCGACTTTGGCCCTTCTTGTACAGGGCATCGGTGTTATGAGTCCAGTCCAGTTTATTGTTAAGGTGAACACCCAGGTACTTAAAACTGTCCACGACCTCAATGTCAGAGCCCTGGATGGTCAGTCACCGGTGTGTAATGTGGTGTCCTCCTCTGAAAGTCGATCACCATCTCCTTTTAAGGGATTGCGCTCACACCAGTCCACAAAGTCCATGATGACTGACCTGCACTCCAGCTCGTTCCTCCCAGACACACAGCCAACAATGGCCGAGTCGTCAGAGAACTTCTGGATGTGGACAGGTGACAACTGTTGGTGTTGTATGTAAAATCCGAGGTGTAAAGGGTGAAGAAGAATGGTGAGAGCACCGTCCCCTGAGGGGCCCCCAGTGCTGGAAACAACTACCTCAGACACACAGTTTTGTAGCCTCACATACTGTGGCCTGCTGCTGAGATAGTCCGATGTCCATGAAGCCAGTCTTCCGTCCACTCCTGCGCCTTCCAGCTTCTCTCTCAAAAGAGCAGGCTGGATGGTGTGTTAAAGGCACTGGAGAAGTCAAAGAACATGACCCTCACAGCAGTTCCGGCGGCCTCCAGGTGAGTGTCAGTCAGCGCCCCGGTGCAGCAGGTAGATGACAGCGTCATCCACCCCGATGTTTGGCCTGTAGGCAAACTGCAGCGGGTCCATTGTGGTGCTGACCACAGAGTGCAGGTGGCTGAGGATGAGCCTCTCCATGGTCTTCATCAGATGGGAGGTCAAGGCTACTGGTCTGTAGTGGTTTGGCTCCTTAGGGTGCACTGTCTTAGGAACCGGAACCACACAGGAGAGTCTTCCACAGGACAGGGACTGTCATCAGACTCAGGCTCAGGTTAAAGATGTGCTGACCACCTCACAGAGTTGGTCAGCACAGTCCCTAAGCAGTCCAGGGCTGATGCCGTCTGGACCTGCGGCTTTCCTGGTCTTAAGCCGCCTCAGTTCTCTTCTCACCTGATCTGAAGTTAGGGAGAGGGGGGTGGAGGTGGGAGGCAGAGCTGGGCTGGTTATGGAGGGGGGTGGTGTGAAGTGGTGAGAGTGTGTGGGGGTGGGTGTACCCGCTGGACTGGAGATGTGGTGAAGTGGGGGGAGGAGGGCTGGAATCAAACCTGTTGAAGAACAGGTTTAACTCGTTGGCCAAGCCCTGGTCTTCATCAGCTGTCCCCGTGCCTGCTATCTGTCCGTGGCCAGTGATGGTCTTCAGGCCTCTCCAAACATCTCGAACGGTGTGTTCTGCTGCAACTGCTCCTCCAGCTTCCTCCCCGCCGCTTCCTCCTGTAGGTGTTCTTGGCCTGTCTGATCTTATATTTGAGTTTGTGCTGAAACTCTCCTCTGCTCCTCTCTGTCCCCTGAAATAAAAGCCCTCCTCTTCTCCCTTCAGTAGGGCCTTGAGCTCAGGGGTCACCCAGGGCTTGTTGTTGGAGAAAACACCGCACCCTCCGGGTCGTCGGTACCGTGTTCTTCACACAGAAGTTGATTTAGTCTGTGATGCAGTGGGTCAGGCTGTCGATGTCATCTCCATGAGAGCTGCAGAGTGTCTTCCAGTCCGTGGTCTGAAAACAGTCTCTCAGTCTCTCACTGGCCTCGTCAGTCCACACTTTCACAGACTTCTTCTGTGGTGTCTCTTGTGTGTTTCTTTTTTTTTGTTTTTTTTTTGTTTTTTTTTTCTTTTCACCTTGGATGTATATTCGGGGAACAGATGCACCAGAATTGTGATCAGAACGGCCCAGTGGGGGGAGGGGGTTGGAGGTGTATGCATCCTTAACATTTGCATACAACAGGTCCAGCGTCTTGTTCTCCCTGGTGTGGCACTTCACGTATTGGGTGAAAGTGGGGAGAATGGAGGAGAGTGAGGCGTGATTGAAGTCCCCGCTGATGAGAAGCAGCGCCTGCGTGTGTCGGGACTGCATGCGCGTCACCGCTCTGTGCAGTCGCTCACACGCCGCCACTGCATCGGCCGATGGAGGGATATACACGTTAAACAGAATAACATGAGAGAACTCGGGATTGTAATACACGGTGGGAAAACGTACATGTAATACGGCCGAATGCTCACAGCGAGAAACTCGATGTCCCTGGTGCAAAGTTGTTCCTTAATAGAGACGTGCGCCGGGTTACACCATCTCTCGTTAATAAACACCGCCAGTCCTCCTCCTTTCTTCTTACCACTCTCTCCCGAACTCCTTTCCGCCCGAACCAGTTTAAATCCGTCCAGGTCGACCATGGAGTCCGGTGTCGATTCATTCAGCCACGTCTCAGTAAAACACATAAGGCTATACTCCCTGTAGTCCTGCTGTAGCCCGGGTCAGCGCTGTCAACTCTCGTCCATCTTGTTGGAGAGGGAACGGACGCTTCCCATAATGATGGAAGGAACATATGGTCTGAACCTCCGTCTCCTCTCTTGGAGCTTTCGTCCAGCTCTGCAGCCTCTCCGTTTCCTCCGTATTTCACGTGGAACCTCGGGTCTTTCGGTGTAGAGAGGTGCTGGTCCGGAAGCAGGGCTAATAGCTGGTCTCTGGTGTAAACAATAGAGCCATGTAAGAAGCTGAGGGGATATGCCGACGCACTCCCAAAAAAGTTAAAAAACAATAAAAAAACAAAAAAGAAAAGTAATAAAAGTGGTCTCCCTGTGTGCAGACTTGCAACAGAAAATGACCGCATTAAAGAAAACCCGTAAGACGGGCCAATAAACAATAGAAAAGAAAAGAAGTAGGAAAAGAGAAGGAAGAGCTCTCATAACTAGCTGCTGCTCCTGCAGCGCCATCTTGGAATCTTGATCATTTCTGCTGTAGTTTGCCTTTCATCTAGAAACACCATCCTTTTCAACTACTGTCTAAATTCTTCACAGTATTCTTCCTTTTTCAGCTTTCACCACTCTACCTTTGATCTCTTCTTCCTCCAGACCACCATCTTTATCCTTCACACTGCCAGTCACTAATCTCTTTTAGATCGCTTCGTCCATATAAGATGTAATCTACCTGTATGCTCCTTCCTCCGATCTTAAAAGTCACTATATGCTCCTCTTTTCTGGAAAAAAGTATTTACCACAGCCATCTCCATCCTCTTAGCAAAGTCTATTAAGTCCGCCCAGCACTTCATCACCTTTGTTTCCCCCACCAACATGTCTATTAGTCTGCGCCTATCACTACTCTTTCTCATCTGGGAATACTCACAATTATCTCATCTAACTCATGCCAGAACCCCTCTCTTTTTCACTCTCTTTCAGGATCAGCCCTACCCATTTCTTTTCCTATCCACACCAGGATAAAACAACTTGAAACCCGATCCAATGGTCTCTGATCTCCTGTATACACAATATATCTACCTTTCCTCTCTCCGTCATATCAACCAGCTCTCTACCTTTCCCTGTCATTGTCCCAACATTCAGCATCCCTATTCTCAGTCCTACACTATTGCGTTTCTTCCTCTCTTTCTGTCTATTAACGCATCCTCATCCTCTCCTCCTTTGACCAACAGTAGCCCAATTTCATCGTGGTTAACCCAGGCCTCAACCCATCCGGTATAAAATTTTAACGGATGATTTGCATATTTAGATTTGAAGTTTTACGTTGATTGCTCTTCCTGACACAACCCTCTCTATTTAACCAGGCTTGGGCACCGAAGTCACTGGCTTGTAACCCCTGTAAATAGATTGACCTTGTGGCTAGATTGTGACTGGTATTAATCATAAAAAAAATACCATTTCAATTTTAATTACTTTACTCAAGTCATTTGCAAGATTTTAGTAATCATAAAACTAAATTACTAAAACTAATAAACTATTTAATATTTACTGCATAAAAGCAACAAGGATGACTAAAATAAAATAAAAAACGATTTACAAGCGCAAGGTCGGAGGCTACAGTAACTCTGGCATGGTTTGTGTGCGGAATGTAGATCAGCCCCACACAGAGAGAAAGTGTCTCAAGATCATGATTCAAGTGGACCACTTAATGCAGGCAGGAGTAGGACTTAAAAATCCATCCCGCACTGGTCTCTATATCAACTGCTTCAACAACTGCTTGATAATTAGCTGCAGGGCGTATTGGACTGCCTCCTAGTGGGTGCCTGAAAATTCTATCTTGTATTTATTATTACCTGTGTGTAGACCTCTGAATTAAAAGGGTCTTGAGCCCTTTTAAAATATAATCTACCAGTATTGAGCGGTTCAATGAGAAGACTCACTTATGTCTGTCGCTCTGTTCCAGTTGGTGATGGATGCCGTTCTTGAGATCATGTACAAGGCTGTCGTTCCCTGGAATGATACGATTGAGAGATTTGTTCAACGACATCTGGAAAAAGATCACCCCAAGTATGTAAAACAAATTCCGTCTATGTGTTTGAAAGATGGCGTAAATGCTAAAATGTTTCTTAAATCTTTGTATTTTATAACATCTAGCATTCGTGTCTCCTTACTGTTTCAGACAGGAGCTTTTAAAGGAAAGTTATCGTTTAATGGAGATGAAAAAACTTCTGCGATGTTACGGCATTCGCAACTTAACACTGTCTAATACCAGGGAGACGATGGTTAGTATTGGCACACACACACACAGTATGCTAGGAGTTAAACTAACACCTTTTGGCTTTTTTAATGTATGTTTATCACATTTTATCTTTATACACAATAAAATCTAAATGAATTCCAAACCAGTAGTCTCACTGTGAAAGTAAAGTTAATCTTGCCACGTTTTTATTTCTTGATTAGGTTTTTAGTGATTATTATCACTGAAAGAAAAAAATGCATTTGCAAACTCCTGCAATTTACAGTTCTTAATAATAACAATAAATGCCTGCATAATCAGAGATTTGAAACATCTCCCTTTCAGACACAGCTGTCAGTAAAATTCAGCCAGGAAGCCTATTTAATTAATTAAAAAATAAACAATTAGTTATTTGTTAGTTAAACAAACCAAACTTTACTTAATTTAGAGAATCCTTCACAGCTCAAGCAATTATTATATTAAAATTCAAAAATAAAATTTCTATCTGTTTCTATTTCTATCTCATTACATTATATGATTCGTTATAACAAGGACATTTCTCATCTTGCAAATGTACTGTGGAATCCTGAAGAAAACCTGTTTATATAATTAAATTAAAAGTAGATAAAATAAAAATAAGGAACAATTTAAATAGTTGCTTATTTAAACCAAATTACTCCTTCAATTCAAAATCACCTTTTTCATGCTACAATGAAGAGAAAACCATTGACATTTCAGTAAATCCTCTTATAATTCACTCTGTCAATATAATTAGCCAGGAGCTGAATTCGATTTATTCTAAAGTGGACAATGAGTTATTTAAATAACTCCGTAAAAGTCCTTCCACACCGAGTCTCTGTTTAGAATTGATTAGTTTACGAAAATTGTTGCTCCTCTATTTTATAATGTAACTCCAGTATCACTAGCAAAAAAAATCAAACTGACTCATTGAAGATTTTAGACTCCAGTGTACATTGACTTTTACTCCAGTGGACTTTTTAACTGTAAGGTTACCCTTTCTGGGTTTAAATATTTGTAGATGATTAATTGTTAATAAGAAACGTTAATCAAATGTAAATTATTACATTACTTTAAATATTTAAAATAGATGCACAACAAAATGTATTATTAAAAGCACTCTCTTACAGATCACAAGTCACCCTATTTGAAATGTTATAAAGTTAAGTGAATTGAATTAAATTATTCTGTGAAATATATATTTACTACATAACATACAGGTTATATAGTCTCATACAAACATTTTAGTAAGACCTTGTGCTTTAGCTTCATGCTAATACTCTGCTACAATCTATGTGATGCGGAAGTGTAGTAGTATTAACCATTTGTTAGGACTGGGCTGATAATCACTATTATATCAGATCACATAAACTTTATGGCGATAATGATGATGAACTCTGAATGTTTTTACTCGATATGGATTAAAGCCTGTTAATGTTCCATGAGTGAAATCTTTGTGTCGTACAGCATACAGAATTGATTGAAATGACTTAAACCATTTTAAGTCACTAAACACAGTACGTTTAGTGTCATTATTAGACCATCAACAGCCAAACATACATTTACAAAAACCTTCCCTATAAAACCATTAATCCATAAAATTCCCACAAAAATCATGTGGTTACTCATGTGGTAAAAGATCCAAAAAAATGTGACTTTGAATCATGATATCTGTGCTGAGACACAAAAAACAAACCAAAATGCCACTGCATTTGGATCGTGTATCACATGCCTTTTCAAATTTGGTGTTTATACGCTGTTTACATCAGATACATTATATAATATTGTGTTGTGTTTATGCAATAAGTCTTAATTGTCTTAAACTTTTAAGGACTAATGTTTTTTGTTAATAAACTACTCTTGTAAAATGTAATTAATGACCCCTTTTATTTTGTGGCTTTGGACGTTGGGATTCTCTTTTAAAGCTGGCAGCATTAATAATTTATTTACAGGAATATATTTTTTTTAATGATCAATATGGAAAAAAATAACGAAACTCACATTTTTGCCATATCGCCCAGTCCTTTCACTGATACATTTCACAACTGTTTGTACTTATATTGTGTGCTTGTATCTGTTTTTTGTGTATTTGTATTTGAGCAGATGCTTGTGAGACACATTCTAAAACAAGACTTATCTACTTCACTGGAAGATTCTCTTAAACTCGCTGAAACCTATAAGCTGAACTCAGCTGAAATCTACTACATCTACCATGTTCAGCTTTTAGAAAACAATAAGGTATGTTTTAATCCCCACCATAGTGTTTGGTATCATTTTAGATGCATACTAACGAAGATAAGTGATGTAAATGTCTTGGCAGTCTCTGTAACTTTGCTTTATTGTTGAACGGCAGTAAAGGTGGTTGAATAATTGTTTATGGAATTATTTAGTTGCAGAGCCGATGTAAAATCCAACATTATTAGGTGAAACAACAATCATTAAAACAGTGAAACAAAGTTCCTCTATCTTCCATACATTTTGTAGATAAGTCTGGTACATTTTTATTATATCTGTTCAATTCCACTGGTGTTACATACGTACGCATCAGCCACTTATACTGTATACGTTTGAGGGGTGTATTTATAGACATAGTCTGAGCCTTCATACAAGCTACTTTCCAATCCTCATCCAAAACTTCAAATTGAAATTTCAAAATTCAATTTATTCTGTGAATTCTCTGACAGGAAGGTAGTCATTAAGCCATGAAGTTCAGAAATTATGAATTTGAATTTCTCAGATTATCCTTTATCATCATTTTTTCTGGAGTTGAGTATAGGGGTCTATCAAGAGCATTATCTTAATTTGTTTTGGGCATTTTAAGCCTCCTCTATCGAATGGCAAATACAACAAGGACAAACAAAGTCTTGCCCTCCTATTGTTCCATATAAATCTAACAAATTTTTTAATTGGATTTTTGAAAATAAATCTGAGGGTGGTGTTAAAGAAATATTTGAAATAAATAAAGTAGTTTTAATTCTCCCAATTACAGATATTGGCAGTGACATCCATCTATCAATTGATTTGTTCATTTCTATCATTAACGGTTCATAATTAGCCTCAGCAATGTTTTCCAGTCTTGGCAAAAATCTGTACACTGAGGTATCTAAACTGCTCTACCACATTAAATTGAGTTACCTCAAAAATTGGATTTCTTCTTTCATTTAAATGTAGAAGTTATATATAAGATTTTGTGTTATTTACGCTATACCCGAGATCTCACCAAATGTTTTAATTAGCTTTAAAACGGCTGGAATTGGTTTACCTAAATTAGGCAAAAATAAGATAACATCAGCATACAAAGATATTCTGTGTTCTGTTGGTCCTATTGTTATTCCACAGAATTGCTGATGTGAGCATATTTCGATTGCAAGAGGTTCAGTTGCTAGTGTGAACAACAAATAAGAGAGTGGACAACATTGTCGGCATCCTTTACTAATTTTTATTAGTTTTGATATATTTGTATTAGTCAAAATGTTTATATATTACTTTCTATAACTTTGAAAAGATAGGGCCATTCTACCCTATCAAAAGCCTTTTTGGCATCTAATAAGAAGTGCTGTTTTTGACATTTCTTTGTTAGAATGGATAATGTTCATTATGGAACCCCTGCCTTCCTATTATAAACCCATTTTTTAACCCAGTTGTAGGTCTCATGGAGGATCCCTATAGAGGTCCCTATAGAGGATGTAAAACTTATAGAGTGGAAGTGGTAATGGTTAAGGTGGCTCTGGATTACCAACCCGAAGGTTGTTCGATTCCCAGATTCCCACTCCACCAAGCCACCAACCAACTGTTGAGCAAGGCCCTTGAGCAACCCCCCAATTGCTCATTTGTATAACACAAGGGATATTGTAAGTCGCTCTGGATAAGGGCGTCTGCCAAATGCTGCAAATGTAAATGTATGGAGTTAGCGGTCTATTTTAATTTTTTTTTTATACAGATTTATTTGGAGACCATCTAGTCCTGCTGTTTCTCCTGATTTCATGCTATCAATAGCGTTTCCTATTTCTTCTTTGTTGATTTCTAACTCTAGATTCTTATTTAAGTTCATGTGGGAGATAGGGTATAGGCAGTTCGTCTCTTTTTAGATTTTGCCAGTTAGTCTCTATTTTTGCATCATATAGTTCTTGATAGTAGCCTCTAAAAACATCATTAATTTTTATAGGATCCACTAAAACCTTTGTTAGTTTTAACAGTTGTGATTGGAGTTTGAGTCTGTGTAACTAATAATATGACCTCTTAGAAAAGCTTTAAATGCTTTCCATTTTATACATGCAGAAGTTTGTGTAGTATTGAATTAAAAAAACTTAAAAAAATCTTTTTTTCTAAATACTTCACAAATTCTTTTTCTTGTAACCGTTTATGCTGAAAATGCCTTCTAGTTGGGTCTTTCGTCAGTTTTCTATCCACATATTCTATACAGGAAGGGGCATGATCCAAAATCTTAATATTAAAGCTAGTATGTATTTTGGACCATAGTTCTGAAGAAATTAAAAAATAATAAATTTGAGAATGTCTTAAAAATGTGTGAGTAGTAAGAATATGCTTCAACATGCAGTTTCAATTCTCTCCAAATATCCAACAGACCAAATTCGTTTATTTAACTGACGGATAACTGCTCTACACTTGTTATGTGACTGGTCTACTCCTGTGAATCTGTCCGTACAGGGATACAGTGTGCAATTAAAATCCCCTGCTATTACAAATAATCCTGCAAGATTCAAGCGTTTAAGAAACAAATTTAAAAAAAACATCATCTGTGTTAGGGCCATACGAGTTTACTGAATTTAAATGTTCTAACAAAAGACAAGCTTGAACTAATAAAAATCTCCCAAACTTATCTCTGAATACCCGTTTCACTTGAAATAGCACTGTGTTATGAATCAGGGTCATGATGACTCTGGCCTGGGATGGCAGTGATGTTGAGAATACACTTTCCTTCTCTAATAGGTGTGTTTGTTGTAAAACACAATTTTGGAGTACAATTCCTTTAATCTATTCATGACTTGCTTAAGCTTTTTAAGTCTTTGTAGACTTCTGCAGTTCCAAGAGACAAATTTAAGAGATACTTCTTGAGATGTCTCTAACAAATGATAATAATTGATTACCTTGCTTTATGAAAATAAAAATACAGAAAAGCATGACAAACCTGGTTGTTCGAGCCCACATCCAAACCACCGAACATGAACTACACTTCCGTGTGATTCCCTCTATAAGCATCCTGACTCCCAGTATCGCCAAGGACCTTTCCACACCTAGTGAGGATTAGTCAAACCAGTCTTTGCTATCCTTTTAACTGAGCACTCGTTGCTACTGTGTCTTATGAAAATTAACACTCATCTGCAACAAGTACCACTTTTGCGTTAAATCAATTCCACACATTTTTTATCTATAATATCCCGCATTTTTAGTACATCCTAATCATAAAGTGTCTATTTAATGCACTTTTGATAATATTGTTATTTAAATGATCTACCGTTTTCTTTTAACTCATGCCAGCGTCCTCCATAATTTTCTTTTTAGAAAACCGCATTATCAACGTTTGCAGCGCTGCCTTGGAGTCCTCCGTTGGCCCGATTCTGTGTGCTCTTTTAATAATACCTGAGGATTGCAATGACACCAGTACCTCTGGAATAAATCTCTCCAAAAAGGAGCATGCATTCTGCCCCTCCGGTAGTTTCCAAGTCCATAAGTTTTTCCTCCAGAGTCTTATTTTTTGACTCCAGTTTGTTTACTTTAACTTGCAAATGGGCTAAACCATCCTCTGCGTTTGATATCCACAATTCCGTCTGTGACACTTGTTCACTGCAGTCGTTTATCTTCTTCCTCATACTTTCTATTGCCGCCATAATTCCATCAAATGCTGAAAATTCATTTTTCTTGGAGTTTATAGCCCTCCGCGGCTTTTTCGTTGAATATGAGTATTTTAGTAGAAAAGTATAGTAGTTAAGACAGAGCAGCCTAAAGCATATCTTCTTAGGTTGCCGCCATAACCCCAAAGTCCCAGGACAGTCATTTTATAAAAAACGACTGTCGTTTCAAACTAAAATGGTCATGTGATTCAATACAGTGGACATGCTGTAAATTTTAAAATAACAATAAAAGATGAAAATTATGGAATGTTTTTAATGACAGTGTAAGTTGTAGAAAATCAGACCAAACAATTGATGCCATTTTTTCTTTGGGTCTCATGGGGATATTCTATAGTGGTGGTGATGGTGGTATAATTGTTATAATGTTTTTTTGGTATTTGTAGAGTGACGGCTGTATAGCGGGGCTGAAAAAGCTGCCAGCTGCTGAGGCAGAACTGGTAATCGAACGACTCACCAGCTGGGCGAGACTCCGACTGCAAAACAAGGAGCAGTTATCTGAGGTTGTATGTGATGTAGGGATTTTTTTTATTCATATTTTGCAATTTGCTAAAAGCTGATTTTGCTTTAAAGCTTAAGAAACAACGGATGCAGGTTGCCCAGGCAATGGTAGAAGCACTGAAGTATCTGCAAAACATTCAGAAAGGTAATGGTTTTTGGGTTTATTATATATTTTTATTTTTTAATAACATTTAAAAATTATTAATATTCTTTAAAAACTAATTCTAACAGATGATGCACTTAAAAGAATGGGGTGTGAGAACAACCTGAAAATGTTCACAGCCATTGCTCACTTGCAGGTATGTAATCACCACACGTAGACCTTTTCAATAGGCATGGAGTGAAATCTTCTCCTTTTGTGTGTTGTTCAGGAGGATTTTGACATCTTCCTGACCCCGGAGGAGTATGATGATCCAACAGTAAGAAGGCAGTTCAATCAGCAGCTCATCACTGCGTACGAGAACACACGGGCCTGGCGTCATACGAAGAAGAAGAACCCGGACAAGGTTAATGCTAAAGAAACAGACAGTAAGACCAAAGCGGCAGTGACTAATGACCCCGACGGTAAAACCCGGACGCTGTCCACCGAAGCTGGACTTCATAGACTGGCCAGACATTTAGAGAGAACTGAGCAGGAGCTGTGGGCAGACCTGGCAGATCGAGCTTTAGAAGCTGGGAATGTGGAAAAAGCTCTTAAAATACTAAGGTACTAACATTACAGCTGTTAGTATTTTTTTCTAACTATGAAGCAGTTCATGTGTGTATCAGCGAACACATGTGCAGTAGTCACAATTTACAAAAACAAACATTTTGTAGTGCGACTGCAATTTGATCCTGAATCAGCTCAAATGCAGGATTGGATGGATAGATACAGTAAGGAAAAGTTATTTGCTCCCCTGCTGATTTTGTATATATTTGTATTCTGTTTGGCCACTAAATAAGAAATGATCTGTACATAATTTTAATGGTGGGTTTATTCTAACATTAAGAAACAGAATAACAAGAAAACCATTTCAAAAAAGTTAACTGATTTGCATTTTAATGAGTAAAATAAATATTTGATCCTCTCACAAAACAAGACTTAGTCCTTGGTGGTTAAACCCTTGTTGGCAATCACAGAAGTCAGACGTTTCTTGTAGTTCCACCAGTCAGCTCCCTCCACAGATTTTCTATGGGATTATGGTTTGGAGACTGACTGGGACATTCCAGTGCTTTTTCTTGATCCACTACTTTGCTGCCTTGTCCATTTGTTTTATCTCATTGTCATGCTGGAATATATATCCATGACTCATTTCCAATGTCCTGACTGAGAGAAGGAGGTTCTTACTCAAAATATGATAGTACATGGCCCTGTCCATCGTCCATTTGATGTAGTGAAGTTTTCCTGTAGCAAAACACCCCCAAATCATAATGTTTCCACCTCCATATTTGACAGTGGTGATAATGTTCTTGGGGTCATGGGCAGCATTCCTCGTCCTCCAAACAAAGCGAGTTGAGTTGGTGTCAAAAAGCTTGACCACAACACCTTTACCCAGTTCTCTGATGTTCACTGTTAAACTTCAGACGGGCCTGTACATGTGTTTTCTTGGGGAGGGGGACCAATTTATTATTATTATTTTTTTTTGTGACTTCGGTCCCAGGTGCCTTGAGATCATTAACAAGATCCTCCCATGTAGTTCTGGACTGATTTCTTACCATTCTCATGATGATTTATACCCCAGGAGTTGAGATCTTGCATGGGGCCGCAGACTAAGGGAGACTGACAGTTATTTTGTCTTTCTTCCATTTGTGAATATTCACACAAACTGTTATCACCTTCTCACTAAGCTGCTTGGTAATGATCTTGTAGCCCTTTACAGCCTTCTGTAGGTTTACAATCTTTTCTCTGACATGCTTGGACATCTCTTTGGTCTTGGCCATGGTGGAGAGTTTGGAATCTGATTGATTGATTGCTTCTTTGGACAGGTATCTTTTATACATGTATTGATTCGTTTATTTAGAGACTAGGAGCACTCCTTTTTAAACGTACAAAATCAGCAGGGGATCAAGTAATTTTTTCCTCACTGTAGATGAATAGAATGAAGGAAGAAAAGAACTGCAAAGTACAGGAACATAGCAACAAAATGCACTGAAGTGCAAATAAAAGAAACAAATGCAGATGTAACGCTAGATGTAATTATACATTAATAAATAAGGCGATGTCAGTATGTGCAATTACTTTCAGCATGTGGAGTGTTTATCAGCTAAATTCATCAAAAGCTTTTAATCTGTATACAAACTGCTTTGTAAATAATATAATCCGTGTGTGTAAATGATTCACACATTCAGACAAAACCGTTTCATTTCTAACAACCTTTAACTGAAGAATACCCGGCTGGTTACTGAATATATTTTCTCTTGTCTTTCAGCGAGCTTTACCAGCACCATCCTAACTCCAGCACGGGCCGGGTATTGTTTAGCACCGCACGGCGTCTTTGTCAGATGCTAGAGGACAATGTCCCTATGGTGCTGCCTGAAAGAGTAAATCTCCCAGCTCTCATCCACAAACTGGCCTGTCAGGCCATCACCATCTGCCATGCTGGTATCCGCACATTCATTATACTCACACATTCATTTTCATTAACGAAATAAAAATTAGAAATGCACGATATTTACTAGACGGATAAATTATTGGGTGATGTGGGTGAAAATTACATTTTATTCAAAAAATGAACAATATCTGATCAATTCTACTTTCTGGTAAATCAATCAATCAATCAGTCTGATTTATTAGAGATTCATCCGCTTGTGACTACAAACAAGGTTGCCAGATTTGGAAGGGTTTCCACTCAATGGATCTTTTTTTGAAGTCAGACTGAAAATAAATGCATTGATCTGGTTGATAATATTTGGGCTGCTTCTTAATACAGCTGGAGTGTGTTTAGTTTTAAATTTTTTATTTATATTTATAATTATTTCTGGTGTTTTATACAGATTTTTTTTTTTTTTGTGAAGTCAGGACTGATGTTTGTTTATAGAGTCGTCCAGAACTGCAGTGTATCAGCTTAGATTTTTTTATTCTCCTGATACACAAACTGCAGATTATATAAAAAATTATGGCTGGCACCATGGTGTAGTGGGTTAAGGCGACAGCACCCACATGCGCAAGTGGGTTCGATTCCGGCTCGGGTCCTTTCTGGTCTCAACTCTCTATCTGTCTTCCCCATTTCATCCCTCTGTCCTATCAATAAAGGCAAAAAATGCAAAAAAATATAAAAATATGAACTCATTTGTTTTTTGAAATTGACCATGAGGAGGAATTCATTTTTGGGATCGGGAAAATTTTCCATATCGCTCATCCCTAATAAAAATTCTTTATTTTATTTATACTTTTAAAATATTTAATGATGTAATTTAATAAATTCATAAATCTGTTTAACTGGTAATTCTTTCTGTATTTCTGAATTCAAATTTTACCGTCAGTCTTTACTTTACAGTCCACCCTTTGTGACAAAATAGCCAAATGAATTCAATGTTGTTTCAGGAAGCATGTATGATGGTTATATTTATCATTTTTGCCTTATTTTTTGGCAGATTTGCTGCTTGACTGTGTGGAATTGTGTAAAAGCACCAGAGACGCTGCTGATGTGTATCGTCAGTGTCAGATTGATGATTACGGCTTTGTTGTAAAGGTCTTGTTTTCACTTCTACTGTGTGTTTGTGTTTGTTTTTTTTTTCTGCCTGTTTCTTTTCATGTTCTCTGTGTTGCATCTGCAGGACGCTGTAAACGGCGTGGAAGATGCCTACACAGAGTCCAGTGTCCAGGAGGTGTTTAATGAGGACGGCATTGTGTTGGACCCGGTCTCAGTTCTCCCAGTACAGTATAAAATCACCACCAGTCTCCTGCCAATCGCAGGTACCTACACGGTGCTGACACGTTCAGCCGATATTCTGATATCAGTTTATACTTATCACGAATCACACTGCATTCTTTTTTATCTTTTTTTTTTTTTCTTTTTTTTTTTTTTTTTTTTTTTTTTCCCAGAGTCAACATTTTATCCTTTGGATTGTTTATGCTTGTCATATTGTGCTCTTCAGGAAGGTAAAATACAGAAACATGATTAAATTAATAATGAAATTAATAAGAAAATTAAGATCTGTTTCTTAAGCTTGTCTTTTAAATGTGGTGTTTTATGGTGTTTTAATAGTTGTGAACTAGGGACGCATGATATAAAAGATTTTAACCGATAACTAATAATAATTAATTTCCTCTCATTGCCGATTCCAGTAAACAACGAGATCATAATTTTATATTCTTTTACTGTCGCTTAGACTTAGACAGTGGATGAATCTTGGATAAATCAGTAATTTATCTGAAATCTATTTATCAGATTTCATTCATTTTTGCCCATTCATCACCCGATAATTTATCTGTCTGATAAATATCCTGTAGTTGTTATGTTGTAGTTTATACTGCAGTTCCAAAACTTCAGAACATGCAGGACAAGGCCATATGAAGTTCAGGAACATTTTGATCAATAAATCTAAGGACGTTGGTCTTCTAAAATGTGAATTTTATATACACTGCTGTTCTCAATATTTTACAATGTTTCTCAGACACTGACTATGTCCGGCCCTTGCTGGGCCCCATGGCCACCATGCTGCAGAGTCTGCAGGAGTGTAGTCAACTGGAACTGGCCCTGAGGCTGCTCCTGGAGTCATATGGCAGCATTTTACAGCACTTTGTTTCCAACAACATGGACCTTAGTTTGAGCATGAAGGTAGAAACATTTCTAAATGTTTTCTAATTACACACTACCTGTCTTATCACACTGTTTTGTTAGCTAACTGAAACCAATGTATTTATTTGTATTTCGCCAGTTGATTTAACAGTTCAGTCTAAAGTTTGTATAATGGTTTCTATAGTTTTCTTGGTTTTGCTCCAGAGAATATTTCATATATGTTAAAGCTGCATTATGTGGCTAAACCATTAAGAGCTTCACAGAGCTTACTGTTAAATGTTCTACGCCAAAGGGGATCAAGCCTATTTCTGTGGCTGCAAAACATCTCTGTTTTTTTTATTTATTTATTAGATTATGAGAATCTCTAGACCCCAGGGGTCAGCAACCCGTGGCTCCGGAGCTGCATGTGGCTCCTTCATCCCTCAGCTGCGGCTCTCTGTGGCTTTGGAAAAAAATAATAATGAGAATAAATAATAAGTATTTAAGTTATATATTTTTTAGTTTGCTTTTTAAATAATTTGATATTTAAAGACTATAGTAATCTTGTATCTTTAAAATAAAAAGGTGTCCTTTAACTACGCCCCATGCCCCAGCCCACATCCCATGCACTTGGATGTTTAGTTGGTTTTTTTTTTTATTAAAAAGGCCATCATTTAATTAGACGGCCCTTTTTAAGAGTGACAGTAAATGAATAGGAAAGCACAAACTTGGTGGCAATTAATCAAAAACTACTAAACAAATATTGTACAAATCTTTAGTTTTGTAGCTAGTGGTAGCGCATTGCTGGACTTCTAATTAAAAGATCTGGGTTTGATTCCCAGCACCACCAAGTTACCACTTTTGGGCCCCTGGTCCCCCAAGGCCTCTAGCCCCCAGTTGCTCAATTATATAAAGGCGATAAATGTAAGTTGCTCTGGATAAGGGCGTCTGCCAACTGCCAGAAATGTAAATGTGATTAAATTGGTGGGAGCGCTGTGGCTGTTGGTTTGCTGCTATTTTGTATAGATGGTAATGAAGGTAAGATCTATGATCTAAGATAAAATAATCAATGTTTATATTAGCTGCATTTTTTCTTGCTTTGGTTCTTTTTTTTTGCCGGCTTGTGCTTGGACCATCTGCTAATTTTCTTTTATTTGTGCATTAAATAAACCTACCCATTTTGCGTGACTTTGCGGTTTTCCGATATCGTGTCTGTTGTCACATGACACAAATTAAACTAATAGTTTATAGATTTGTTGGTAAATTGTTAGATTTATTATTTTATTATTAGATAACCTATTTTTTGTTTAATCATACACTTATCAACTCAGAAACCCCCAGCATTTCCCTTGCGAAGTTTAGGAAACCCTGCCATAGAGTATGTATAAATTAAGGTTAAGTCATGCACACTTCTTTTTTTTCTCTCAGGTACATACTAACAGTCGTTTAGTCCGAGATAAACAGACTCTAGATGCAATCGAGAAAACTGCTCTCGCTTCCATCAACATGGTTGTAATGTCTTTATTACATAAGGTAAGTGTCAAATACAAATGGAATACAAAGGTTTGACCTACTCTTTTTATTTTATTGTTTTCTCTTTTGTTTAGAGAAATTTGTCTTGCACTATATTGAAGTGTAAACATTTTAAGCCTGAACATCATGTGCAGTATTATGTATACATTCCAGGTCCTGAACTGGCGAGTGGTAGACTGTGATTTGGCTATTGGTCTTTGCACTGTTCTGGGCAAATCTGATGTTCTGGACATTCTGTGGAAAATAATCACCAGTGCTTGGCAAAACTATGACAAGATCATGGTAAGATATTTTACCTCCAGTCAAACTGATACCCTGTTGATGCATTTTAGACTGTAGTATGATTTGGTCCGGAGGTTTTGTGATTCTATAAGTTGACTTTGGACTGGTTGGTTTAATGGTTTATATCGCTATTGTCGAATAAATTCTGTGTATACTGTGACATATAAATAAGTAGCCATGTCTAAATCACATGCAGCATGCATGAGCCTGAGCAAGCCCAGGGCTCGCAAAATCACTAGCCTAAAGTCCCGGGGGATATTGCATCTTTCTTGGGCTACCAAAATATTTCCCTGTTCTGCCCGTCAGGCAAGACAATTATATTTCCTGTTTTTTTCTTTCTCTCATGAATATATTTGAGTAATTATGTAGTTTGTACATTAGGGAAACGTTATCAAGTTTTAAAACCGCTTTTAAATGTTTACTCATGTTTTACTTTCACTTTCAATACTCGATCACGCAAACTGTGTATAGGGAGCGCCATCACTGGCAATACTCTGGGGAAAGTGGTAAGTGATTAAGATGTGCGACTGCTAAATGAAAGATCAGGGTTTGATTCCTGGCACCACAAAATTACCATTGCTGGGCCCCTGGGCAAGGCCCTTAACCCCCAATTGCTCAGTTCTATGTAAATAAAATAAATGTAAGTCACTCTGGATAATGTCGTCTGCTAAATGCTGTAAATGTATTCTTTAGTGACGCTATAAATCTGTTGAGCAGCAGTTCCTCCGACATTGTCCTGTTAGTCATTACTAACTAAATGAAGGAATTATAAAATTTTGCGAGTCATGAAGGCGCTGCGTGTAAAAACTGAGGAAAACATTAAGAATTTATTAAAAAACAAACACATGAGGATTTTTGGTAAAAGTGTTTACATATTGATCATATTGATTTTAGATTTCCCTGTGATTTAAGTGATTATTTATTTTCTACCTGTAATGTTAATTTATTATAATACTTTTTATTCACACAACTGTGAAATGATATATACTGTGAAATTTATTATAGTAAAATTAGAGTTCATATTTTATTTATTATATTCATTAAGAAAGAAAAAAATAAGTATTGAAGTTTATTTACGAGATAAAGCCATTTTTATTGATTTTTTTTATTGAATATCGTAAAATATTTTGTTGCTCATACCATGGTATATAATTTTGGTCCTATTGCCCACCTGTAATTTGACTAAAAATTATTTACTCTGATATCCGATTTGGATTTGGACAAATGTATACATTTCTAGGCGACGCTGCATTTAGATTAGCTTGAATTGTCCTCCACAGGCTGTGGCAATGGTCGGAGCCCATTTCTGTTCGCTCTATAACAACCAGCAAGAAAAGAACAACTTCCAAGCTGTCATTACAGATGCAGAATGGGGAATTAAGCTTGGGAAATTTGGGGTGAGTGGTGTGTTTCTTTTTATTATTTTTTTTAATCTGGCTACATAGGACCCCAATATACCAACGTCTGTCTTATCCTTTTTCCAGATTTCTATTCAGTCTGTGTTTCGCCAGTGTTCAGAGACCAAAAGGAATCTGATCTCTACATTAGTAAAGAACAGAAACATGACTGCTCAGATCTTACAAGATTACTGCAGGTGAGCTGCGTTTAACATTAACAACAGTAATCTCTGATTCATGTACAAATTAACTGTCTATTACAGTAATCATAGAGTCGGTCTCATGCTCATCGCTCAAGTCTTGTGTACAATATACTGGTTACAACCTCATTGTCCTGCTGATGAATAAACCATAATATACAGAAATTTAACTGCTTCAGCAACTTGCGTAGGAAAAATAACGTTGGATTTGTTTAAAGAATGTCCAAGATCTTCAAATCTGCTTATATTATGTGTCTGTTGTAGCACTAAAACATAAAGATTTGTTCAGTTTTTAAAATGGTCTTTTTTCGGTAGAACATATGGACTGGACAGTGACTCCGCCCTTAATCTTTACATCACCACACTGCTGCTGCAGGAGAAAGCAGATAATGAGCACTGTAAAGACAGAGCAGAGGATTTAACACTAACCAAAGGGGACGAGGGGGTAAATGTAGAAGATGAGGATGTATTGGCGTGTGTCCTACGGATTGTTCCTCAGTTGAGCTCCACTGAAGACCTGGTTATCAGTCTACACACAGCGTTTACGAAGGTCAGAGCCTATCATAACGTGATTTACTTATTATTAACCTGATTCGTTTGCTGCCGATGTTAATGATGTTGATAATGACGATAATGGCCCTGTCCCAATACCTTATTAGCACTTTCTTGTTGAGGGGTGCGAGTTTGTAGGGTGTCTCAATTGCTGAGCTTCTCCGTCCTGTATACTTGTGCCCTTAATGCACACTTTTTGTGAGTGCGGGTTCAAGCTGACTTCTTTTAGGGATATTAACCCGAATTTATCTGGTGGTGTTACGTTTCAAACCTTGAAACGTACACATAACTTACAAAAGTTATGTGTAAATAAAAGTTTATGTAATTATCATTTTTAGCAGCAACACTGTAAACAGGAAGACTACCGACATTTTTTGTCTGAGGGGTGTCGTGACGATGGCATAGCAACGTTTGACATAGATGGGTTACAGACCGTCCCAATTCTGCACATTAGCATACTTATTAACTAAAGTTAAAATTGCACACTTTGTGGAAAACCTTAGGCTGTAGTGTGGTTATTGGGACAGTTCTGATGAACAAGGTGCCCAGTCTGTTTTTTTGTGCTTATTATTTTTGTTTCTGCAGTTAAATCCATACAACTATGAGCGAATTGAGAAGGTTCTAAAGACGATTCAGATTGCAGATGAAGGCACCACACTGTTACCACTAAACCAGGTGAGAAATTATTGTTCATATATCACATTCTGAGTGTAACATGAGTCTTATTTATTGTAGATTTGTAAATCATTTTGTTGTCTGAGTTTGTTTTTGTCTGTACAGATGATGGGATTGATTCAGCACTTAAAGTCCCATAAGCGCACTTCTCCTCCCACTGATGTGGAGAACACATACCTACTGGAGAACACTCTGGAGTCAAGTCCTCTCGCCAACACTCGCCTGCCGTTCCATCTCCTCCTCCAGACTAACCTTTACTTCTGGAAGATTATCTGTGGGTATTATTACAAGGAACTAAATCTCCATATTAATGCTGTGCAGTACCTGAAATGGGGTCATGTGGTACACTGTATACCGTTCTAATTAGTATGCAGTTTCATTTTTGTTTTTAAGTATTATTAAATTGTTACTCTTTAATTTAAGCTTATTAAAAAAGGTATTATTTACTTTGCTAAATTGGTTTTTCGTAAAAAGTAGAAAAATTCCTTAAATGTAATTAATCATGAGCCAATCAAGGAGCTAGTCAATGATAAGTGCAAACTCTTTTTTGCAAATAATAAATAAAAGAATTTTACGATTTAAAAAAAATTGATCTGGCGTCACTTTGCATCAGTATACATTAAAAATAACCAAAGCGTGTCACCCTTATAACAGACCCTAAGATGATGATAAGGTTTTGGTATCATTTAAATTAAATTGATTCTGTTTCTGTTTATTGATTATGATTCTTATAATTTTTTATTAAAGTTTTGATTTAAATAAGGAAAAAGCTTTTTACAAAAAACACATTTATTCTAATGCTGATGAAAACCATAACAAAAGTTAAAAGCCTGCAGAACACAGACATGAAAAATTAGGGCTGGATTGATACTAAAGAAAAACTGACATTGTGATATTTTGTTTTTCTGCAATATGAAAGAATTTTCAACTTGAATTGTTCCTTTTTAAAAGAATTTATTACAATCTGAGTAAAATATAATGCACAAATTATAATCATAGATAAATACAATAGAACAAAAATATAAATGAAATAAGTTTGTTTTTTCTGAAGATTCAGATACAGAAATTCAATAATTAAATGAAAGTATATAAAATCACTGTATCATCTTTACTCTATAAATTAAACACAATTATTCTTTGATAAAGTTATTAAAGTGATTGTTTTTGCCCCTGAATGATGTATACTTGTTTGAAATGTTTAAAACATTAAAACAATGAACAAATGATTAATAGATTAATTGTTTAAAGTTGAATAATCGAGTAAAGGTTAATCACATGTTGAACTGTAGTGCAGTCAAAGATATTCAACATTTCGTACTGAACATCCTGTAATGTGACTATTGCACAGTGACATCATCTTTCACCTGAATGATTTAAAGTCACGTTTTACACACTAAAGTATTTTATAATATAGTAGACTGAGTATATTTTTAACAAAATATTTATTTACTCTTATTTGAGTCACGTTACTGTTTAGTATTAAGGGTTAAAAAAGATATAAATGTTGTTTGTAGAATTTCACTCTGTTCAAGGTAATATTACTGTTCCAATTTTGTCAGCATTAGTTTTTGAGAATGAGAGAATCATGACTTTTATTTGGTTTATTTCAGACAATAAATGTATCTCGTTTATTTTCCCGTACATTTGTTAGGACAAATTAGACCTACGTTTCTATCCTGAAGTCCTAATAATGAAAATTATTATATTCATATTAATAGTATGACCACATGGTTAACTGATGATCTTATTGTAGACTAGTGACCATTGTTGTAATATCAGTCCGCTTGTGTGTGTGTGTGTGTGTGTGTGTGTGTGTTTCCCTAGCTCCTGAGCTAAATGAGGAGACATTACCCAGACTACTGCTCATATCCAAACTCATGAAGGTAAATCAAAGACAATTCCAACATGTGTTAGTTATAATTCAAACATGGATGCAGTTCAAAATCTTAATCTTTTCTTTAATTTAATTTCAATATTCCAAAAATCTTAAACCGTTTTAGCTTGTTAGCAGTTTTGAATAATAGGAATTTAGAGTCGGCAATATCACCAAAATTTTATTTCATGGTAACAGTATATTTTACAGAAAAGGGGCTTTCTCTCATGAACAAACTTAAATTTATTTATTTGGTTTTTGATAAATATTATAAATGAAATATAGACTTTGATTAACTTTAATATAACAACAAATTCCTGCACGTCAGCGCACTTGTTTCCTTGTTTCTGCACTTATCAACTTAAGTGTGCACTTGCAAAATTGTACACATGGTGGAAGAGTGCTTTAATAAAATGTAATAAAATGTGACACGTAGGTAAATATTGTTGATATATTGTTGTTTTAAGTGCAATCCTTTTGTTTTCATTTTACGCTCAGGTTAACCTAGACAAGCTTTATATTCTAACGGTGAATCATGTGTTCAAAAACAAACTGATGCCTTTGCTGCTGGACCAGACAAAACGCTCACAGTCTTACGGCTCCGGTAGTAACACACACGCTGTGATACAGAACATATTTAAACACGCGCTCTGCATTCAGAACCCAGAACTTGCTGCAGCCACCATGCACAAAATCTCCCAGGAACTTCCTGCAGGTGAGTTGAATTTTTAACTGTTTATTTAACTGTTCTCTGTTCTGAAACCTCCTCGTTAATACTTCAATGTGTATTTGCTGTTTACAGGTGCAGAGAAAACCATGTTTTTAAAATTTAGCTTGGATCTCGTACACAAGTTGCTGAAGTCTGACACGCTGTCGGTTCGTTAACAAATTCCTCTCTTTATAAAAACATTTGTTTTATAGACCTATGCAGTGTTATACAGGTATATAAACCATTTTTAAAAGTGTTTCGTTTAGTATTATTAATTATCCTTATTACGAGGTTTCATTTCTCATTTAATTAAATTTCTAGCTGCTTTATTTCTCTTCCTTTTTAATTAAACATTAATTAATGCTACATGTTAAATGAATCATATGCACTTATGTAGTTAACTCAAATTGATTTGTAATTTATGGTTACTTATTTAAACCTATATCCATTTTGTTCTGTCTGTTTTTTTTTTCCATCCTTTGTTTGGGTGTAGGAGGATCTGCGTACAAGAGGGGAGCTGTTCACCTCGAAGCTGCTTCTGCAGTACCAGCGCTCAGCCACAGAGAACGCACTCATGACTTTTCAGCTGGACTGCCCTGAGCTGCTCAAGCTGACCGCACAGCCTGCACGTCTCATTTTGGCTCTGTTTGAGCACAACTCAGTGGTGGAGCGCATGAAGAGTCCTGCTGGACAGAGCTATCCTGGTAAGAGCGACAATAATTATGTACAAATAACCAGTCATTATTATTACTAGAATTTATTATTAGATAGAATTTGTCATTACAAAGTGCAGGTACATAGACATAGCAATGAAATGCTGTTTAGCATTAACCGGAAACTGCAGGATGGTGAAGTGTAGTAAGACATGAGTGTCCTAGTGGTGTAGTGTCAAGTTCAGAAAAGTTCAGATAGTCTTCTCTGGAAATAAATGGTCTGCCTTGTTAACCAGAGTTGTGGTGTTAATATGTCAAGACAGATCCTCAGAGATGTGGACGCCCAGGACCTTAAAGCTGGAGACCTAGGGGGATAGGAGAGTGTGTGCTACTGTTAGATTTCCGGAAGTCCACAATAAGCTCTTTGGTCTTTGTGGCATTGAGGGTGAGGTTGTTCATGTGTGAACAGGGAGTGGAGCAGTGAGCTCTACTTACATCCTTGTGGGACGCTGATGTTCAGGATGAGGGTTGAGAATATGTGATTACCAAACCTTACAGACTGAGGTCTGTTTGTTTGGAAGGCCATAATCCTAATGTTTATGGGTGTACAGATACCCAGGTCATGTAGCTTACTGATCGGTTTATTAGGGACAACTTTATTAAAAGTAAAGCTGAAATCAATAAACAACATCTGAATGTATGTATTATTAATGTGCAGGTGGGTACGAGCTGATGAATAGCAGTGGACATGGCATCCTCTATTGACCTATTCGGACAGTAGGTAAACTGGTGTGGGTCCAGTGTAGGTGGGATGATACTTGCTATGAGGTGACTTAGAACCGGCTTCTCAAAGCACTTCAGTAATAATGGTGGTGAGTGCAACAGGGGGGGAAATCGTTCACACAAAGGCACGTTTAGGCACTGGTGTAATGGTTGTAGTCTTCAGACATGTGGAAACAGTGGCCTGGGCCAGTGACGGGTTGAAAATGTCAGTAAAAACTTTCCTCCAGGTAGGCCTTTGGGACTTGCATGGATCTACTCTGTTTAGTGTTAAGTGTACCTCTGTTGTGGAGAGTGATATTGGATATCATGGTGGAGTCAGCATTTCTGGCGTGATGTATGAAGCGAGCAAAAAAGTGGTTAAGCTCATCTGGGAGAAAGACATTACTGGTTGGTGGAGACTGTATTAATGTGAAATGCCCTTTCACATGTGTCTGGGGTCAGAGTTGCTGTGAAAGTGCTCCTCAATACGCAGTTTATCTCCATGCATGGCTTTCCTAATGGTTTTATTCCAGGTTGGCCCTGGCCCTCTGCATCGCCAGATTTAAAAGCACCTTATTTTGTTTTCAACAGGAGGCGAACCTCAGAGTTCTTTCATGGGTTCTGATTAGGAAAGTGTTTCACACGTTTGACAGTGATTTCGTGTGTCAATATAGTCCAGAATAGATGATGTTAGGAGTGTAATGGCACACGTATTTGTACTGAACTGTTTCGGTACACAGCTTTTGGTTCGATGTGTACCGAATGCAATTCTTATTTTATGTGCGGAACAAAACAGTGTATCCCTCTAGCTCAATGGTGCTGCTGGGAATGTTGTTGTATAGCTATGTTTCTGTATCATACTGCATCACATTCCTTGATCCATTTTTTCGTTGTTTATCTAAAGTTAAAATACATCTATTTTATTTACCAGCAATTAATAATTCTTGAACAACCATGATATTGATGATAATTTAAGCAATTATCATGTCAATTGCCTCTTTTCTACGAGAAGTGATGTTTCAGTGTTCCACACGTGTAAAAGAGGTTTTGTATCTAGTGGTAGTGCAGTGGCTAAGGCATTGGTCTGCTAACCAGGAAATTGAGATTCCCACACCAACATTTTAAGTGGCAAGCAGCACGTTTGTTTAGTCTCTGCCTTGCACAACACACTTAGCTTAGCCTCTGGCTAGTAAACATCATCACGGTCAATAAGAAACCTTATCAATAATGTTGTCCCATGAATTTCAACAGTGAACAAAGACAAGTGGATAGGACGAGAGCAAGGTACAGACATTGTTCAGCAGTGATCGGGTTTGTTTCTGATAACTTATTTAAAAAGGCACCACCCAAATGTTAATATCACTGATACAAAGGGAAAACAAGTGTAGTGCAAATACTGCTTCCTACATCATTTAAGCAGCCTTTCGCTGGTAGTTCAGATCGGACCAAAGCAATTACAGGGATATTTGTAATGTAGACAATGTGTGAATAGGTTAGGGTTTAAAAAAATCTGAGCTGTGATTGTTAATACTATACTGTAATTGATGGTTGCATTTACACTGTACTCAAGTGACCCAATTTAGATTTTTCCTCTAATGTGGCACAGATCGGATTTGACTCATTAGCGTGTGCAGTGTAAGCAAGACAGATCAGATTTCACCTGGTTATGCGAGTCGACTGAATAAGCAACAATGGCGCATAACGTTAACTCCGGTGGACACCAACAGCGCTATATAATAACTTAAAAAACTGTGTATTTTAATATTTTTTAATTTTGTTCACTGTAACAAATGTTCGAAACCCAGATCAGAGGCAGAGGCAGTTTAAACAATGCAGGGTCATTAAAAAAAATCGGATATAGTCACCAAATCGGAATTGAGCATTGGGACCTGCAGTGTAAATGTAGCCAGGGCAGCTTCTTTCGATACATTCTCACAGACCAGTCGCATCTCGTGCAGCATCACCCCGCTACTCAGCAATGTTACTGGAAACATGGTGCGGTGTGTTGTCCCCTCTAAAAGCGAAGGAAACATGCTGATAAAATTTTGGAAAAATTCTGAAGACTTTTCTTCAGAAAAAAGTCTTCAGCGATAATGATAGCTCCACCGGGATGTGCAGTCTGTTGCCTAATAATATCAGTTTTTCCATGGCTGACCTCAGCATCATTAGCATCCAGAGGGATGTACACTGCAGTCACAACACTGGCTGAGAACGACATTGTGATGTTGATGCTGAAACTATAGATTGTTCCGCCCTATTGGGAATCATTTGCAGTTAATTTCAGAATGATGATTTTTGCTCTATATAATGTTTTTCTGTTATTTGATATTAATTTTTAGCAAAATCTGTATTTTATTGTTAAAATGACTGTGTAAATATCCTTTGATAAGCTGTTTGGCTTGTAGTCATTACTAAGAAGTGTTAATAACAAATATGAGCTTTAATTCATCTAAACCTGTTTGGTTTCCATACTTTTATTTGAACAGACATTCACATGGTGGCTAAAGAGATCGCATCCATTAACGGTGTTGATCTCCACAAGATCCGCAATATCCTTCTAGAAAAGTGGCTTTGCAAGACAGGCCAGACAACCTGCAAGGTGAGAAGAAATAAACTGACTAAAAACACAAACCCTTGATGATGATTCATTGATTATATCAGTTTTTACATCACCACAGGACCTCCAGTTTCAGGATTCTGTGACTGATATTACTGAAGATTCTGATCTCATGAGGTGAACAAAAAATTTTCAGATCCTTTTTTTTTTTTTTTTCTTTTTTTTTAATATCAAACACTTTTTTAAAATGTTTTTTAATATATTCAGCATTTTTTGTTTTGTTAATTTTTTTAACATAGAGTGGTGTACTTGCTGCAGATGCACCCAATGGATATGGGGGCCCGTCTGCTCAGTCCTATCCTGACTGCAGAGACATGGGTAAATTATAGGACTACATCAGCACATATCGAATTTCTTCTGATAATTTATAAAGTGCAGTTTAAAGGGCCAGTGAGTTAAAAGAAATTTCTAACAATAAGTACAGTACGTTTTATTTATTTTTGGTGTTGATCAATTAAACCAATAAATGAATAAATAATCACAAATAATTATCCAAAAATGTATTAATAATTTTTTTGAAAGTCTGAAATTTATAATAATAATAATAAATGAAAAATTTAAATGAAAAAGTAAATTAATTCACACAAAGAAATTGAAATGCTATTGTTTCTTAGAATTATTCTCTTAATTTAACACAAATTTTCTCCTTTGAACAACATGTTTCCAATAAACCATCAACATTCTCAAAATTAACTTAAAAACTAAATTAACTCAAAATTAAAAATGAAAAAACCCCCACACAGGACTTTATCAATTAAAATATTAAGAAGTCACATGCTTGTAGTTAAAACTAAACACCTGCTAGGTGTATCAAGAAGCATGTGATCAGAAGATGATTAATTGGTTAATTATAATGATTATTTTTAAAAAAAATTTTTTTAAGGTTCTTGTGCACTGAACTGCACTATTCTAAGTACATCGAATTGAAGTGTAGACCCTTTATCTACCAAGGGAGTTAAATGTGATGTTTTTGCTAGTTGTTTACATTCCGCCAGAGGTCGATCACATGGCCGCGCTTAGACATCGGTTTGATGTCAACGGGCATGGTCCAGGTAGATTCAGATGCTGTGTTCATTCTAGTTGGTTATTTTAATCTCAGGAATGTTCTGCCCATGTATCACCAACATGGTGATTTCCAACAAAGGGAAAAAAAACATTCTAGACCAAATATACAGAAATATAGAGTTGTCACGTGAGATCTCACTCCCGGATGAGCTGAATAAATTATACTTTTGCTTCAAGACCCTAGAAGCCAGAAACAGCATAGGACCCTGTCCTCAGAGATCAAGCGAGATACACCACTTACCGTTTCATCAACACAGAGGTGTTCATGGTTCTGATTAAAATAAACCCACGGAAAGTGACAGGCCCTGAAAATATCCCTGAGCGGGCACTAAGCTTTTGTTTGTTAGAGCTAGATGGTATGCTCACTAACATTGATAATCTGGTCTATGCACAGGCCCCAGTGCCTACATGCTTGAAGTCCACCACCATCATTGTGCCTCTCCTTATAAAAAAACTGCATTTTGAATTATCTGCAGAGGGCATATTGCACTAAGAGGTAGATCTGCCAGGCGTGAGTTGCAGTGGTCTAGAAATTACAAGAGACTGCACAAGCAACTAGTGGCCTTAGTAGATAAGAATGGTCGAAACCTTTTGATGTTATGGAGGATAAACCTGCATGATCATGTGAGGGAATTTAAGCAGTGGTCGAAGAGGTGATCAGGGAATTGTCCATGGTGATTGCTAGACTTTGGCATGGGGAAGAGTCAGCTGGGATGAAAAGTGGTTCGTTTTACAGAAGTAAATTTTCAGCTAGTAAAAATTACAGACATCCATGATATGTCTGTCAGGCATGCTGAGATCCTGGCAGAAGATGTGGTGTCTGATGGAAGAAAGGTAAAGACAAGTTGAGTGTCATCAGCATAACAATGGTAGGTAAACCCTTGTGAGGAAATAACTTTGCCAAGTGAGTAAGTATAGAGAGAGAAAAGGAGAGGACCAAGTACTGAGCCTTGGGGACACCAGTAGAGAGTCTGCATGGAACAGGTGTCGTTCCTCTCCATGTTACCTGATATGAACAGCCTTTCAAGTAGGAAGCAAACCACTGCCATGCTGTTCCACAAATCCCAAGATTCTTGCGAGTGGACAGCAAAATCTTGTGGTTAACCGTGTTAAATGCAGCTGACAGGTACAGAAAGATGAGGACAGATGACAGTTTGAATGATCTGATGGCATTTCTGATAGCTTTTCAGTGACTGTCAAGAGTGCAATCTTTGTAGAGTGAGCAGCTTTGAAGCCAGACTGGTTGGGGTCCTAAAGGTTGTTCTGTAAGTGGAAGAGAGCAGGTTGTTTAAGTGAGAGAAGGGAAGGGAAAGGAAAGGAATCATATGCGAGAAGGTTTTTTTATCGATTACAGCTTTGCATTCAACACAGTCATCTAATACAAACTTTTTTTTTGTCAAAGCTCTTTCACACCATCTTCACACATGACTGTGTAACCTCCCATATTAACATCAGGTTCATAAAATTATTAGATCGAGCCATGGAGGAGAGGAAACATTTTACAGAAATGAGGTTGCGGGACTGATGGCCTGGTGCCAGAACAATCTCGCCTTAAATATACATTTACATCATTTGGCAGACCCCCTATTCCAGAGCGACTTACATTTTATTTAATTTTTTTATATAACTGAGCAATTGGGGGTTGAGGGCCTTGCTCAGGGGCCCAGCAGTGGTCGCTTGATGGAGCTGGAAATCAAACTCACAGTTCTCGGGTTGGTAGTCTAACACCTTAACCATGAGCCACCACTTCTCATATATACAGTAGATAAGACAAAGGAGGTGAATATTGATACTTGGAAAAAGATTAAGGTGCAACACAGCCCAATTTACATTGGGTAGGACTGAGGTGGAGGGTAAAAAAACAATTTCTTGAAATCAACATCAGTGAGGACTTTACATGGTGCCACAATATAAAACAGCTTCTGAAAAAATCCCACTAATGACTGTAGTCAAGAGAATTAAATAAATTTGGCTTGTCAACTAAAAATCCTCAGAGACTTGACAGATGTACAGTTAGTGAGTTTAGCACAACACCGTTTAAAACACCAGGGTTCTCAAGAGGACTCATCACATTATAAAGGATAATACCTATCCACAACACAATCTATACACGCATCTGCTGTCTGAAAGATGTTATAAAAGTGTGAATTCACAGACAAAAAGACTTGTAGATAGTTTTTATCCACAAATGTAAAATGGATATTTATCTCATTTACAGCATTTTCTCATATCCCATCTTGGTAGGTTGGAGTCAGGGTGCAGGGTCAGTTATGATACAGCACCCCTAAAGCAGGAAGGATTAAGGGTCTTGATCAAGCACAAGCCATTAGACTTTTGAAGAGCTGCACCTTAAAATCCTAAAACACTTGAATATGTTTATTGCATGTTATTGTTTAAATGTGTGTTCTGTGTATATGGTCCTATGTGTAGTCAGGGAGGAGGACAAAGTAAACTGGTGTTTTTGACATAACAATAAACTTAAATCGTGCTCCTCATTTAATTCCTTATTTAGAATTTAAATTGGTTTTAGGCATTGAGTAGTTTTTGTTATGTGTTTTCTGTACACTTTCTGTTTTATTATAAATTATTATTTATTTTTTCCCCCACTCTTTCTTCCTTAGCTGTTAGGAGGATCTGGTCTCAGACTGACGTTTGAGCATCGTAGCCGGGCCTTGCTCTGCCTCATTCACATTGCAGACTCGGCCACACTTGAGGCTCTGTCTCACAGCCCCCGAGATAAAGTCAAGTACGATACAAAAAACTTCAAGTGATCTTACACTTTTGCTCTTGTTTTTAACCAAACACGTTTAACTCACCTTTTTCCCCTATACCACAGGTACCACCTCAAGTGCTACGTGTACCTCTCTCAATTGGAGGCCCTCAACATACCTTACAACCTGGAACGGTTTCTCAGTAGCCCTAAAGAGGGAATGATTAAAGGCTTATGGAAGAACCACAGCAATGAACCTCAGGTGGAGTCATCTTTTTTTTTTTTTGGTCATCATTACACATAATTGTATAATAATAATAACATTTGCTAACGGTTTTTTTGTGTGTAGGCTGTGCGTCTAGTCGCAGATCTGTGTTTGGAGTATAAAGTATACGATACACAGCTTTGGAGTGGTGTATTGCAGAAACTATTGGTGTTTAATATGGTATGTTAATTTATTAAAATCTTCTCCGTTAGTGTGTGCTGGCCTTACACTGATAATTAATCAATGCTAAGTGTGTGAACATCTCAGAGCCAGAATTATATACATTTTATATCTCAATAAATTGGCATTTCATTAAAAAAAAATTAAAAAGATGTTACAGCATTTTTTCTTGATTGATAATGTATGTAAAGATGTAACGTCCAATCTGACTGTCAATCTTTCTAAAAATCTATTTTTAATAAATTACGAACTTGCCATTTGAATTTAATTTGACATTCATTAATGTTTCCATTAAACAAACTTCTATATTAGTGATGTTTAAAGGTCTTTGCACACTGAAGTCCCAAACCTTCGTAGCTGTTTTTCGCATTGGTTATGTTAATAAATTGGCAGAGATTTAAAGTTTATTTCAGGGTGTCAGTGATTTAGTTTGATTCTTTACTAGTGGGTGCGCTCACATCAAACAGCTGGAATACTCTGGGAATTGAACCCATCAATATAATAAGTTACAGCAGTGAATTTTACTTGTACAGCAGCACTGAATTGTTAAAGCTTCTCTTAATGCTTGAAATGGATGTAAAAAATTCAATTATTTTATGACAGACATGCAGTTTTGGTGGTATTGTATAAGCCTCACTAATACAACATGAGGTGGTATTCATCTGGAAATCAAACCTTTAAAGTGTTCCGGGTGATGATCTTAAAACATGTTAAAATTAATTTAACAATATTTTTCTTTTCTTCTATTTAACCGTATACAGGGAAAGCGGTGCGTCCATAATTAAACTAGTCCTAAGAGGCTTAATAACAGCTTTATACATAAAGTTTCAACTGAACTCTTGCTATTATTGTTAGTTATAAAGTTTTATAAACCATGTAAAAAAAACTGGAACATAATTTTACTTCCTGTGTAGATCAGCTACCTGCAGAAGATTCTGGAAACTCTCCAAGCAGTGCCCAGTCTCTTAGAGGTAATTACTCATCATCCACAGTGTCATTAATTACTAATATTGTGTGCATGTTTTTTCTATAATCCCCAATGGGGTAAATAACAAGTTAGTGCTTGAGAGTCCATACTGTTTGATTTTTCGGTACAATGAAAACGTATTCATACCCCTTGAACCTTTTTACATTTTGTAAAAATACGTAAATGTATTTTATTGAGATTTTATCTAATAGACCAACACAAAGTAGCACATAATTGTAAAGTGAAACAAACATGATACATGGTTTTTAAAATTTTAAGCAAATAAAAATCTGAAAAGTGTGGTGTGCATTTGTACTACTAAAAAAAAAAAAGCTGGTCTCTACCAGCTTTGCAGATCTAGAGTCTGAAATTTTGCCAATTCTTCTAAGCAATATAGCTTAAGCGTTCTTAGGTCTGGACTTTGACTGGGCCATTCAAACACAGGAATATTCTTTGTTCCAAACTATTCCACTGTAGCTTTGGCTGTATGTTTAGGTTTATTGTATTGTATTAGGTAAATCTTAGTCTCTTCTTAGTCTCAAGTCTTTTGCACCCTCCAAAAGGTTTTCTTCCATAGTGCTTTGCATTTGGGCCTAAAAGTTCATATTTGGTATCATCTGACCAGAGCACCTTTCTCCACATGTTTGCTGTGTCCCCTGCATGGCTTGTGGCAAACTGCAAGCAGGACTTATGTCTTTCAACAATGGTTTTCTTCTTGCCATTCTTCCATAAAGGCCAGATTCATGTACCCGACATAGTTGTCCTGTAGACAAATTCTCTCACCTGAGCTGTGGATTTCTGCAGCTCCAGAGTGACCATGGCCCTCCTGGCTGCTTCTCTGACCAGTGCTCTTCTTGCTTGGTCTGTCAGTTTAGGTGGATGGCCATGTCTTGTTAGGTTTGCACTTGTTAGGTAGGCATACTATTTCCATTTTTGGATGATGGATTGAACAGTGCTCCTTGAGATGGTCAAAGCTTGGGATATTTTTTCATAACCTAACCCTGCTTTAAACTCCACAACTTTATCCCTGACCTGTCTGGTGAGTTCCTTGGTCTTCATAATGCTGTTTGTTCACTAATGTTTTCTAACAAACCACTGAGGCCTTCACAGAACAGGTGTATTTATACTGAGACTAAATTACATACAGGTGGACTAACTAAGTAGGTGACTTACTAAAGGCAGTTGATTGCACTGGACTTTATTTAGGGATAACAAAGTACAGGTGGGCTGAATACAAATGCACACCACACTTAGATTTTTGTTTGCTTGAATTTTGAAAACCGTATATAATTTTTGTTCCACTTCACAACTATGTGCTACTTTGAGTTGGTCTATTACATAAAATCTTAATAAAATACATTTAATTTTGTGGTAGTAAGGTGACAAAATGTGAAAAAGGAGTATGAATATTTTTTCTCTATAGTTAGCATTAGGCTAGCTTTTTTGTTTTGCAAACAAACAAGATCATTTATCTGCACCGAAACCAGTTTAACCAGTATCCCAAATATCAGTCTTTTTGTTGTATGAATTTTATGTCCCTGATTTTGAAAATTGAATAGCATGCCCCATTTTTAATTAATATGGGGTGCATTCAATAAAGACTCCTGCTATTTTCCTCTGATTGGTTATACTCACTCAGCAAATTGATGGTGAAAGCGGCTCCAGATCCGCTTTCAACACTACGGCGAGCTGAACTAACTAAAAAAAGCACTTGTTTCAAACACATGTAATCTATCGAAACAGTGATTTTTACAGCATTTTGAAAGCAGCATCTCGTGTGTTTAAAGTGGCCTTTCCTAATTTTGTATACGTATTGTTGACAGAGATTAGTTATTTATATCCAGAACAATTAGGATGTCAGTAATAATGAAGAAAAACAATTTGTTAAAAAAGAACAGGAGTTGGATAGAAGAAACCAGATCTGTCACACGACATTTTAGGTGCATATGAGAGATAAACAGGAGCATCTGGAACAGGGTGACTCGACCTTTCTCCGTCAAAGAGTAGAACTAACATAAAAATAGGTGTGTGTGTGTTTAAAGAAAGGAACATGGATCAGAAGGAAAAGTGACAAACGTGCTTAATAAATGATTTTAATTTTTATCGAGTGTCCTTCGACTCTCTCATCACCTTTAGCTCTTCCTTTTCATTCCTGAAGTTTTAAGTTTTTTTTATTATATACAGTTTTTGAGTACTTATTTAAATAACGATATTGTGAAATATATTGTAACCATAAAATAAAATGTTAAATACTGTGAAATAGAATTTTGGTCATGACGCATCCCCTGATGTTGGAGCTGTAAATTTAGCTGTACTGCTGGTTCCGAGTCCTACAGCCTGCTACGTCACAAACACACACACTGGTTTATCAAAAATAAAAACACTTGCTGATAGACGCAATTAAATATCAGATTTTATTTAACTGAATCAAAATAACAAAATGCCACACAAATTATTAGATGAACATTGGTTATAAAGAAATAGCAGATCTTTCTTTTATATACTTACAGTTTTAACAATTGTAACTAGCTACTTTACTACTTTTTTAAAACTTGGTTTATCAGAATACTGAATGACTTAATATAATAACGTTTAATATAATATTTTAACAAAAAATTTTAGTCAGGATTTTTAAGTGGCTAGTTATCAAATTACCAAATGACTATAACTTTGGATTTTATCTGTTTTTAAATGCAAATTTCTGCTTTAGAAAAAAACACTTTATAAATAGATTTTTTTAACTATTCATTTTTAACTAGTTAACAGTCATTACACATTTTTCCACAGATTCCAAGTCTCTCCAGAACCTGGCGCAGTGTGATTCTAGCCCCCTTCATGACGGGTAAATACTTCTGATTTCTAAAATATATAATGACACAAACATTTGGTAAGATGTGAAGTATCTGCGTGTGTGTGCACGAGCATGTGTGTAGTAAAAACTTTTATCTTGGTATATTTTACAGCATCGCTTCCTTTAAGTCCTCAACAACAAGCCACTTTTTACAAGACCTTCATTCTACTGCTGAAGTAAGAGATTCATCTACAAAATAAAATAATCATGCTTATTACTTATGTATAATAATTACAATTAAAAAGATTTAAAAGGCAGGTTATTTTATTTCTAGGTCTATAAAGTCTATTAGTCCATATTTCTGACAACTAGATAATTTTAACACACTTTAATCCTAAATAAGTTAAGTTTGCTTTAAAACCATGTGGACTGTTTTTAGCTTAAAAAAATAATGTTTACTTGAAAATCTCTGTGCAAAAAATACAAGTCATTTTATAAATAATTTTATGTTTAATAGACCAGATGCTTATAGCCAATGTCACAACTACCTGCTGAGTTCACCTGTTATATGAACTGTGTATAAGTTAAATAAAGCAAAAAAGACGTTAAACAGTGTTTTCAAGAACTTGCGAACAACACTCAGTGGGGAAAAGAGCCAAGACTCAATAAAACCTATACATTCTAACTGTTTGCCAACAACCTTGAAATTCCAGCCAATCAGAGTGGAGGTAGGGGGCGGGATCAGTCAAAAACATTTTAAATTTTGAAATGAAACTTAGTTATACATTCGACTATGTCTACGAGTCATAGAATTTACTTCCATTATTATAGGAATTCAATAATATATTGTAAGTTGGTTTCAAATAAACTGTCAAATTAGATGTAAAATTTGTGCAAATGGTGTAGAAACGGTGTGAATTAGGAGTTTATAATGGTGTTTGCTGGTGTTTTGTGTTTAGATGTCCCTTCCTGTTGAATTTGGATATCACTGGAATCGCCAAGCGTTTTGCCCAGTTTAATTTGATGGCCTTTTCTCTTGGCACACTGTTGCTCCTCCCCTGCACCAAAAAGAGGGAACAACTGATCCAGGTGAGCGCATCTTTAAAAGCTTGCAGGATTTACACACGCAGAGAAAAAAAGAAAAACATGTATTACATAACTTTAATCCGAAAAAAAAAAAAATATAATTTTTTGACAAATATTTAAAGTATCAATATTACAACAGGTTTCCTTTTCTGTTTATTTATATTTACATTTCTGGCATTTGGCATACATCCTTATTCAGGATGACTTGCATTCATTCAATTTTTCAGTTAGTTAAGCATTTAAAGGTTAAAGGCCTTACTGCTTAGGGGCCCTTCAGTGACAGTTTGGTGGTGCTGATGATCTTCTTAACTTCGAGGCTACCAGTGACATTTTAACTTGTCAATGGTATGTCTCTATTTAATAGCAATAATATCTGACTTTAGTTCCACATTAATATTCTGCAGTTTATAGGGAATAACAGGGATAAAAGCACATCTTAAGATGTATTGCTTTTTTATTATTTTAATAATGTATAATTGCAAAAAAAGCTGGCAAAATAAATTATCAAAAGAAAGAGTAAGAGGAAAAAACAAGGAAAGATGGAGATAAAAAGAGCAAAAAAGGTAAAGAGAGGGAGAAAGGAAGGAAAAGAGACAGGCAGCACATTTCAGACAGCTTAGTATGTTTCTCAATCTCTCATTCTCTTGTCTGTCCTTCTCTCTCTCTCTTTTTCTCTTATTTTCTCTCTTTAAAATGTACTTATGTTTGTTTTGTGAACTGCAGTACTAAAGTTTAACACTAATCGTCTTATGTGCATGACGTCTATTTGCACCGAATTATAGACTAGTATCTATACCAGTACAGTATTGATAAGCCGTAATGATATCCAATATTCAGTTGTATTTTTATTATTATTTAATTATATTTCTGGTTGAATCTGTATGAATAGTTGATAAGTTTAATGTGTTTATTTCTGTATCAGACTCTGCTGCTGTCCTGCAATCCATCACTTATCCTGGATCAAGTGGAGGAAACTATGACTACAGGACAACTGGCAGGTCTTCCTTCAGAGGTCCGTGTGCGTGAGTGTGTGCGAGTGCGCGGGTATGTGTGTCTGTGCGCGTGTTTTTTCCCCTCAGTTGATGGTTTTTCTGATCATCCTGTCGTTGTTTGCAGATTAGAGACTGTGTGTTGACGTTCCTGTCTAAAAGTGGTGATTATCAGGGATTTATAGAGAGTCGACACTTTCATCCCCTCGTGAAGCTCCTGGTGGTAAAGGTTCAGTCTGATCAGGTGCAGGAGATGGTGAACTACCTGAACAATCACAATAGGTGAGTTACAGAGTTACAAATTAGATTTTAATCCAGACTAATTAAGTGATGTGTCAATTCAAATAATTAGACAACGTTTTCTAAAAGCACCACCAGACAGTGAATAATAGAAATGTGATATGCTCATATAGTGGGGGAAATTTGGCTAAAAAATGATCAGTATTAAATGTATTGACGCATTTATGATTAGTGTTAATAAGATCTCTGGTATAAACACAGGACATTCTTTATTATTAAACTTTGCTAGTTTCTCTCTGTCACTCTCTCCTCTTCTCTTTTTCTCTCTCTCTGGGTCGAGTTAAACGTACCCCTAAGATACCAGTAAACAGTTTTCTGCCCCTTTCTTTAAATTTGCTCGATCATGCCCCTGGATGGTGTTCTGTTTGATTGGAGTCCACTCTGCTGGGAATGTTTCTCATCTACATCTTGGGTATCCATAAAATTCCAGATTCACACAGGAGTTTTAAGGATGGACTGGGATTCTGCTCCACTGACCCAAGGCTACAGTTTACTATAAACTGTAATAAACAGACATTGGGTGTCCCACAAACAAGGCTAATTCCTCTCTAGTTCCTACTTCATTGCAGACAGTTTTTCCTCTGCCACAGTCACCACCAGCTTCTTCATTAGTAACCAACCTACACTTTTTTACTGCATTCTGTGTAAAGCTGCTTTGAGACAATGTCTGTTGTTAAAAGGATTAAATTGAATTGAATTGAATCGATGTTTGGGCCCAGTCACATCCATTATTGTTGTTGTGTTGTTGAGTAACGTCTGCTTTGTTTTTGTGCTAATAGGAAAGAAGAGGCCGTGAGTCTTGCTCAGGAATATCTGCGATACATCGAACTAAAAGAAGGAGAAGAAAATACAGCAAATCCTGTGTGTTCTGACTCTATTAAAGTAATGACATAATTCAATATAGTTTTTTTTTTAAACCCGTTTTTACTGGATTTATAATTAACATTTATGTCATTTGGCAGATTGTTTTTAAACAGAGCCACTTTCATTTATTTTATTTATACAGCTGGACAATAAGGGGTTAAGGACTTCCGCTTAGCAGTCTAGCACCTTAACCACTGGATTTAATAATGGTTTAATACAGGATGAGCTAATTAACTTTAAAAAGCATTGTTTTTAAAGATTTGTATGGATTTTTTTTTTTTTTACCTTTTGTTTAATTTTTGAAATTAATTTTTTTTTTTTTTTTCAGGAATTTTTGGCACAAACAATGGAATCCAGAGGTTGACATCAGTTATCTAAAACCAACCTATATTTGCACTTATTATTATTATTATTATTATCTAAAAGATACTCTGTTTGTATTGTTAGTATGAATATTAATTAAAACGTTGTTTCTGAAATCCACATTCTTTTATTTTTTCTGTTTGTCCAACTGTAGCTTGGAGAAAGGTTACACCTTATTGGTCAAATCTACATGCAGAATGTTAAGTAAAGAAAAAAGGAAAAGAAGTAAACTGTTTAAGCAACTGCAGTTTTTTCAATGCTAATGTTTGTTGGCTGTTTTTTTTTTTTTTTGTTTGTTTTTTTAAGTGAACACAAGCATTTTACCTTTAAAGGTAAGATAGGACGTCATTATGCAATTTATCTTATGTCACATTTAAGTTCTGTAGTAAAATTAATTATTTTATAGATTGATACAATTCTATTATTATTTTATTTTACATTTGTTTACAGAATTCACCAGAATTAATGTTTTCTGTTTCTTTTCTATTGTTTACTCCATCAGCTAAAATTCATTTTAAGTCATTTTTAATCTCTGCCTGCGTTAAAAACCTTTTTTAAACTCCTAAACAAAAAGATATCTGGTTTATAATGAAATACATGTTTACTCCACATTTAAAAGGATACATTTTTGGGTGAAACTTAAACAGCTGTGATAAATTTCTTATACTCATATTCTTAGAATTCCATATACATTTCATATTTAATCATTTTCAATTTTTTCATTAAATTCTATTATTCCTGTCTTGACTAAAAATTAAACATCCAAATACGGATTTTGTATTTTTTCCAGATGTTAAAAACTTCAAGGATCCTAGTGCCGTAATAAGATAAATAATAATTAACACAAAAAACATTTTGTGCAGTGTTTATATGTTGGTAATTATAATATAATTCATCAAAATAGAAATTTAATTTCATAAAGTACAAGTTGATTTTTTGCATTTGCATTTTGTGTTATTCAGTTGAATAAAGACTATATTTCCCTGTATTTCATCACTGAGGACTTTTTTTTTTTTAAAAAGTCTAAAAATCTCGTCTCGTCTCGTGAACCCAGTCTTGGCTCTTTAATCTTCGTCACGCCGTCTTTTTTCCCTTTTCCGGTTAGTTCGTCTACATTGGGTTGGTTCGCTGTGCATAGTGTAAATGCAGTTATTAAATACGGGTCAGTTTTAAAAGAAAGGTGTAAGCAGATCATTAAAACATCGGATATCATTACAAAAGATCTGCAGCCGTATTCACATAGTATTTAAGGATGGATCGATTACATGGTATCTTTGGTACATACCAGAATATAAAACCTCAGTGTTGATATTAAATTGTCTTTAGTTACTGGTTTCGTAGATTATTTGGGCATCCCAAAGCTTGTATAAGTTGATTCTGGTATACTAACTTATCACGGCTTATAAAGTAAATAAAATATGTTTACCTCCTGCTTCTGTTAGGAATGGTATGTTTTTGTATAACAGCAGTAAGGTGGGAGAAGGTGGCAGACAACCTGCTGGTTCTTTCTAATGTTTAAATTAGTTCTTAAGTTTTATTAGACCCAAAGTAATTTGCTACACGTGTTTGTTCACATAGCAACACAATTAGCTTAGGGTTAGGGATTATCCTCCTGTTTTGCTGTGTTTCTGATAAACTTTTCTAAAAGAACACATGTTGAAGTATATCCTTTAATGTCTTTTTAGTTTTGTTGAGCAAGCTGTAACTGGGGTGCAAGCTGAATATCGGAAAAGTTGGGACTTTTTTAACATTTAAATAAAATGGAAACTAAAAGATTTTCAACAAGAATCACAGAATCATGCCGATGAGTGATGCAATGTCATCCGAGGGCCAGAAGACCACAGACATCTAACAAAGTTCTTAGTCCTTGCTATTTAAACACAGATTTTTCTAGTTTATCTGAATTTTTAAAATCATTTTATGTACTGTAGATGATGAAATTTGTAATATGACATTGAGGACAAGTATTCCACAATCTTTTTTTTCATGCTCTTTCACAGATTGGAGAGCCTCTGCCCATCTTCTGAGAGACTCTGTCTCCCAAACACATTTCTTTTATAGCTAATTATATTACAGATCTGATGACAATTAACTTAATTAGTTACTAAATGTTTTTCCAACTGAATCTTTTCAAAATGTACTGTATTTTAAGCCCTTTGTTGCCTCGTCACAACTATTTTAGGACCCACTTTTTGGAATTTGGAACTGCCTACACCTCCATCCCATTACAATTGTGTTGAACTATCATTGACCTGTTAAGTCTTTAAGTGGAATTTATAAATATCATGATCATTTTAGATTATTTTTTGCTTTTTCTTTTTTCGCTTATTCCATTCTCAGTGGATTTTATATTTGTATTTCAGTAAAAGAAACTACATGATTTGTTCCATTTTAAAATTTATTTTTGTATGTGTTTTTTAGTAAGTCGTGCTTTAAAAGTATATTTATGTGAAATATCTAAAGTCTCACTGTTAATACCTGGAAACAGACATGATATTACAAAATCGTAATTTATATTAAAAAAAATTAAATGCCGTATAAACACATACATTAACAGACCCTCCACATGTCGTAGAGGAAATAGAGAGTTCCATCATTTCGTAGTAAACTGTAACAATAATATTCACGTGTGTAATATTTACGAAAGGTTTGTCCCGCCCAATCAATTATCCGATTAGTCGTTTTTGTCTTGACAAATGAACGACAACCTCTGATTGGATCTTTGTTTATAGGTGTCCTGGCGTATTGCCTGACAATAAATAATTAAATTCGTTTTTATGTGCACAAATCCTTATTGGTCAGATTTTACAAATACTACAGACATATCTATATATATATATACAAAAAAAGATGGATGAACGCGTGAACTAAAATATTCGTCATGCGAGCATTTAGACAATAATCGGTTTGACCCCGCCCTACACAGCGCTCTGACCACACCCCCAGTGTGTCAGTGTGGTTGCGCGTGCGCGTGTTGTTGTACGGCTTTTCGCTGTCCGTTGTGCTGAAATCACGGCGCACAATAACAACGATGTAAAAGCGATGAAAGACGCAAGCGGCGGTTTTCCATCATGGACGATGATCTGTTCCAGCTAAGACAACTGCCGTGAGTGTAAAACCCAGTTATTTACCTTTAATGTAAGCCTTTTTAAAACCCGGGCCAAACCGCAGACTACACAACCGCACACTGTTACTCATGTAAATACGTCAGTACCACAGGGTGCACTGCTGTTCAGTCTCGCTCTCATTTTAATGCATGTGTGTGTGTATGAAAGAAAGAGAGAGAGAGAAAGAGAGAGAGAGAGAGATCTGTAAACATTACAGGTCGGTTGCTAGCCTGTATGTATCACAGTATTTATGTCCTACCATAAATCTGTTGTTTTCTCTATACAGCCTGATAAATTATTGCCACATGGTTTTACATAGCTCTAACGTTGTACAATATCCAGTAGGTTAATATTAAGCAGAGGGCCTGTGAGCCTCATGTGATCGTCTGAAGGACTCAATTTATGTCATATTTTATTAGCTGCATGTTATTGTTGTAGTTGTAGGTGACAAGCCAGAATACACAAACCCACCAAAAAACAAAAATCATACATCATAAATCAAGTTTTAGGGTTGATTGTTAAAATACCAATCGGGAAAATAGTACTGAAAAATAGAAGGTATTAATAGAGAGAGAGTGAGAGAGAAACAGAGATAGAGAAAGTGGTGGAGATTTAATCAGCCTTTTCAGAATTTGTACAGCTTCACAGTCAGTGTTTTGTGCAATGTGGTTTTTTCGGCTCGGGTAAATTGCCATTTTTGCCTGAGCGAATATAAAATTGATCAGTTGCCACCTGAACCTGTGTTTCCTGACATACTTAAAAAATAAATAAATACACAAAAATAAAACACTAAAAGTGATGGAGAGAGAGAGAGAGAGAGAGAAACAGAGATAGAGAAAATGATGGAGAGAGAACGTGAGAAAGTGATAAAGAAAGTGATAGAGAGAGGGACAGAGAGAGAAAGAAAGTGATAGAGAGAGGGACAGAGAAGAGAAAGAAAGTGATAGAGGAGAGGGAGAGAGAGAGGGAGGAAGAAAGAGACAGAAAGTGATAGACTTACACTTTTTTATGTAAGTAATTTTATTTCCTGATATTAATTATTTATTATTTATTATCCTGAGTCTAGAACAACAGAACTTCAGACTTTATTATTAACCCTAGATTAATAATTTTTACACCTGTTTTCTGTTTTTTCGACTGTGATCATGACTTAATAAAGCTGATTCAGTAAAAGGAATTACATGATTTCTTACTCTTTATTTTCTTACCTGTGAGAAAGTTCTTAAATTCTGTTCTTTGATGAATTTTGTCAGAACTGGGTGGGAAGTGGTGGCTCAGTGGTTAAGGTGTGGGACTGATACCGGGGTTCGATTCCCAGCACCACTAAGCCATCACTAAGCAAAGCTCTTAAACCCCTAATGCTCAGTTGTATGAAAGAGATAAATGTAAGTCGCTCTGTATAAGGACATCTGCCAAATGCTGTAAATGTAACTGAAGACCAAAAAATAAATTCAAACTGAGCTTAGGTTGGACCAAAAGAAAAAAAAACTTCAAAAACAATGGCAGTCTTTGTGTGGGACAATATTTATTTTGTTGAGACCAAAGATGACCAAAATATATATTTGGTGCAAACAAACCCATAGCACATAACCAAAAGACACACCAATCAAGACACACTCAATGAAGCAAGGTGGCGGCGGCGGCTTCCTGCTTTTCTTTATAAGCAACAGGTTCTTAAAAGTGATAATAAATAATTCAAAAAACCAATTTGAAGCCAAACTTTCAAGCCTCTTTTAAAACCACCTTCTTTAGCCAATAAATGGCTTAACCAGGGGCTTCAAATCCAATTGGATATCCATGGCTTAGACCAAAATGTCTAACCCATGGATATTCAATTAGATTTGAATTAGATTTGGAAAGGGGAAAGTGGTAGCACAGTGGTTAAGACTACCAACTTGAAGACCTAGGTTCAGTTATCAGCAACACCAAGTTGCCACTTCTGGGCCCCTGAGCAAGGCCAGTTCGAAGGATTTTTCCTTTTAACTGATTGACTTTAACACCAAAAGTTGCCATGGATACCATGTTCACCGTATGTGCTTTTAGAACAGAAAATTGAAAGAACAGAAGTCACCAAAAATCTTGGTAACGAATTTTCAATACTTAAAAATGAAGTGACCGTATCAAGTATTGTAAGTCTGTTACTATCGCAGTAGTGGCTCAGTGGTTAAGGTGTTGGACTGCTAATTGGAAGATCGGGGGTTCGATTCCCAGCACCACCAAGTTACCACTGTTGGGCCCCGGAGCAAGGCCCTTAACCCTCAATTGCTCTGATGTATAAAAGCGATGAATGTAAGTCGCTCTGGATAAGGACATCTGCGTAATGCGGGTAAATGTAAACATTTATTTCTATATCGCATTACAAACACCTGTTGTTGGCCAAAGTGCTTTACATATCAATCATACTGCTTTGGGCTCGACTTTAGATGCACTGGCAACCTTCATAAAACCTTAAGGACTGGAAATGTTGCTGAATTTGCTTTGGCCCTGTTTCTGCTCTCAGTCTGTGGTGCTGGCATGTTGCCCAGATGCTATCTGACCTAGCAGGGATGGGCGTTCAGCGGTATTCAATCAGACCGTCCATATGGCAGATAAGATCCTCAGCAGATCAGGTCAAACAATACACACACACACAGCAGATGTGTGAATTTAACTTTCGCACATCTCAACCATGTGTCAGCAAAACATTTGACATGGAAGTCAAAACCACATCACTGCCTTAAAATGAGATCCTTTCTGGAATTCTGCCGATATTTTTTCACCTTATTAGTGTCGATAGTATGTAGTAGACAGTAAAGGACTGTATTCTTTGGCTGCTCTTGTTCTGTGCTGCATTCAGATCATTGGTTCAGCAGCAGTAACGAGTTATTAAAGACGCTTTTTGCTATTATGGCTTCTTAATGAAGCGTCTGCTTAATTACACTGCCTGTCTCTGCATGAGAGCTTTATTCATCTGTAAAAAGCCTGAGAGCGGTGATTACAGTAATTAGAATCCCTGGCAGTTCTTTGTTTGTCAGCTCTCAGATCAGTGTTCGGCAGCAGCTGCTTACATCACACTGCTCATTTACAGTAAATAAAACTCAGCCTGCGTTTCTCATGTATTCGTTTCCTCACACTGATTAAGGGTTTATCTTGTTGTCCTCTTTCTTTTTTTTTTTTTTTGATCCTATGTGCTTAGGGCTCTTTATTCTTTTGTGTTATGTGCTTAGGGCTCTTTATCAAGTCAAGCATTATTATTATTATTATTATTCTGCTCCATGTTTGGACATATAGTTGAAATGTCATGTGCTGCAGAACCACGCTGCTACATAGCTAAAGACTGTACAAAAAACTTACTGCACATGAAATTGTGCAAAAGAAATATTTTGAGGGAAGCAGCGCTTTATTGCAAGATGATTTGTAGTGCAATGCACAAGTAAAGATGTAGTATCATATTGAGTCTTTGTGTGAGGGAGTGTTTAGTGTACAACCAGAGAAAAGAGAGTGTTACTACAGGTGGTTTGTATGTGTGTAGCACACTTAGAATTGTACTTAAAAAGATTTCAGTCAGTTTCATGAAGTGGTAGGGTTGTGATTGAGGTTTTAAAGGGGGGCAGGAATATTGGAGTTGAGGGCTCTCACCGTCTGGGCGACAAAGCTGTTTAGCAATTATTGTTGTTTAGGATATTGCCAAGCTGTCATTGTTGGGTCCTTAAGCATGGTCCTTAACCCTCTCTGCTTCTGTCTCATTTTCTCTCTATGATCTTTCTTGCTCTTTCTTTGTCTCTTCACTTTGTCCTTTCTCTCTCTTTTTTTCTTTCTCTTTTTCTGCTTTAGATATTCACAAGATATTCACACCCCTTTTTTATTTTTTTATTTGTCTTATGTTGTATTTTCCCCACACAAACATCTCTACTTCTGTGATTAACTGTTTGCTCCATCGCATTGTCTTCTAGCTCCTGATTATCCCTCAGAAAAAGATCGAATATTCACATTTGCCAGGAGAAGAGATTTACACTTTAAGCTCAAATCCCAGTGAATCACTGTAAATACAATACAAAATAATATCAAATTGAAGCATTAATAAATTATTTGTTTAAAAACAAATGAGTTGTGGGTATTAAAGCTTTTTGTCCAGTTTTATTTGCAAAACAAATAACAGGATTGTATTATTTTTACTTCTATAGTAGCATAGCATCAGCGTCTTGTATGAAATTGTTTGTATTAAACTAAAAAGAAAACATAAACTTAATAAATTTTGGAAAAGCATTTATTTAACATTTATAGACGAAGTGTCCGGTGTCTGAATTGGAGAAATGCAGTATCTTAATCACATGACAAGCTAAAGTTTTTTATATTGTCAATTTAAGCAAGAAGAAGAAAAAAAAATTGGCTTACAGGAAATAACTAGTTTAACAGATGTTCCACAATGATAATCTTTAGACAGGAAGCATTAACATGACACTGATTCTTTCCTACAATGAAACAACCTATAAAAGCCTGTGTGTCTTTTAACATCTTTGGACAAATGGCTATTTAATATTAAGTTTTAAGCAATACCGAGATATTCAAGTAATCTAACTATCAATTAAAACTATAGAAATCAGAATCAGAACATTTCGCATATAAAAACTTAAAAAATGTAAAATCTACTTTAAAAAAAATAACAATTTCTAATAAGGAATAAATTAGGACATCCCAAAATTTATTCCCACTTATAATAGCTAAAATCACACACAGGTGTATTACATCAGGTACACATAATTAGAATGTTTTGACGGAGGCTGGCCCTGTTTAAACCTTAGACATTCAGGGTGATGTGCTCTTGACTGTTGAAGTGATAGAGAATGACATGGTGAGATCTAAAGAGCTGTCTGAGGCCTTCAGAAAGAAGATTTTAGCACCTCAAAAAGATTTTGAAATCAAAGAAATCAGCCATTACACTGTCCGCAAAATAATATACAAGAAGAGGACTTTCAAAACAACTGACAACATGCCCAGGTCTGGCTGTCTAAGCAAGTTCATCCCAAGAGCGTAAGATGCTAAAAGAAGTCACCAACAACCCTAAAGTGTCACCAAAAATGCATGATTCAACAATCAGAAAGAGACTACATAAGTTTAACTTTAATGGGAGATATGCAAGGAGGAAGCCTTTGCTCTCTAAGAAAAACACAAAGGTCAGACTGAAGTTTGCCAAGAAGGTAGACAAAGACCAGGACAAAGGATCTGAATCTCATTAAGACGCTGTGAGGCAACTTTTAATGGGCGGTACATTCAAGAAACCACTCTAACATCTTACAGCTAAAAACATTCTGCATTGAGAAGTGGGGCAAACTTTCCTCAGATGTAGATGGCTACAAGAGGCGTTTCATTGAAGTTATTTCAGCCAAAAGGGGTATTTTTGTTCAAATCTTTTGTCCAATGAGTAAAACTATGTTAATTTTTGTTGTTTACCTGCAATTAAGTCATTTGTTTTTTCAGAGAAAAATTAAAACATGGTTAGCCATTGATATGTTATATTGTATATATATATTATATTGTATATAATATATATTGTATTGTGTGTATATATATATATATATATATATATATATATATATATATATATATTTCAAAGTTTTTTAAAAATATTATTTTAAATAACATGATGGTACAGCACAGCTTGCTCAGACAGAAAGCTCTCCTGTTGTCATGGTAACACACAACTAGTGAAGAAGCATTTCTGTTGTTTTAGGATGATGTTTTGTCTGGTCACCTCAGTTTTGACTCATCAACCACTGAATATTTCAGTTATTTCTTATCTAAATACTGAAGAAAATCACCATCATGTCTAATGAAATGAAATACCCAAACCGTGTGTTTTTGTCTGTCTGTGTGTCTGGCAGTGTGGTGAAGTTTCGGCGTACAGGCGATAGCACCTATTCAGAGTATGAGTGTGGAACAAGAGAGCAGATGGTGCAGGTCGAAGGTGGGAACACTGACGGAGGATCTGTGGGTCTGTCTGATGGAGCTCCAGTACCGCAAGAGTTTGCCAACCCCACTGATGGTACACTTTTTTTTACTACTCCAAGGGTGTGTTCACACTTTTGTATGGTCCGGACAGAAAACAAAAATGATACATTTGGTTCTGGTCCATGCTAGCGACCCTAAAGATACTGAATCTACAGGCGTAGTGACACATTCACATGCATTTCACAATGAAAGTTTCCATTCTAAAAGATTCGGTGTGCAGGATTAATATGTAGAAGCTGCAAAAAAAAAATATTTTTTGTAATACTGTCAATTTTTACAGTGCAGTTTTATAAAAATCTACATGTCAATTAAATGCTGTTATAAACAACCCAGAGTTAACAACAGCAAGAAAAACACTGGGGCAGAAAAACACAAACAAAATAGATATTAATGTGAAGAAATTGTTAATGAGACTCCTGGGATAATTACAGCTCAAGTTCTTAAGGACGGTCCACAGTTTCCAGGTTTGATTATGCTGTTGGAAATGGGTGATACTTAGACTTAAGGTGTAAAATTGTAAGTGGTCCATATGGAACCCTCCATATCAGCAACTCAACTGAAAGAGAAAATTAATCAGTAAAACTAACAACGAGCTTAAGCCTGTTATATTCAGCCTGAAGATTGAAAACACATTGAAAATCTATCTCTTTCTTTCTTTCTTTCTTTTCCTGTTTTCCGAGCCACCTGTAAGTCTGTATATCGTACATATCCACCGCTTGTTTATTGACTGATTCCTTTAATTCTGGTCTACTTTTAAAATAAACACACAGTTTTGTGTTTATATGTGTTCATATTTAATGTTCTTACATAATTAATGTTAGCAGTTGAGTCACAGCTCTATAACGTCATGAACTGAATTCTGAGCTTTAAATCATGTGGTTTTCTTATATAGTGTTAATTGGTAATTAATTAAAACACAACTAGAATTGCACAGTGTGTCCAGCTCAAGGGAACAACAGAGAAAACATTAAAATCCGAAGAGTTTTAACACATTCAACACCCACCAAAGAAAGAAACAAAGATTGTAAAGAAGCAAACAGGACACAGGTGAGAAGACAAGAACCTCCACTCAGGTGTTAATGATAATCAGGGGAGGAGAACAAATTACAGCCACAGCAACAAAAAAAAACAGACTTTACTTATCTCAAACAGAGAAACTGAGACTGCAGACCAAGAAATAAACAAGTCTTTCAGATTAGATTATGTAATTATGTAAATCATGTAAATCTAATTACGATTATGTAATTAATTTATATTAATCCATTCAAATATCTTAGATGACTATCTATCTATCTATCTATCTATCTATCTATCTATCTATCTATCTATCTATCTATCTATCTCATCACCCTTTTTTCTCTTATTTCTTTCTTTCTGTACTGTACTGTACTGTACTGTAGATACCTTCATGGTGGAAGATGCTGTGGAGGCCATTGGATTTGGTCAGTTTCAGTGGAAGCTTTCTATACTCACAGGACTTTCCTGGGTAAGACTGACTTCACTGATCCTTTTATTATAATTCATTTAGAAATAATTCTCCTGAAAACCCAGAAATAAACGTAATATTTGTGTTTTATTTATTGGGATGCTGTATTTTTGTTAATCCTGTGGAAACTCTGTGTGTTGTGCTGATATCATGTTGGACGTTATTAGAGCAAACGGTTTCATACTGAGTTAATGAGGGCTGTAAAAATATTAGACGGTCCGTTGCAGATGTTATTATCATGGATCATGGTAATCTCTGCAATAACAGCATGAATGTTAAAAAGGATTTGTTTAAATCGAGTGTACATGGTGTACAGATAAGGAGACATTTAAGACTTTTCTTTTGACATTAAACTTTCTTTTTGGACATTTAAACTCATTTAGGCTTTTTGATTAACTTTCAGGCCAATTCTTAAATTTCCAAATCAACACAGTTGGTCAACAACATCAATAGGGGCACATTAGTAGGGACCAGTTTCCTTTCCAGTTTCCTCATCTTTTTTTTCATTGTACGTCTGTATTTAGGGTGAACTTAACCAATAAGTACTTAGAGCACTGGGAAACCAGGGGCCCCTAACAAATACCCAAAAGTTTATATACAGCATGTATTACATTTTAGTTTTCTATACATTATTATAGTTTTCTATAATATTATGTACAGTCCGAATATTAAATTCCGTTGTAACATTATTAGTACATCCGTGTGAATCAGTGAAACCTTCCATGTTTGCTTCCCCATTGAATCAGTGAAACCTTCCATTAGTTAGCAGCATTCATAGGTCAGCAGCAGCTTAGGGCCTTAGTGGGCGGAGTTAGAGAAATTATGGCAGATGGGCAGAGACACAGTTATAAACTAAGAAGAGCGAGAAAAAACGCACACAGGAGATTTTAGTAATATATAATAAAGCACAGCTGCACCAGCCGAGACAAAAATATATGAGAGTTCATATTGCGGAATATATACAGAGACAATCAAGATTTGCAATAGAAAATAAAAATGTTGTTTTCTACTATAAATAAAATATTAAAATGCTACAATAAACTGTTTAAAACCACTGGTAAAGTGTAAAATGTAACACAAATCAGAAAAGTGTTTTTATTCTGATCTTTTCACTTTCGGAAGAAAGTTGAAGTTCTCTTTGACATCACTTTAAACTGAATCCCCTAAAGTTCGGAATAAAGTATCCCTGTAAAGTATCTGAATTGTTTGACAACTGCACTTTAATTTGCTTCAACTGCTAGAGAGTAATGTGACACATTAGTCAGCGGTTTTATCAGTAGTTTTTCAGGAGTTATTTGACAGATTTTTATGATGAGGTTGAGGTTTTGTATTTTTACGGATTTACAGAACTGGCTGTTGGATAGGTGTATTAGTTTTTATATATTTATAGCATAATAAATATATTTCTCCTTTTAGCTTTTCAGAATTTATAGTAAAGAAGGAATTTTTGAGGTTGGAATCAGTAATTTTTTTAGTTTTGTTCTATTGGTTATTAAAATAACTACTGATTGAGTCCTTTGATGTGTCCCAGTTCATTCATGCATTTAAGTTGAGTTTACTTTCTGAGACAATTTTTTACAAAAATCTTTATCCTCTGAGACAAATTTTTAAAAAACATCTTTTAGTTTTCTCCTACACTAAAATTACATAATATTTACAATTTATCAACAGCTTCTTCAGAGGGACGTACATTTATCTGATTTATACAACTGAGCAATTAGGGGTTAAGGGCCTTACACAGGGCCCCAACAGTGGTAACTTGGTTGAACCCGCAATCTTCTGTTAGCAGACCAAGCTACCACTTTATTTCTAATGTGACATGTTCACCAACAGATGATTAAGAGCTGTTTTCCTTCCTGCTGCTGAAATTCTGGCAGAGGATTTTAGACACTTTCCTGCAGTGTGACTTCACCTACGATTGCGAAACCGAGAAACCAATATAAACGAAACGCCAAATCTCTTGATGCAATAAACGAAAATGTTAAAACTAATCAGGTGGACAGCAGTAAAAGAAACTTACTGAGGTTATGAGCAAACTTTCCCATACAAATTGTTTCTGTTTTATCATTAATCGGTACTAGGCAAATAACAGATTAATGACATAAAACTCAGGACTAATTTTCTTGTGTGACACAGTGTAAGCACACCTTTAGGTAGCTGATCATGTAGCTGCAACTAATATTAGGTCCTGCAAATAAACAACATCATCTAATATATATATATATAATATATATATATATAATCATTCATGTCCAATGAAAGAATGAGAAAAAACCTTTGATAATGTTAATTTGTGCATTTTACGATCTGCTAATTATCTGGACATTTCACACAACATCCTGTTTTTTGTTTTTTTTTGTAGATGGCAGATGCCATGGAGATGATGATTCTCAGTATCTTAGCCCCTCAGCTACATTGTGAGTGGAGACTTCCCAACTGGGAAGTGGCACTGCTGACATCGGTAAAGAAATAATGAGGATCTGTGTGTGTGTGTGTGTGTGTGTGTGTGTGTGTGTTGTACCTACCTTTTCTTTTTCTTTCCTTTTATTTCTATACACTTTTTTCATTATCTTCTGTACAGTATTTCTGTATTTCTTCTTTCCCTACTCTCTATTCCTCTTCTACTCTTTCCTACTACTTTCCCACCCTTTTATTTATTATTTCTACCTAATTTAATTGAATTCCTCTTACCTTCCATTTATTCCTCAATGTGTCTGATCAGCAATCACTTTTCACTTTTCTCTTTTTCCCTCCTCTGTAGGTGGTGTTTATTGGAATGATGATCAGCTCTTCATTATGGGGAAACATTTCTGATAAATATGGACGAAAAACTGTAAGTATCAAATATAATTTGAATTAAAAAGATTTAACTCAACTCGCATTTACAAGCATTACAGTGCCGAAAGTATTTTAATTTAAAATTATTAATTGGAATTATACCAGAGAAAAACTTATATTCATGTGCAGCATTATTATTAGCATTATTTGTTCTTGCAATCCTAACATTAAAACATTCAATTAACAAACGATCAGAAACTTAGAGAATGTCGCTCAATGCGCCACCTGGTGGATATTTTGTGAAGCACAACAAAGTTATTTATGCCGCATAATTAGACGTAAAGAAAATTAATAAATAAATAATTTCATAAAATTTTATGAAATAAGGATAGATTTCAAATTATTGTATGATGGCAATTTTATAAATCATTTCTGCATTAGCAGTTTCATAGGAATTACTAAGTTAGTTTTTTCTGCGAACATTCACCAACATAAATATAAAAAAATCTTAATGATGTGTGTGACGTAGCCTACCAGTGAGTTTGCTGAAGCACATATCTAAAAAAGTATTATTATAAAACCAAATGTGGACAAGGTTTTGGGTAGATACTTAGGTAAATGTGTTGCCTTCACTATGTAGAGTGTGTGTATGTAATTTGATGTGCAATTCTTAAGTCAGCCACATCATAATTAAGTGGGTTTTTTTTTTTTTTTTTAATTTTGACTCTAAACCCTGTCCATTACAGTATGAAAGGGTTTATAATCGTTTCTTATTAGATACAGTTTTCATATTGTGTGCGTGTGTGTTTTAGGGTCTGAAAATGAGTGTCTTTTGGACTCTGTTTTATGGCATCCTCAGTGCTTTTGCTCCTATTTATGGCTGGATTTTGTTCCTTCGAGCTCTGGTGGGTTTCGGTATTGGAGGAGCTCCTCAGTCGTAAGTTACAGTCAAGATTTACAGGAGGTCTGTGATGCAATCAGGGGCACGGCTTGCAATTCTGGGCCCTATGGAATAACACACACACACACGCACACATATTGGTGCCCCCGGATGCAGTCGCTGGCGCGGTTTTGTGATGGGGGAAATAGCTAATAAATAAATTTGCTAAATGACAGATTATACTTTTTTTTGTTAGAGGATTAGACTTCAGAAACAGGTTTAAAAGTGTAATTCTGCTAACAGAGAGTTTTTTATTATTTTGATTAAACCTCACAATTTTATAAGATTTTACAAATAATTATTAGATCTTATAATTATTTTCTGTGTCACTGCTGCCTAACTTAACTTCACTGAACACTTTTAGAATGAACTGGAACCCTGACTGATCTCTGATCTCTAATGAAACTGATATTTTAGTAGTTCTGGTTGAAAAACACAAAAATAATTTTAGACCAGGAATAATTTATTGTACATTTTGATTAGATTTTTTATTGAAAACCTAATAAAATTACATGTTTGTAGTTAAAACAAAACACCTGTCAGTTTTATCAAGAGGCAGACCAGATATTATCAACCAGACCAATGCATCTATTCCGGACTGACTTTTGCAAAAGAAGCCCAATTAAGCCAAAAACCAACCCAATTTGGAAACGCTGGCAGCAATCCACCCAATCTGGCAACACTGTCTGCAGTCAGAGCTGTATAAATCATATATTTTTTACCCAAATCACTTAATAATTTATCTGTTTGATAAATATTGTGCATTCCTTGATATTATTATAGGAGGAAAAGTAGGACTAAATCTGGAATAAAATGTTCAAAAACCATATTTTGTTCAAACAGTTTTATATGTTCCTCCTGTAGTGAATTCTGTGAATTCGCCATTTTTCTGTTTATCATCCTAATTTTTTACATCAGTATTTAAATCTTCTGTACAGTTTTATTGCCAAGTGCAGTGGAATAACACCTACAAGGAATTTGCCTCTGTACGCGTGTACTTATAATGACAGTAACACAATACTAATGTAAGAAGATAAAGAAATAAACACATTTACTGAGCACAATGAGCAATGTGTAAAATAAAAAAAAACGTGCTAATGCGCCACATAAAATCAGCAAATTGAAGGGTTTTGATTTTATCCACTGCCATTTTATATTTTCACTGCTGTTATAATTTTCAACATAATAAATAAATTATTCTTTTTTTCTTTCTTAGAGTGACACTGTATGCTGAGTTTCTGCCCATGCGCTCCAGAGCCACATGCATTCTGCTCATTGAGGTCTAAGATCATATTAGGTTATTTTAAGACTGCTGTTTTTAAGACCTGTTTTTCTGCGTATATATATACATGTGTGTGTATGTGTGTGTTCAGGTGTTCTGGGCTCTGGGCACAGTGTTTGAGGTGCTGCTGGCGATCCTGGTCATGCCAACATTAGGATGGCGCTGGCTGCTTGCTTTGTCCACAATCCCACTCTTCATCTTCGCCATTCTTTGCTTTGTAGGTTCTGCTGCCAGAAACATACACCATCCGGACCATAACAGGCAGCATTTTTTATGTTTGTTTGTGTGTGTTTGTTGTTTAGTGGCTGCCTGAAAGTGCCCGCTATGATGTTCTGTCTGGAAACCAAGAGAAAGCTCTGAACACACTCAAACGCATCGCTACCGAGAACAAAGTCCCCATGCCACTGGGCAAACTCGTAGTGGCACGCCAGGTACCAAAACACAGGAATGCATGTCTATTTAATTCAATTTATATCCATATCACATCAGGCCTTTTCCTCCGACATTCCTTTTTATCCATTTCTAAATTTATTTCATTCTTTTTTTTCATATTCAATTTTATCGAGTTCTTCCATAATTAATAATAGTATTATATAGTAATTCACTGTCATATAATACCAAATTCATTACCATTTTTTATATCCATTCCATCCTGTTTTTCACATTCATTCTTTTGAGCTGTCATATTATCGTTCTATGATATTATGTTATTATGTTAGTACTGTTATGCTTTCTAACACACAGTTTTATCCACACTGTTTTCCTTTACTGTTATAAATGCAGGCTGAGCAGCTCTAGTTATTTCTTATCACGGTCATTCTTAAGTTAGTTCAATTTAATTATTCTGTCGAATTCAGAAGTCTACACTGTCATTTATTTATTCTGTATTATTCACATTGTTTCTAAATTCAGAAGGTGGGGAAGTTTTTTAAAATGAATTGCAACCTAAAAGTCAAGCTGGCATATTTAATAATTCACACAATTTTTACGTTGTTCAGTAGAACATAGATCAAAACCTAAACAAATTGTTTAAACAGACCCGAAATGAAGTTGGGAAGTTTTTTACACTAAATGAGCTCATTTCTAAAAATTTTCTAAGACCTCTGGTTATTCACAGTAGAACATAGATTTTTTAAAAAAAACAAATGTTTAAACAGAGAAATGTTACTTTTATACACTAAATGCTCTGCTCATTTCAAATTTGTAAGACCTTTAGACCTCTGGTTATCAAGGTTGAGTTTTTAGAGTTTTGGTGTTGGACTTTGTTCCCTTACCTTGGCTAAAGAGTCTTTGTGGTTTTTTTTTCGGTTAATAATGCACCAAATGTTGTCTACAGGTGAAATTATTATTAAGCACCCGGACTCTTCTACTATGAAGTCATGCTGTTGTAATAGCTGCAATATTTGGGTTTGTCTGCAATATTGCTGGTTTTGTCTGCTGAAATACACAATTTTTTCACTAAAATTGACATTTGTCTGGAGGGGAGAATAAACTTTTTGCACTTATACCCTACCCTATATCATTAGAGATGCTCACCTTAGGATGCTGAACGCTAGGATGAACACTGAAACACACCGAAAGGTCTCCCTCCTTTAGTCCGGAGGACGGAGGACACTGCATTTGTGATTTCCAACAAGAATGTCTAATTTGGACTATAGAACACTTTTCCACTTTGAATTCAGTCTATTTTAAATGAGTTTTGGTCCAGAGGACACAACGACGCTTCTGGACCATGTTTACATATGACTTCCTGTTTGCATGATTTATGCTTTAGTCTGTCACGGTGGGCTGTGTTTACTGACAGTGGTTTCTGGAAGTTTTCCTGGTCCATTTTAGTAATGTTAATCACAAATACATGCCAAAAAACCACGTCATCTAACAAAGTTGTTTTTTGTCCTTTTCCTTTACACACAGAGATTTTCCCAGTTTCTTTTTGAATCCTTTAATGATTTTATGTTCTTTTAATGAGTTCTGTAGATGATAAGATTTGACATTAAGGAACATTGTTTTAAAGTATTCCACAATTTTTTTTACGCTTTTTCACGGATTGGAAAGCCTCTGCTCATCTTTACTTTTAAGAAACCCGGTCTCTCTTACACTTCCCTTTTATAGCTAATTATATCACAGATCTTATGACAATTAACTTAATTAGTTACTAAATGTTCTTTCCGATATTTCCAGATCAGATTCAGGCCTCATTCGTTTGTGGTAATAAATCGGATACGAATCGGATTTGTGCATTAACGTGATCAGATCAGATTTTCACTTGTTAATGCGAGTCGAGTCGAACGTCTCAGGTGGACATAAACAGTGATATATAATTTACAACAACTGTGTATTTTAATATTTATTAATTTTGTTCACTGTAAGAAATGTTCGAAACCCAGATCAGAGGCAGAGGCAGCATTAACAGTCCATGATTAAAGTTGTTTTCTGTACCATGGGCTGCACACACACACACACACACACACACACACACGCACACTAGACTCTTTTTTTAATTAAATAATTATTTCATCTTTGTCCAGTACGTTCATTGATTGTCGCAGTTTTTACTTCCGTTCCGGTCAGTATGTTCACCTTGTTTTATCGTGTATAGTGTGAATGCAGATATTAGTTACAGGTCAGTTCTAAAAGTCATTCTAAAAGATAATGTAAGTGGCTCATCAAAAAAAACAAAAACAGAGATATACTTACCAAATCGGAATTGAGCATTGGGACCTAAAATGTAAATGCAGCCAATGTTGCCACACAAATTATTTAAATGTTGCGGGGCATCTTCTATCGATACATTCTCACAAGATCTTGTCACAGCCCTAGTCATAATTAATGTTCTGCTCTCATCATTAATAATTCTATGTCATGTTCTTTTCTAGTTTAAATAGTGTAAAAATGTGTGTTACGCATCATACTAAACATTTTTTGATGTCTTGATGTGGATTAGAATTCCAGTAAATATTTATCCACCTCACATCTACACTACACCATCATTTTTATGTTGTCTTAGAGTTCATGTCAGTTTCTTAAATTTCTTGCACTTTGTCACACTTTTAGATGTAAAGTGTGTGAGCGTTTCTCTGTTTTTCTGTCTTTTAGGAGGAAAGAGGGAAGATTAAGGATCTCTTTTTGCCTCATTTCCGCTGGACTACAGTTCTCCTATGGTTCATTTGGTGTGGAACACACACACACACACACACGCACACACTATCATTACAGTTTAAAGAGCTCTTGAGAAAAAGCTTATGGACAAGACATGTTGAACATCCTAACGACAAAGCTGTTTTATGTGTTTCAGGTTCTCCAATGCGTTCTCCTACTATGGCCTTGTACTATTGACCACAGAGCTCTTCCAGGAGGGTGGAGCCTGTGGACGTAAGTCCTGCTTTTTTGTCTGACCATTTTTCGTTAAAGTTTATTTATATTATAAACATTTGTACGGCTGTTGATAAACTTAATTAAATCAATTTACAAATCTTTTTCCAGAGACAAATGGCAGTAAAACAGAGCCCAGGTGTAGTCTGGAGTGCAAGTACCTGAATTCAGATGATTATAAAGACTTGCTCTGGACAACACTTTCTGAATTTCCAGGTGAAATAATCTCTCCCAATGTCTATAGTTACAATATCACATCTGTATCAGTATTACATCAAATAATACTATTTGTATTGGTCAGAAGGTACTAAACATTTTCAGCTCTTCCAGCTGTCCAATCAAATTACATATAAAAATCCCTGGCTTTGCAGGACTCCTGGTGACGCTGTGGGCAATCGATAGGCTTGGGAGAAGAAAGACCATGGCGTTGTGTTTCCTCGTCTTTTCGATTTGCATCGTGCCGCTCTATGCCTGTGTGGGCAGGTAGACGCCACACATTTTGTACTGTTCATCCCAGAGCTGGTGGCGCTTGAGGCGAGATGGTCGATTTACGCCGCCCTATTCAACATCCCCCCCCTTCACTAACACACACACACATGTCTGGTTAGCTATATAAAGAAACTGTATAAACCTGCATACAACAAAATGCCTTTAATAACAGTTTGGTGAACAAGAAGCTAATTAAAAATGTTTATTTAAACCAGGGACAGGGTATGTAAGCGCAGCAACAAAAATTTCCCTTGGCACTGAAAGCAAATTATTATAATCGCTCCACTCCAAATCAGCTCCAGGTTTTTATTTTCCCGTTCCTCGCTCTATTTTTAATCCACGATAAAATAAAGTGCTTTGTTAATGCTGAACTGTAAATGTTTTAGAATAGAAAGTATCTAAAGAAAATTGTCATGTCCCGCTGGATTAAAGTACTTCCTGATTCCAGCCCAGAGTTTCTCTTCTCGACACGTTAAACAATCTAGCAATAAATTCCACTGCTACCTCTCCTGAACATTTTCACACCTTCACTGATATCTCATCAGGACCAACCGCCTTTCCTCTTTTCATTCTCTTCAAAGCCATCCTAACTTTGTTTGTACTAATCTTTTGAAGTTTCTGTTCCACACTGTTTACCTCTTCTACCCTTTTCTCCCTCTCATTTTCCTCATTCATCAACACTTCAAAGAACTCATTCCATCTTCTCTGTACACTCTCCTCACTTGTGAGCACCTTTCCATCTTTATCCTTAATAACTTTAACCTGCTGCACATCCCTTCCATCTCGATCCTTCTGCCTTGCTAATCTGTACAAGTCCTTCTCTAGTGTCTAACCTAGTGTAAAACTCATCCTATGCCTTCAGCTTGGCCTTAGCCACTTCCCTCTTTACTACCGCAAAACCTTGTATTCCTGTCTACTTTCCTCATTTTTTTCCATGTCCCACTTCTTCTTGGCAAACCTGTATACTATCTTCAACTTCCTTATTCCACCCCAAGTCTCCTTATCTTCTTTTCTCCTTACATATGACACACCTAGCACATTTCTTCCTGTCTCCCTGATCACTTCTGCTGTAGCTTGCCATTCATCTAGAAACACTAACTAACCCAGCCAGAGCCTGTTTCAACAACTGTCTTTCTTTCTTTACAGTATTCTTCCTTTTTCAGCTTCCACCACTTGGTTTTCTTCTCTACCGGTGATCTCTTCTTCTTCTTCCAGACCAACATCTTCATTCTACACAACACCATTTAATGCTGTCTGGCTACACTCTCACCACAACTTTACATTCACTAATCTCTTTCAGATTGCTTCATCTACATAAGATGTAATCCACCTGTGTGCTCCTTCCTCCGCTCGTATAGGTCACTATATTTCTTCTCTCTCTTCTGAAAAAGTCTTTACCATAGCCATCTCCATCCTTTCAGCAAAGTCTATTATCATCTGTCTTTCGCTGTTCCTCATCACCTCTGTTCCCCTCACCAACATGTCCATTAATGTCTGCCCCTATCACTACTCTCTTTCCTCTGGAAATACTCACAATTACCTCATCCAACTCACTTCAGAACCTTTCTTTCTCTTCTAACTCAAAACCTAATCGTGGGGCGTTACCACTCATTCACCATTAGCCCTTCAATTTCTAACTTCAGCCTCATCACCCTGTCTAACACTCTTTTCACCTCTAGAACATTCTTCACAAACTCCTCTTTCACGATCACCCCTACCCCATTTCTCTTCCTATCCACACCATAATAAAACAACTTGAATCCCGATCCAATACTACGAGCCTTGCTACCCTTCCATCTGGTCTTCTGTACACAAAATATATATACCTTCCTTCTCTCCATCATATCCACTAGCTCTCTACCTTTCCCTGTCATTGTACCAACATTCAGCGTTCCTATACTCAGTCCTACGCTTTTGCCTTTCCTTCTCTGTTTGTCTTTTCATGCGTCCTCCTCCTCATCTCCTCTTTGACCAACAGAAGCCCAAATTTCCACTGGCACCCTGTTGGTCAATGGTGCCCGGTGGCGGTTGTTGTTAACCTGTCCTCGACCAATCCGGTATGAAATTCTGACAGATGATTTACATATTTAGATTTGGCAAAGTTTTACGTCGGATGCCTTCCTGACACAACCCTTTCAAATTTTAACAAGACTTGGGACTGGCACTGAAGTCACTGGTTTTGTGACCCCTGTGGCTAGATTACTGTATTGACTGTAATGATCTAAAAAAACATTAGTGAGCAACCCGTAGCTCCGGACGTCTCTGTGGCTTTGGGGGAAAAAAACTCAAATAATTCTAAATTTATCATTAAAATAAAATGTGTATATTTATTTATGGCCCAAAATATCTGACACGTGCATGTGCACACAGCATGTGCACACTTATGAACATGAAAAAAATCCACATTTGAGGTTTTGTCAATCTTTACATCCCCATATGTATGTGAGCAGGTCTTCTCCAATATTACCTGAACTCGGATTTAAACAACAGGGATTTTTTTATTGTAGCGAGTCTACCGAACCAATCTAATCCTTCACTAGCAAAACCCACCTGCGCCAACCTGTTGTCATCATGGTGTCATACTGCCACCTAGCTGTCATTTGCATAATCTCAACATTTCACAGAACACAAAAGCTCATGCCTCACAGACGACAGTTTACAGTCCTGTGTGAAAATGACGTAACGTCTTATAGACCTGATGTGGCGTTGCTGTGCGCTGAGATTCAGGAGTAAAGATCACATTAACCATCTAAAATAAATATTTTAAATGGCTATTATTTTACAAAGAAATATTTTACATTATTCAGTAAAATGGTCAGACAGGCACACAGGAGCAGACTAAATTTTGGTTCACAATATTGGTTTCCTGCAGATGGATTTTTTAAGTTTGACTTTATATTAAATAAATATAAGGATGACTCAAATAAACATTTATAATTATATGAGACGGTATACTTCATCCCAGCGTTTTTCCAAAGTTCAAAATATCTTTTGTTGCACACAGACAGAATTTTCGCTGCAGTAGTTTGTTAATTTTGTAAATACAAAGCATGGTAGTTTGTTATACATAGGATAAAATTTAAAAACGATACATGCAGTGTTTTCTTCATTTCCGTCTTTGCGGCTCCCAATGTTTTTTTTCTGTAGGAAACTGCGTCAGATGGCTCTTTAAGTGTTAAAGGTCGCTGACCCCTGATTTAGACAGTGACTGTAAAATGTTTTGAAATGGTGAACATGTAGAACTGCAATAGAGCAACATTCTTAATATAAAACAGGGTTTAGCATTATTTCATTAAATCACAACCTTTTAAAATTTAACAATAACAAGACAGATTTTGCAAACATAAATTTAAAATTTTGTTTTTTTAAATTTACTTGTTATTCATGCACACACACATCTATTTTTGGTCCTGAAGGTTAGGAAAATGTTCACACATTGACCAAACTGCACAATTGTTCAGTACAGCATATAATGTATTACAGATGTTATTAAAGTATTTCATAGCTTTTTATTTAATAAATACATTCATAATATTACATTTTGGTTTACAAAGTGGGAAAGATTTAAAGGGTTTAAGCAGCACATACTGGTGATATCAGATAGTTATGATTGGTTGATTGTAATGTTGATTCAGGATCACATCCTATTTGGCAAAATCACATCCACCAGATAAACTCATGGCAACCAATTGTACGAATATTCAGTTATGCTGAGTTTGTCAAGAAATGTATAAATGCTGTTGTGTGTGTGTTGCAGGACGTCATTGACAGTACTTATATTTATTGCAAGGGCGTTTATTGCTGGAGGTTTCCAGGCAGCTTACGTTTACACACCTGAGGTATGTTTGTCACACACACATTACACATTCCTCACATTAAACTTATAATAATATAACATTTTGCTGAGCTTTACCCTGATGTTGAACTTTACCCTGAGCTTTTTTAGCTCTGCAGTTAGATATTGACTAACATAAGTTCAATCTGACCTCTATAACCGCCGAGTGTGTTTGTTTTACAACACTCAGTGTTTTATTACAGCGATCACCAAAGCATGGCATTTAGAAAATCACACTTATTGTAGCTAGCATGATATTTGGACGTCTTAATAAGTACTATACTGTAGTGCAGATATTTTATCCAGTGTTAATCACTATTGGTAATTGGACCACTAGCTGGGTAGAAAACTAAACAAAGGATATTGAATCCTGCTGATAACAACAGCTGTAATAAAAATGTATTTATTTATCGCTGTAATAACCCCCTCCCCTCTAACTTTCTGCAGGTGTATCCAACAGCAACACGGGCTTTAGGTTTGGGCACGAGCAGTGGCATGGCTCGAGTTGGGGCTCTCATCACACCCTTTGTGGCTCAGGTGCACTAATATAATCTTATATTTTGCACAGCACAAATTGGAGTTTATGGTCGACGAATCTTGAAATTAATTTATAGCAACTAGTTATGACAAGATACTTCTGCATATTTTAATTTGTAGAATTTGTGATTTGATAAAAAACAGTCTAAAGCGGGGTTTGTGTTAAAGATGGGGTGTAGAAACCTCCGACCAATCAAAACGCAAAACAAACCAGTTTCCTGGAGGTAACAGCGCAGTATACACTAGCGAGGCGAAAAATATTTGCTTTCAAATGTATTGATTTTTGCTGTCTTTAAAAAGCCAGTTAGCAGCCTCTCCACTGAAAAAAAATATTTATGAAAAAATAAAAAACTAAACTAGACTGTTTCTATCTATCTGTCCATGAATAAAAATCTTTTTGTCTATCTATCTAAAGTATCTACACATCAACTAGTATTTTTTTTATCGGATTTTAAAAAATGTTTACTTTTCTTTCTTTAATGTTTAAATTTCTTTCTTCAAAATCTTACATAAATATTGCATTTTTAGTTGCTCAAACTTCTCTTCAACTTTGCCTGAATTTTATTAGTCCCGTCATTATTCATTCTGAACGTTGAAAAACCCTTTCTTTAACATTTTAAAACCATATTTGTGTTTGTATTGACTTAATATATGTCTTTTCAATCAGGCCCAAGAATATTAGTAAAACAATAATTTTTGCTATTCCATCATTTTATTTATTAATTAGTTGAATTCTATGGAGTATCTATCTTCTCAACCCCACCCCCAATACTTTCCCACCTGGGATATCTGTCTGCCCACCCTATGGTGGCAAGAACTGGGCCTGACTGGTATACTAGACTAGGATGTACAAACCCCAATTTCAATGAAGTTGGGATATTTTTTCAGATCTTCTGATATTATGGACTGTAGATAAGGAAATACTTGAACTCCTTGCAGTTGTACCTTGTTGGACTGTTTACAAAGTGGTGAAGTCTTTCGGGGTTCCTCTTTTTATATCCAATCAAGCATGTTCACTTGTTTTTCCATGAACTTGTGAAATGTTCCAAACAGGTACATTACCCAACATTTCCAGTCTATTGTTGCTCCTGATCCAGCTCTTTTAAAACGTGTTGCAACCGTCAAATTAAATATAAGCGAAGATTTGCAGCAGACGATGAATTTGATTGGTTTAAACACTGTATCTTTTGTCTCACCATGGAAATTAACCAACGTCAGAGACTTTTGTCCATCTTAAAACTTTGATATTCTGCAAAACTCACTTGTAACATAAAAGTGACTCTGTGAAAGGAAATGGTAGCGCAGTGGTTAAGGTGTTGGACTGATAATTGGAAGATCAGGGTTCGTGCTGAGCAAGGCCCTTAACCCCAGTTGCCAAGTTTTATAATAGAGATAAATATAAGTCGCTCTGGATAAGGGCATCTGCCAAATTCTGTAAATATAAATGTGTAAGTGTCTTAATGGTTTTTTTTGTGTGTTTGTGGTCAGGTGATGCTGGAGTGGTCTGTGTATCTGACTCTGTCCGTTTACTGCTGCTGCTGCCTTCTTGCCGCTGTGGCATCATGCGCTTTACCGATAGAGACGACTGGACGAGGCCTCCAGGAGTCCAGCCACAGAGAGTGGGGCCAGGAGATGAAGGGCAGAAACTCCATCCCTCGTTCTAACTCATCCACATCACAGCAATGAACAAAGAGAAGAAAGGAGGATGGAATAAACAAATAAAAAAGGACAGATAAAGAAAATGGCCAGAGGATCAGTAGATAAATAAGGGACAGTAAAAAGTTAAATAGGAAACAATGAAGGGAAAAGAATGTAAAAAGAGAAAGAAATTGATGGATAGTAAAAAAAAACCCCAGGAAGTTTAGGCTTAAATTATAAATCATATAATTCATGTCGTCTCACAAGATTGCTTGATTCAGATTCTATATTCTCATAGACTGGATTGGTGTGTGTGTCCCAAACGCCAATAGCGCACACAAACACACCACAGGAGCTGCTTGAATGTAATCACACTAATCTAACCATGTTCGTTATCTCAGATAATCGAATATTCACCATGGATGTTGACTATTTAGTGAATAATTTCATACAGATTTTATTGATTTGCACTTCTGATGAGGAAATGGTGGCCAGTTGAAGCACATTAGCATGATGCACATAAGGTACAAACTGCTTCTTTTTTTTTACTTTAAAAGAGTTAATTGTCCTTTTAACCAAAAATTAGAGCGTAAATTTGAAAAAAAAAAAAAAGTTTCCAAAATGTTGCCTGTTCGGTACGATGTTCAGGGTCAGTACGTGGCTTCTTATCTTTGCGCCAGAGTTATGAGTTTCATGTTCATGTTCTAGCATTAAGAACAGTGCAAAGTGGAGTTGTTCATCGTCTTAAACAGACGGATTTCATGGCTGGATTTAAAGTAATTGTAAAAAATTTGTCTGTTAAAGTTGAAAGATTTTGTTTGGCGGTGTTACACTATTTAAGGATCATGTTTATGTCATGAAGAACAGTTACTTAAATTAAAAATCTTGTGTAGTCTTGCACATTTGACTAGAATTGTTCATCCCCACAGCTATGATTATTACATGTATTTAAGTATCTTAAGCAACCTTCAGTCTGACCCTGTACGACACACTATTATTTATATAAATAGACCAACGGGACATCACAGTAGTGATAGAGGGAGAGAAATGTTGTGTGTTTTGGGGGTGGGGCTTCTTGAGGAAGCCCTAAGATGAAATCAAAACCCAGGTCACCCAGAGCGCAACAGCACTACATAGGTCCCGGCATCGTAACCCAAAAACTGCACATTGCCTAATGTTAGCAAGTCATTCCTGTTTGGTCAAACAAAATTGTAGTTTTCTGAATGCTGAATGAACTTTTCCAGAATATTGAAGGAAGTTTATTTATAAAAGTCTAAAGAAAAACTACTGTATACAAAACATTTCCTTATTCTTTAATTTATTTTTATAACTGAAAGCAAACCTGGAAAATGTGTGTTGTAGGAACGTTTCAGGAACCAAAAACTAACATTTCCCAAAAGTCTTTGGTGTAATTCGTACAGTATATGCCAATACCAGGTATTGTGATGTAACACTGAACCAAACACCTTCGATCTTAACGGCGACATCTTATAATCTCACTTGGCCAATATTTCAGCAGGTTCTCTTTAACCGAACACCACACGCCATCATGTCAATAATGTATTAAATATGAACACCCACATTGCTTATAAAGCTTAAGCATCTCACTGCTTAAATATACCTTAAGACATGTACCAGATTACAGACAGAATAATTACAGACAAGAATTACAGACAAGATAATTATTCATTAAAATGGCTCAAGTGGTTAAGGTGTTAGCTTGCTGATCTAAGGGTCAGCACCACCAAGCTGCAACATGGGCCATTGAGTAAGGCCCTTAACCATAACTGTTTCAGGAGTGCTGGACCCCAACCTCCAATCCTGAGTCCTAAATGTCAGAAAACAAACTTGGCTAGTACATAAAATAAACAATAATTCTTTTAAATAATTATTCATTTAAATTCATCTCAACACTTGAATCCTTCTTGTTACCTATTGTCTGTAAATTGTACTGTATTTTGAGAATTGGGTTCATTTGGGGTCGTTTGTGTTCTTATTTTAACTATTTTAAATGTAGACTCGCGTCAAGCGTGAACAAATGGAGAACGAATCGGACACGCTCGTTTTCCCAGCCAGTTAAAAACATCTTAACTTTTCCAAATGCGGCAAGCGCACCGTGGGTAATGTGACAAGAACCGACCAATCAGATTCCTCTTCTTTTCAGTTACACTGAAACCGTAGCAGTGAGGATTAGCTTGTCATTTTAGATTATTTTTTCTTTTCTTTGTTAAAAAATCAAGTTACAGCAAGCTAAAATTTCCTTGTTTCTTTTTCCCAACGACATGCACCTCTGGAGAGCAAGTGACCGAAGGCTTTGAAGTGGCGAGCTGATCGTTTTCCCCATGTTTTTAAGTGTGCTATGTAAATCGACCCTTACGTGTTTCTAGATTTCTGATAAAATCTTTTGATTCCTTCCTGTACAATAAGTGATTTATTAATGATTTGTTGATATCATCTTGTTGAAACTTTAGTTGATGTACAGTAAAGTTCTCTCCTACTGTATGGAACAGCTTTTGCGATTGAGTGCTGAGTTTAATGTCTGTATGTGCAGATAACCTACATCACACTGGATCCACAAGTATATCACAGTAAACTTTATTTCAAATAAAAGAGCGCTGTGTGTTATGTTTATTATTACATGATTAGATCATTTTTGTTTGTGCATTTTGAATAGGGACTGAGGTTTAGCAGGAATGTTAAGGCGGGTTTATACTGTCTGATTTTTTTTAAATAGCCTTTAGCACTTGTTGTTTGTCAGACTGAACAACATGAACTTCTTGTTACACTGTAGGATGTCAGTTGTCATAATGTCAGACTGTACGATAGTCATAACACATCAAAAACAGACATACACAAGAAGATTTTTCGTCAAGATATGTCCGTAACACACATTCTTTCATTTATTCATCTTCTATACTTGCTTATTCCCTAATTCGGGGGCACAGGAATCTGCTAGAGCCTATCCCAGCAGTCTCTGTAAGGTCGACGTGGAGGAGGGGTACACCCTGGACAGGTCACCAGTCCATCGCAGGGCCACACACACACTCGCACTCACTCCTATGGGCAATTTAGAATCACTAATCAACCTAGCATACATGCTTTTGGACTGTGGGAGGAAACTTGAGAACCTGGAGTAAACCCATGCAAGCACGGGGAGAACATTCAAACTCCACATAGAAAGGCTTCTGCCCTGGGAATCGAACCTGGAAACCAAAACTCATCAGTGACAAAATGGAGAAAAAAAACCTTGAGGAAACCAGAAACCATCAAAGACAACAGATTTTAGCGTAGCATTATAGGAATCTTTTAGGATATTAATATTTGTCTCTGACGATCAAAATTGCATAATGCAAGCCTGGCTTATGTCAACTTTCATCTTTAAGATTAGTTTCTGCTGCCCTGCTGATTTACATCGCTGTGTGATCCTGATTCAGCATTTTCACCAACAGAATCTCCTTTAAATCAGTCATTAATAATTGATGGATTAAGTGGATAGAACAGGTAATTTACACCTATTTAAACTGCTGAATTAGAGTCGGGATTTAGCTTTTGCTTGCTGCTGTAGAATCTCGCCAAACAGACGGGCAGCTTTTTCAGCACAGCCGCGATGAATCGTCAATCCGTAGCCCCCGTGACCGTAGTTATGGATTACCTAAAAGTGCAGATGAGGAAAAATCATCACCCACATGGTGTTACTTATTTAAGCAAACTGATCAGAGACTATTTTAATCTTGTTTTAGACAGTGAATGTTTATAGACAGCATTTGAATTTGACCGAATGTGAAAATGTCCCCATTATTGCTTTTATACTGCAGCGATTTACCATCAACTGTGTAACTATAGTAAGTTATTAATAAGCAACACTATGTAGTTTTCCGACCTTAAAATAACGTCTCTAAATTTATTTCAGTGGTAGAACAACTCTTAACCGGACGCATTTTCCAGCCGCTATAATCTGGTTTGAGCTGTAAGAGGCAAAGCTGATGGGAGACCCAACATTAGCCTTCCTGTTCCTGGATTTGTAAGTCTTATATGTACATTTTTTACTGTTTGTTTAACTGTTTATCTTATTTGTTATTAGTCTGTGTTCAGGTTGTTGACACACGGCTGGTTCACAATTTATAATTTCTGTTAGCGTGGAGTTGTGCTATACGCTTACCTCAATCCTATTAGATCCAAAGTGGATAGTTTCTCGTTCCAGCCTGACTTTACTGCGTACTGGTCTGAGACCTGTCCAGTCCTCTACTATGCGAGCATGCTGACACGGCAAAAAACAATTTAGTTAAATTTGTCATAAAATGTTTTTTTTAAACAGCATTAAATGTATTAGTTATTTGGATACATCAACGAGACTGAATAAAATTAGTTTTGGATGATTTGATAAATAAATCTGCATGGATGGACAACATGCATACACATACTGATAATCTTACTTTTAAACTGGGCTCCAGTTTACAGGCTTTGTCCCAAATATTTTCATGGTCGATAGAATTGTTTTGCCAACTCCAGTTTCCTACTTGGAAAATTCCCCCAACAGTCACAAGACGACTCCTAAAGAAGTAGAACAGGTGTGTATTCACATCAGTTTATCAGTGGACTATTGGGCCAAAGTCTAACGCAGTATCAGATGCCTATTCGTACTAAACTGCCTACATTTACAATTTAGTTATTCTATCTACAACCTCACCCTGGAATGATGTACGGTGAATCATAAACCCCTGTGTTACAGTGTGTTATAGTGAAGTGCTTTATCCACGGAGCATCTACCTAATAAAGCAAAAGGGCAAACCGGGTCACATTTTTACATTTAGGACACACCGAATAGATACAAAGATAATCAATATAGTGTCCTAAGTAACTGTTCAACCTTTGACCTCTCACCTTGATAATCTGTCCTCGACCTGGAGTGAGCTCGGGATCAGGTTGGAGGTCACCTGATCGTATGCCTGAGCAGTTGACGATGATGTCTGCTCCGCTCTCTGCCAGCTGAAACATGTGACAATATATTATATTATATATTTCTTCTTGATTAAAAAATGTTTCTTTAGTATATTAATGATAATACTTTGCACACAAAGCAGAGAAAACCAACGATTATTCGGAGCATGCTAGATCAGACCACCAGCAGGCGGCTGGATTCCCTACTTTTTTGCTTGGAGACCCCAGTGAGTCAGGATCAACAACCTTACCTGCAGCATCAACCAAATAAGAAGTGGGAAGTGGTGGCTCATGGTTAAGGTGTTGGACTCCCAACCTGAATATTGTGGGTTCGATTCCCAGCTCAACCAAACCACCACTGTTGGGCCCCTAAGCACCTTAACCCTCAATTGCTCAGTTGTATAACAGAGATAAATGTAAGTCGCTCTGGATAAGGGTGTCTGCCAAATGCTGTAAATGTAACACCACTGCACCACAGGGTTGTATGCACAGTCCTCTAGTGTTTTACCCTGATATGTCAGCCCTGTGTTCCAGACTGTAACAAGTGCTCTCCTTTTTTTTTCTCTGTCTAAAGTGAGCATTATTTTGCCGACCTTTAAAAATGATGTGGAAGCAAAATACTGTATAATCATTTTGTATTCGTTTGTTGATTATTGCACAATTTTGACTTTTTTTTCTGGTCAAATTGTCTGCCTTGAGCTATTTTGCCTCAAAACTCAAACTTAAACTAAATCCTAGAAGTATGTGTACAGTCAATTGTGTTTTTAAATGGCAAAAAATTGTAGGATTCTGTCAGACATCCCTAGAGTTCAAGTCATAAAAATAAATGACAATAAAACCATACTTCCCTAAAAGTATCAGCATATAATTCAAATGTCATATTTACTTTAAAACCTGCATCATTTTCAACGATTGTTATTATCCACTGTATTTATGCTATACTAACAAAATAAGTCTGACCTCTTGAAATGAATGGATTGTTCTGTGGTGAAATTTCACTCCTCTTTTTGACAACCTGAATAAAAAAGAAAATTGATATTAAAAGCTTGTAAAACAACCTAAATTCAGAAAAGTTGGGATGTTTTTAAATTTTAATAAAATGAAAATTAAAAAAAATTAAATAACATGAGCCAATATTTTATTTACAACAGAACATAGAGAACATAACTGTTTTTTTTTTTTTTTTTTTACACTTTTTTACACAATTTTACACATTTATCCACTAAATAAGCTGAAGAGTTTTTAGTCACATTTTTGGTTTAATGGTTTGTGCCAAATGTTGTCTATAGGAGAAAGATCTGGACTGCAGGCAGGTTCATTCGCACTTGGACTCTTCTACTATGAAATCATGCTGTTGTAATAGCTGCCGATACCTTTTAGCATTCAGGATGTCTTCCAAAACCTGTACACTGCCCAAACCGTATGCACTTATACACCCCATAACATTAGAGATACTGGCTATAGAACTGAACACTAATAACACTCCCTCCTCTTTAGCCCAAAGGACACAGCATCTGTGATTTTCAACAAGAATTTTAATTTTGGACTTGTCTGACACAGAATCATGCCGATGAGTGATGCAGTGTCATCTGAGGACTTGAAGACCACAGACATCTATCAAAGTTCTTCATCCTTGGACTTTACACACAGAGATTTCTCTAGTTTCACTGAATCTTTTGACAATGTTATGTACTGTAGATGATGAGATTTGCAATTTGACGTTGAGCACCACTGATTTAGTGGATAAAAGTCACTTATCAAGTCCATTCACTGCTTTTGATTAGTTAGATGATTAGAAAACCTGGTAAAACATTCTTCAAGCTAGGCAAATAAACTTTTTATAAAGCAATAAGATAAAACCTGAACTCTTACCAGTTCATAAGCCAGGGCAGATATGTCTTTCCTTCCAGCATTATTGCAGTGTTAAACCAACCCATGCTAACAGGAATATAAGAGAAACACAGTACCTTTAAAGCCTAAGCATGGAGAACAGATATAGTTATTGTAATAAATCTCTACTGAAGCGAGTAATAGTTTGAGAAACCTAGGGTGCAGTTTATTTACAATGTGAATAAAACAATAAACATAAACTAATCAGGATGTGACTTGACTTAGCTTGACTTAGCCTAGCATTAGCTTAGCTTAGCACAAGCTTAGCTAACTTAATCCTAGTTAAGTTAAGTTAAATTATGTAAAGTTGACACAAACAAACTCACGACAGCGATACAGGGACAAACCAAAGTTCACAACAAAGACAAAGGAAAACACAAGGACTATAAATACACAAGACTGACCAATGAGAGCAAGAAACATGGACAGGGGGATCACGTGACAGAAACACCTGGGGCACAAGGATCACATGACAAGGAAACAACAGGAAGTAAACAATAACTTAAAACATAAACGCAATATAAACATAAACCTTTTACTTTACTAACATAAAGTAAAAACTTAATAAAAACATGAAAACATGAAACATGAACAAACCTAAAACAAGATAAGCAAACATAAAACAAAATCATGAACTAAAACCATACAGTTATATTTGCAAACATTTAACACTAAAGCTAAGAAAACAATAAAATTAATGTCTTTAATTGTCATAATTAGGGATGCACAGGCTCAAGGTGAGCTGTCTCTGGCTTGTTGGCCATCTTGGACAGCAGCTGTGGCTTGGCAGTCTCGAGGTGAGCAGTCTTTGGCCTGTAGGCCATCTTAAACTGTGGCTGTGTCTTGGCAGGCTGGAGGTGAGCATTCTGTGGCATGTTGGCCATCTTGGCCATCTTGGAATATGGCAGAGTTGTGGGGTTTCTGTTAAACCCACAGTGAACACAAAACCACTTAGCAGCAATGCATAGTCCATATACTCATCTAGGGACCAGTGACTTTTTTTCACCAGGCAACAGAAGTTGAAGAGAGACTTTGAGTCCTGCCCAAAAATACCCTTAAGGGCCAAATCACTAAATCCCACGAGGTCACAGAGTTTACAAAAATCCTGTACATATTCCTAAATGGATTGGTTGCCCTGCTGAAGGCAGAGGGGGCAGAAAACTACTTCCGGCTGGGTAGGCATGGCGTAAGTGTGATCCGGCTCAGCGAGTGCAGGCGGGACGTCATTAAATCCAATGAGGTTCTGCTGGGTTCCTTTTTTGGTCAAGGATTCTGTTAAGAATCTCTACTAAAGTGAGTAGTAGTTTGAGAACCCAAAGGTGCCATTTAATTACAACATGAATAAAACAATAAACATAAACTAAGCAGGACGTGACTTGATTTGACAAACCAAAATCCACAACAAAGACAAAATAACAAACACAAAGGCTATAAAAAGGCATGAACAATGAACAAGAACAAAACAAACAAACATGAAACAAGAAACATGAACATGAAACAAGAGCATAAATGAAATTTGTTTCATTAAATTAATTAAATTAATTTATTCCCAACAGTTTATTCTCTTCATTTCATAGCATTTCTCTTGATGCACTGCTTCCAGTTTGTGTATGTGGATATTTTTTTGTCCATGGTAATCTAATCTGCCCAGAGCCTTCAGAATCAGTAGTGCTGCTCATGTAACTTAAACTATATTAGCAGTGGCAGATTGCTATTTGGTTAAAGACTATTCTTCAACCAATCAGATTTTAAGTTTGCCTCGACAAGCATTCTGTTTTTTTTACTGTCCTCTGGTTGGTTGATCTGAGTAAAACCGTTACAGCCTAGTTCGTCTACTGAAACGCGTCTGTACAGGTAAATTACACTTTTTACACCCACAATGGCTGACAGAGGAGGAGAAATTAACTTTGTCTCGGACATACTTAAAAATCCGTTTTCAAGGTGGACTTTTCCAGAAAAGCTGGACATCGTGAGGAAGAGCTCGGCTAATCCCAAAGCTAACTAGCTTGTCTAGCAAGGAAAAATTATTTATTCCCCACTTTCAGACCAGTGCCAGAGACCGGTAACGCTGGCTTACAGACTTAAAATATGTTATATATTTTATTTAAATTGTTTATGTTCATGTTATCAGAAAAATATTGATTCTGAACTGTCCCAGATGATGTACGTGGTACAGTTACAGTTGTAATGTAGAAGTTTGGAGTCTTAACAGGGTTTCTTGCTTTAATAGAAATGGTTTTCACCCTCAATATGTGAAATGCCTCTCTTTCTGTAATGCTTATAGCTTCTATAATTGCGATGTTTTAGTGGTGGTGCACCACACAGTATTAAGAGGTGTATCGGTCGGGTAAGTCCCCACTGAATGCCCAGGTACCAAATGCACTGCCAACCACTGATTTTTATATAATCTGCAGTTTCTGTCTCAGGAGAATAAAAAATCTAAGATAAAACTATAAGAACAAACATCAGTCCTAAATCTACAAATGATTTTATTTGTTTAGTAAAACACCTGGAATAATTTATTTCTGGATTAAAAAATTTTAAAAATCACATGTTTGTAGTTAAAACTAAACACCTAAACAGTTTTATCTAGAAGCAGCTGAAATATTATCACCTGAATTCATTATGTGACTTAATTAATACAGATTTGGCAACTCTGGGCAGGAACCCACCCAATCTGGCAATTTTGCCTGGGAACCCACCTAATCTACAGAGATGGAAAGATTGAATCTGCACAGATGGTAGGGCCAGAATTTTAAATTCAAGAATCAAGGCTTGTGAAGGTGGTGTAATGCAGTGGGGAATGTTTTCTTTATCCAGAATTGGCTTAAAGGCCACAGCCATATAAATTTATCATAACATAGATTTCACAAGATAACATTCTTCTCTTTTTTTTCATGTGGACCTCAGAAACATTCTTCTCTTTTTTTTTATGTGGACCTTCAATCTACAAATGTTCATGAAATCAAAATGGCAATCAAGCAATGACTGGTAATAATAAGCCCAATTGTGTAATAAGAAAACATTCCTCAAACACAAGCAGTTTGTGTCCATGGATTCATTGTGTTGGTGCCAATGTTTTTCTAATTTTTTTAACTGCCCAGGTTTGTTACGTTTGTGCTCACTGTCGAAACTTATGCACATTTAGATGTGAAGTATTGGCAGATGTAAGAAAAATAATGTTTTCTTATAACGGTGCGTCAGCTCAAGGCATCACAAGTTTAATTCACGTCTTGTGGATGATTTGCCGATCTAACCTCCCTTCTCTCTCTCTCTCTCTCTCTCTCTCTCACCTCACTTGCTGTCCTAGCTGCTTAATAACGCCCAATAATGTATCTTTTAAAGAATAACAAATAAATAAAGTTAATATTGATTCAGTGCTGCCTATTTTACAGTGTGTACCTGTATCCTGGAAACATATCAAGCTCACGCTGGGTGAGTTGCCGAAAACCCAACACGATGTCTTTAAATGATGGATCCTGCAGAGGACAAGACAAGTTTAGAATTATGATAAGTTACTTCTAAAATGTAGAAGTAGGGTGTCATTTTTTTATGAAAAGAATTTTTAAATTAAACAATGAATACTTTAACTATTAACATAGTAGATGTATATGTAGTATTTTTTCACTCAAATTAAATAGCATTAGGTAATGTCAAAAGTCAAGTCAAATTTAAAGTCAAATTGATATAAAATCAATGATAAAAGTATAAACAAGCTGTAAAGACAGAAGACACTGTGGTTGCCAGCAGGATTTCCAAAGCAAAAGTATTAACAACATTTTTGTTTTTTCTTGCCATTTCTAACGCAACACAGTTATTTGTGCTCTTTATTATTATTACATATTACTTATACATATACATATTACTTATACTCCTCCCTGCATATTGGGTCATTCTCTGTATGATTAAGCAGCCTCCCTAAGGGTTTTTTCCCGTGGTTTAAACATAAATTAGTCTTTTATAGCACATTATCTGCAATCTGTTGTTTACACCCGAGTAGCTACGAACGCAGTTTAAAACAAGGAAGTAGAAGAAAGATTTACTTGTGAAACAGTGAGGGTAAAAATTAACTTATTATCTGTAAAACATCAGTACCAGTCAAAGGTTTTGGGAAAAGATACAGTATTTTATATATATTTTATATATTTATATATTATTTATATTTTTGGAATATGTTTGCCTTATAAATGGGATTAAAAATAAAAAGTCAAACTGCTAAAGTTTCAGGAAAACCTTGAAAAAAATCTTAAGTAATCTTACCGGGCTGGGTTCCGTGCACAGGTTGTAGCCTGACTGTAGGAATATTCCCATTTTTATAGATTCAGGAGAGCTGAGGAAACTCAACAGGTAATCAAATGTTTCTTTGTTCCATTTCCTAAAAAAAGAATAAAATCAGTCTAATCAAAGACCTTTTAAAAAGACTTCATTTATTCTTTATACCAGTTTGTTTTAAAAATGAAATATGCATGCTTCAAAAACTTGTTAATATTTTATTTTTTACATTAGGGAAAAAGCATAAACAATATTTAATGTATATTTTTTCTATTAATGTATATTTTTCTAATTATAACTACATAAAAGAAAAAAATATACATAAACCTACCCAACCTGAAGAAGGTGATATAAATGCGTCATAAAAAGACAAGTGTAAATAAATGATTTAAAAAATTAATTACAAATGTCTTTCAAATAATTTTTGATTAATTTAACTATGAAATCAGGCTCTTTCTTAAATTTAAAGACTTTTTGTTAAAAAAATTATCTACAAATTTTCTATTAGGTATGTGTGGTATTTGTGTAATTGCCCTCCTGTGGTTAAAATTTAGTCGACAAATGTCTGCCCTTACGTTTCCTGGACATTGCCCTTATCATATAGATATGGCTGCCACAGTCCTGCTGCTCCATCGCTGGTGGTCAAAGGAGTAAAGACATCAGCGTAGACTCTTATATTCAATGAACTGACTTTGTCATGGTAATGCTCATAAATACTCTGGGCTGTGGAGAGACCGATGACTCCAGCTCCGATTATCGCCACGTGCATATCTGCGATCAAATAATATTGCACAAACGTTCTTGAATAAACCTAATGAATCTTTTCATGCTTTGGAAACAGAAAATCTTTTTGGTGTGGAGGCCACTAATAAAAAAACAGCTGCAGGGTCTATGTTTGGCATAAGTCAGGAAAAACCACTTGACTGCTGCAGAAAATTTCTGACTGTTGATTTGGGTTATTTGCATTGGTTGAGGTTAAATAAGCTAAATTAGCTAAAAAAATTGTTCAATTTAATATGTTAAACAGACTCCACTATAAGGTAAATCTCTTGCCATGAGCACAGCTGATGGGCTGTCCTAACATTTTTATGCTGATGTTATACAGATGTTTAGTTACACATTGCTAGGAAACATTATGGGGTATAAATTACATCATTTCAGTATAAAAAAATCGGTGGATGTAATTCTGCCAGGTGGGATTTGATCCTGGATCAACATTTCAATCATAACCATCTGATGTCATCAGTGTGTGTTGCCCCAATCCATTTTTGAATCTTTCCCTTTTTTGTTCACAAACAAAGTGGAAAAAACTTTCAGTTTTAACAACTGCTGAAAAATCTCTGATTATCTAAGACTGAAAATTTATTCCTTCTGGGACAATTTACTGACAATAGATGATAGTCGAGGAAAAACAACATTAGTGAATTTAGACTGTATTGATTATAATGTATTATAGATGTCATTTAAGTATTTATAGATTTCTTTATTGAATAATTACATTTATATTATTACATTTTGGTTTACAAGGAGAGAAAGAGTTAATCCAGTATTAACAAATAAATCAAGGATTACATCCTACTTGGCAAAATCACATCCAGCATTAAAAAAAACCCCAGTTATTAGCCTATATTGAATTCAGCTCATTTCTTAAAGATAAAGGCATCCTTGAACAAAATACTGATTTATGATTTAATATCATAAAACCTAACATAAGTCTAACTAATATGTGACAGTATAACACTTCCTAACACAGCCTATTATTTTAAATAAATTAAATCAAAACTATTTTTAAATCTAAGAGACAGACTTACTTGAGTTTGATTCAGCTTTTGCTGTACTTCTCTCAAGTCGCAGCAGAAGCGCTCTTACGTAACGCAGTCCAAAGTATCACTGTGGTATGTTCAAGAGCGCCAGTCTCGCATACCAACTTCAATACTGAAACTCACAAACAGGGCAAAAGCACAAACAGCAGTTGCTTAGGGCCCCTGTGGCCACCAAGGGGCACCCAAGAGTACATGAAATGTCTGTTTGGGGTTTATTTTTATATTTTATATTTTATGTTAAGTCACTTGACAATAAAAATTACACAAAAATGCAATACCAATTAAATCTGGTTTATTTACCTACTTTTCAGAACATCACATTAAGTTTTCTACTCAGTACTGCAAGACTGAATGTTAATGTGCAAATTAACACCAGATCCATCTTGTTTAGGCAACACAGCTACAGATATTAAAGTCGATAATAGGTGTTTGATTTATAGTGAGTGAATAATCACAGATTGACCTTCAGGGCCCCCTAAAGGCTTAATGTTAACATAACATAATAAGCTTGGTGTAATTTAAAAAATGTTATAAGACACATACAAATAAACTACAAGGCAAAAAAAAAAAATCTTTTTATGGGCAGACTGTTATGAATGTTTATAGCTGTAATATGAATGTAAAAATGTTTAATGTCCACAGTTTGTCATTTGTTAGTAAATAATAAAATATTATTGTGGTATGAGAGGACACTTCGAGAGGCCCCATCAATAGAAAAAAAATCAGTTCTGTGCAATTCAGCAATTTAAATTCAATTCAATTCAATTTTAATTTGTATCGCACTTTTAACAACAGACATTGTCCCAAAGCAGCTTTACACAGAACACAGTAAAAGTGAAAAATGTAAGTTTGTTCCTAATGAGCAAACCTGTGGCAAGGAAAAACTTCATAGACAAAGTAGAAAAAAATCTTGAGAAGAACCAGACTCAAGAAGGAACTTATCCTCATCTGGGTTAACCCACATGTTATTGTTAACTACAACATATTTTAATGATCAAATGTTATGTGAGTTGTAGCCTTGGGTCAGTGGAGTGAGTCCCAGTCCATCCTCGAAGCTCCTCAAAATCGAGGGAAGGGGCAGAAACCTGGTCACTGGTGTCTCAGGATTCTTGCAGTGTTGGCCTTTTCTTCCTGAAGGTCTACTAGTGCTGGCACAATCTCAGGATGCCTTGAGATGGGTATAAGTGTAAGATAAAATGTGAGTGCTCCTGTGTGCTGGTTTTTGGACCAGTAATATTTTAGTCTTACCAGGATTTAACAGCATCCAATATTTTATGTCTTTTATACACTTAGCTAATCTGGACAATTTAAATAATTCATAAGGTTTAATGAGATATATAACTGGGTGTTGTCAGCATAACACTGGAAACTAATCCTATGTCTTCTAATTATGTCACCCAAGGAAAGCATGTATACTGAGAGAAGCAGAGGTCCTAAGACTGTTCCTTGTGGGACCCCATATTTTACTGGCTTTACACTGAATAGTTCTTCATTCAAATTTACAATATGGTATCGATCAGACAGGTAAGATTTAAACTATTTTAATGCTTGTCCCTGGATACCTGCGTAATTATTTAAGTGGTCTAGTAGAATGTCATCTATAGAATCAAATGCAGCACTAAGATCCAGTAAAACAAATCTAGAGATGCAACCTTGGTCCGATGCTAAGAACAGGTCATTTGTAATTGTAACTAGCTCAGTTTCTGTACTATGATAGGGCTAAAACCTAACTGAAAATTTTCACGGATATTGTTTTCATATGGATAAACAGGAAGGCGCATATTTTAGCAGACACAATCTTTTTTTTTTCGTGTTTTAGACATAAAAGGAGGATTAGAAATCCTGTCTGTAATTTAATAATTCATTAGTATCTAGATTTGATTTTTTTAATCAAGGCTTGAGGCTTAATAACTGCCAATTTGGGAGGTTTTGGGACATGACCTACATCAGCTGTATGCGTCACGTCTTTTAGCAATTTAGTTAGGATTGGATGTAACAGACATGTTGTTGAATTGGTTGTGGTGATAAGTTTACATAACTTTTTCTGTCTATACTTGAAAAACATTACAGCTTTAACTGTTGGACTTTAGGCGGGACTGGCTTACATAATGCTATCGATGGTTGGACATTCAAATTTTTGTTCCTGAAACTATTCATTTTTTCGCTGAATTCATAGCATTACACTAAATATTAGACATTTGCTTTGAGGAAGGTAGGTATGGGGATATAAAGGTCAACATTTATACTCTATAATATTAAAGTGTACACATTGTGGGATACACAATGGTGAATTAGGATGTCTGCCAAATGCTATAAATGTAATGTAATGCTTAAAGAAAGAGAAACTGGATAAATAGGCATTTTAATAAAATACTTTCATTTATTTATCAATTTCACTAATAACCTGCTTAAAAATACAGTGCGGGCCAAGAAGAGATCAAATGCAGTCTTACTTATTCATACCACTCTATATAGTATTCAATAAACATTGCTGGTGCTGTAACATTTGTTTCAGTTACGATAAATAATCTGACGTGGATGCAAAAGTTATTTTAAACCTTTTTTTTAATCTGTGGAATAATACTTTATCTGTGTGCTTTATACTGTATACACCAATCAGCCAGAAGATAAACCCCAATGACAGGTGACATGAAAAACATGAATAATTTCATGACAGTGGCAGCTGTTCATGGGTTGGATATTGGGCAGCTAATGTTCTGTGAGTATGTTCATGAAGTTGTTGAAAACCTTGCCCCCTGACATTCATGTAGTTGTTACTTGGATACATACAGTATCATCTACCCAAATCTGCTGCAGACCAGGTACACCTCTTTATAGCATCAATATTTCCTAATGGCTGTGGCATCTTTACAAACAATGTGACAAATACAATATCAAGCAGGTGATTTTAATGTTAGAACTACGGATACACCAATAACATTGTTTACTGACTGAATACGAGTACTGATATTTTTTCCTGGTACCCGCTGATACCTGTACTTTTTGGGCGGATTATTTATATAGCTCTTGAGTTATTTCTTCCCATTTCTCTTGTTTGGCAAGTTTTGCTGCAGAATATGTTGTTTGCAGTCTGTCATATATTTGTCATAATTAATTTTAAAAGATTCTGTCATTGCTGTCTTTAAGATTGCATTGCTGCACTTGCAGATCTGTAAATGACGTCACGAGAGGTATCGGTCTTTGGTATTAGTGTGTTTTTACGAGTGTATTTACGAGCTTAGTATCGTGCCTAATACCGATACTGGTGTATCCCTAGTTGTTTTGTGGGTGTCTTTCACAATGGGCTGTAAAGAAAACATAGTTGATCTTATGCAAATACTATGTCTGCATTAGTCGAATGAAAAATAAGAAAGACATCAGTGTCTACATATAGAGTGTGACCTTGTTCTAAACTTCCAATAGCATCACCAAACACGCCTGCATTTTCTCACGTCCTGATGCTGTAGCGCGCGCGCGCGTGTGTGTGTGTGTGTGAGTGAGAGAGAGAGAGAGAGAGAGAGCCCTTCAGTCATGAATAAGATTCAGCAGCCTCGCTCGGCTTTAATTCATTTTATTAACACCCGATTTTAGAAATCTGATGACTTGCACTGAATTTAAGCTGCTCGCTTTTCAGACTGAAATCAGGCGAGGCTTCATGCAAAGCACCGCTGTGGTCACATCCCAGCCGCCGGAGATGCCAAGAGCTGCTTGGGGCCATTTTAGCCCGATGATAAAGACCTGATCCACCTTTTTGAAGCGTTTTTGACTCGTTGCTGGATAATCCGCGGTTTTAGACTCATGGCTCTGGTAACGCTGCAGCGATCTCCGACCCCGAGCACGGCCAGCGCAGGAACCGCCAACGCCGAGACGGTAAGCCGGGAAACAGGAACAGGAACTGGGAGGCAGGGTTTGTGGGGACGCGGGATGTGTAGGAGGCCCGCATGTGTGTGTGTGTATGTGTGTGTTTTCCTCTAACGGACACTGCCGCTTAGATTATGTTCTTATTACATTTATTATGAAAGCACCAGAGTTAAAATCAACAACAATCTCATAATTCTCCGTGTTTGTGTTATAATCCAGGTTAATCATTGACTAGCCGGCTAACGTTAGCTTCTGTATGAAGAAAACACCTCGCCTTAAAGCTTCTCTAACTAAATTGACATTGAAATAACGACATAAAGCAGTTTAACTAGCAACTTTACCATTTTAAAACATTAATCATGCTTATTTTCGTAACTGTTAGGAGATGATATTTGTTAAGGTGAATGAAGTACCCGGTGAGCTTACACAGCGCCCGAACTGACAGTCCTGTTCAGAGGAGCAATGATGGAGCAAAATGATAGTTTATCCATATTTAAGGATATAAAATGAAATATTTGATATAGTTTCATTATCCAAATGTTTATAAGTTGAAGGAAATTGTGTTTGTGTGTTAAAGGAAAGACATGTAATGTGTGTGTGTGTGTGTAATGTAAGAAAATGCACAGGACAGATTTAGCAAGCAGGAGCTGTTTTTACATTATATATTTTTGTTGTCTTTAACTTACCAAAAGCTCAAAGCTCTAAACCTTTATGATGAATAAATCTGGGGAGAAAAAGAACCCATTTATATCTGGAAATAAAATTCGATACGAAGAACATGGTATAACATCTAAGGGAAGATTTTATCATGATGTTTAAGATAAATTTCAATTGTTTAAAATAAAAAAAGTTATATCATAATACACAAAATGAGATAAACATTCAACTGAGGTAAAATCCATTCTTACTAAATAATATGAAAATCTGAACTATAATATAAAATCTACAAATAGGAGAAAACATTAAAGTTTAAAATCTAAGGTTAAAACTTTAAGTAGGTATACAATATGAGATGATACATAAATTTGTAAATGTAAGTATAATATATGAGAACCATTATATTATATATATTATTATATATAATGTATGAAGGTGTGGCAATTTGAGCAATTCTAGTTATAAAAGAAGTATAACATAAAAAACTAGCATTTAGAATAATATATGCTATAATAATCTTAACGCATGTCCAAAATTTTCTTTTTAAAAACACTTTGTCTAACAAAAAATTCATTCACATTTCAGATTTGTGAATTACATGGTTTAAAGATTACTTAGTCACTTAGCTCATTTTTTTTTTATTTGTTCAGTTGTTTTAATGTGTAACTAAAGACAGGCAGATTCAAATAATAAATTTTTTTGTATAAAAAAACATAACGAAATAGACATAAATAGCTAATCCTCATAATAAAATAAATTCCTCCCAACAGTCGGTGTAATGAAATTCCCACAGATGATGCAAAAACACTTCATATTTTATTTCTGACCTCTTTTGTATTACAACATAAAATAGTTAGGTATGTAAAAATACATCTTAAATACCCGCACGCCAGCGATATGGCGACTTGTCATTGTATGACACTGTTGTTAGACTGCACACTTGTAGTTATATCAATAAATGCCTATATTATACTTAAATAGCTATAAGTAATGTCCTCATATGTTTAACAGAAATCACACATGCGCACACACATACATACACGCACACACTTTATTTGATAGTACAATGACCCGCTGACTTTGAATATGCACCTGACAGTTTCCTGTATAACCTCATACATATATAATACACTAAAGCCACATTTCCTCCTTAATGTTTTTCCGTTCTCATTCAATTAACTATAAACTTGATTCCCTTTCGTCTGTTTACAAAATGGTTCTCTGAGGAGATCCGGGCCCCTTTTTGGGATGAGGTGCAGGCGAAAACGGGCCGGCGTCTATCGAGAGGTTGAATTTAAATACGATGCTGTTGTGCTCAGTAACAATGCAAAAGACATTATGGACAATGTTACAACGTGTATCATATTTTTTTCACTTGCTATGACCTCATTGGACTTTTGCTGCATAATGTATTTTTCATCGGTAGAGGGCGCAAGTCACCCAGTCTCACATTTAAACTGCAGTGTAAACAACACACATTAGTAGGTTTCATGCAGACAGTTTTACATTAGAACGTCCTTCACAGGTCTCATGGTTTTCTTAGATATTGTTGGTCAAATATTGCATTTGTAAGTATGTCATTCAGGTTTTTTTCATTAAAAAGGTGTGTAACAGCTTGTGCACTAATGACTAATGAATCACTTTTGGGCTGTAAAGAAGATTATGTTGCTATTCTAATGATGTCATTATTCCCCAAGTGACTGTTACTTTTAAGACGGAGGGGTGGGGAGGGGTTTCTCCCCTCAAAATGAGTGAAGTGGTCTGTCCCTGGTGAGGGTGGGGCTGATCCATCATCTTACTACGTACACACACGTTTGGATTTTGCACAGCGCTGCAGTGATGTCATCTCTCCACACCATTATAATGAGATGGGGGAAGGAATAGAGAGGTAACCAAATACTCAAAGGACTGCAGAAGAATTAAAAGGGAAAATTACAAAAACCTGACAGAGTTTGAGAGTCTGTCTGTGTGTGTTTTGTAGTCCAAATCGATGATGTAATGGTGTCATTTTGCTGTCATTAAAAATAATGTAATTAGTTACAACATACTCATGGCTGCTTCAATAGTTAATTTTACTTGTTAATTGAGAAAGAAATCACAATGCAGTGAAACTGAGTCAGATGTGTTTTACTTCTTATATACTACAGGAATATATATTTACAACGTGCATTTTAATCTGTAAGAGTTATGAAACGTCTAAGGAAAAAGGTCCTGGTTTTGCTTTTGGAGGATCAGCTATACACCAGCCCGACTGTTAAAGTTAAAAAGTCAAAGATGCAACTATCTTCTCGAGGTACAGACAAACTAAAGTCATTCAGCCAAAAGCATGAGTTACATCTATAATTTTATAGTGTCCAGTTTCTTCCCTAACTTTAATTTTTCATCTTATATGCTTTAGTTTTCCTTAAGAGAAATTCTAGTGTAGTGTTTTAAAGGAACAATCCACAAGAGGGCGCAATAAATAAATATACAAGCCAAACAGCTGTGTGTTATTGTTTATTGCAAAAAATGGGAGTTCCCCCAACAGTTGTTTAATCTTTAAATGCAGAAAAATTGAAATATAACAATTTAACCTGGGCTTTCAGACCAGTTTCTGTGTTTATTTTCATACAGTTTTTAGTTTTTATTTAAATGAATGAGATTTCATATAAATTAATTTTGTTGTGTTTAGGGATGTCTGATATAAAAAAATATCCAAGAAGCAATAATTAATTCTGTCTCATGGTCGATACCATAAATTTCGGATAAATCAGACCGATTAATTGATCTATCAGCAAGCGTAATTTATCGGATCTATCTGTCGGACATCAACCAATAATTTATCTGTCTGATAGATATCGTGCATTCCTAATTTAACCAACTTAAATGGCAAGAAATTGTCATTTTAAAAAGAATGACTTTATCTTTTAGAAATAAATTCTGTCAAATAACTAAACAATCACCAGAATTAAACTCAGAACAGGGCATAAATGTCACATTTCCACACTAGTCTGATTTTATTTGTGATGGTCTATGTTAGTGAACATTTTTCTGTATAATTGTGCTGATGCTCAGTGATAAACTCGCCTAAACAGTGTCATCCGAATTTAACACGAGCATTTGCTAAGCATAATTGCGTTCAGTATGTTGGAAGTGAAGTATGTGAGCGAATCGAAGCAGTAAGAATTTCCTCTCTGCACTCAAAGCATTTTATAATAACTCCACTCCAGATTTTCATTTCTCTGCTCATTCCACTCATTCCATATTTCCTCCTACATTTTCTCACTTTATTTTCACTGCATGGAGAAATTAGTTCCTTATTAATGCTCCACTGTAGTATTTTACATTTTTTTTAAATTGTTCTCTGTCAGTGGTGATTAACTGTTTAGCAGGATGCAGTGGCATCATGGGATGTTGACATAAGTAGGGCTTGTGATGGGGCGCTAGTGGAGTGCTAGTGGAATGTTAGAGAAGCGTTAGTGAAGCGACAGAAAACGACAACGCTCTAATTTTCAGAAAAACCTGCTCCAAACTCCTTACTCTGCTCACACTACAGCGCCCACTTGCGGCTAATAAAACTGCACAATAATCGCAGTTGAATACAACGATTGCGCTTATGTTAAATAATTGCGATTAAACATTTGTTTGATAATCGTGACGGCCTTATTAACATCTTTAAGTTGGTGTTTCAGCTTTTTGAGAGATATCTGCTTTGTGAGAAATTGTCTCCTGAGGGCAGTTTCGGGCTAAACCTTGTCGTTTCCCTTTCACGTGGGACGGCTTTTTTAGGTGGCAAACCTGCTTATTGTTCGCTTTCATGGTTCGTAACATAATCACCTGTGTTCTGCTCTCCACACACAATGGGGAACTATTTTTATCACATTTATTGTTATGATGAAACCTTGTTTGTGTGGTCAGGAAGTATATTCTCTAAAAACAAAAACCACACCTCCTCATTCAGAGAGAGAAGTCTCGCTGCAGCCTTTCTGCACTATAGGCTTACATTATTATCAGTTTAGAACATTTTCCAATGCGAGGCCACAAGGTTCAAGTCTACCAGCAGGAAATGGTTTTATTTCAGCAGTTATTTAAATACTTTATGGTTAAATTTATTTTTTAATCTTAAACATGACGGTCGCTGCCCAGACAAACTAGGGCGTATTTGTAGTATTCAAAGTATAAGCGTATACAATTTGTGTTGTTAATTAGGCAGAAATTGACTGAAAATGTAGGGAAAAGTGGATGGAAATCCTGCGTCTGCGGCCGGAAGGATCACAGTCAGGTGTGTGGTAACTACTTATCAAAATTAAGGTATATATTATATCTTTTAAATCGATATGTGCAGTGCAGTGATATCGGCTACATGGAGAGTGATACACTGCTGCCGTGTGTCAGATATTTTCAGTTTATATTTTTGATGTATCTTTATTATATATGTATTTTTTAATTAGTTTTTAATTCATTAATTTTTTTTTCCAAAACAACACATACTACAAGCAACACCACACCACACTACACTTTACAATTATACAAAACAGAGGATGCCCTGCTATGCAATTACTTTAAACTGTGATAAATTCTTATATCCTAATAAAGTAAAATAAACACCCGTAAGGCTAACATCGAGAGGCTTGGCAGGGCGGAGTGCTTGTTGCTAGTTTAATCGTCAGGACAAAATAGAAATGCTACTCGCATGTATGAAACCCAAATGGTTGCGCTGCTCGGTAATGAGATTGTTGACTCATCCACTAAGAAAAATTGTTAGCGTCCATGCTTTTGTCCACTTTTAAATATTTTTTGGTGTAGAAGTAGGTGTCTGCAGGAGAAGGAAGTTGTTTATCTACTATCATAATGGCAAAAATTACTTTTCCTCATAATATAGAGTTACATCCAACATACTATATGTGGTAATTTTTTTTAAAGTAGTGTCTAAACCAGTAAATAATAATCTTCAGTTAGCACGTCAGTATATTTTGCTGTGTTTTCCAGGAACTCTGATAAGCTCATTTCTAGGATTTCCTTTACATTGCAATGTCCTGGAATGCAGCACTAGTATCAAGTGTCCATGATAACACACATCTTGTGATTATCAGCTCAGTCCTAGATTAATCTGGGCCAATGAGATCAGAAATGCATTCAGATTGCTTGTATATTGTGTGTTTTACTCCAGACCTTTTACTAAGACATGTAGATTTCTGCTGATTTGTTATCTTATTTTTATGAGAGGCGCCGTGTCTCCTCCTGTTTTATACACTTTGATGTAACGACTTTGGTTTTCTTTCATTCTACGTCTCTAAATATTCTTTCTATTTTTGTATTTCCAATTCAGGATTTCGGGAGTGAGGATGACCGAAGGCTCAATCAGAGGTGAGTGTGTGCGAATATTTGTTACAATTTCTTCATGAACACACATCATGACACACCATTCATGGTACAGTAAAGATGATTCGATGGTACTTTTCTTTTACCTTTCTACCGAAGGCTCATGAGATTCCCTTTAGTTCAGTTGTAATTGGTGTTTTAGTCCAGAACAGACTTGTCTATTCAGACAGCAATTTGTAATCACGCTGAGTTTATCTTATTTTATTGGTTGCTTTATCTGAGGCGCGTGTCTCCTCTGTTTTATTTTTCTACACTTGATAGATTTTTTGTGTCACTTTGGTTTTTAAATCTTTCATTCTAGTCTCGTCAATACATGCATGTCTCTATTTTTGTATTTATTTCGGATTGGATGGGGAGCAGGAAATTGCCCCAGATGATGAGGGATGGTCAAAATCAAAGTGCTCTCAGAATGTAGTAGTCAATGCTTACAAGCCACCACCTGAACAACATACATGATTTTCTTTTCAAGATTCTAAACCTTTGTGCTTATTCTTTTTTCCTCCAAAGTACACTTATGTTGTCACAGCAAGATTTGTTTGCATCCCCAAAATGGTTTGGAGGCATGTAGAATATTTTTTATAACCTAATTCTGTACTTTATCCCACATGCCTCAGACAGGCTTATCCTAACTACCCGCACTTGCACGCCCCTTGTTTTATTTGCTTCCCCATTTGGTGTCCTTGTGGTCTTTCCATACTTTGATAACTTTAAGGGTGAATACTTTTCAAGGCAAAAAGTGGTTGCATGAGGTTACATGAGTGCTTGACTGTGTTTCTCGTAAATGTCCACTGGATATCCGAGGATGCTCAAAATGCTTTTAGTGCTGTAAATATGAGAAAACTAGTGCATGAAAAATGTTAAGCTATTGCTTTTAGCCTCTCAAACAAGTTTCAATGTCTTCTGGGTAAAAATAAGGCAAAATTCAGTTCTGAAATGTGGGTCAGCCACAGAAAACATTTACAGGTGAAAAGTTTTCTGTTTTGTCGCTGCAGTTTAAGTACATAATATTGTGTGCTGATGCGTTCAGGAGTAAAACAGGCTTGAGTTTAGAAATTCTGGTAGGGAAATGACATTAGACATCCTGAGCAGATTCGGCTAGTTTTATCAGGATCTGGTGGCACCTCGGTGAAGTTTGCCCCATGAAAATAATCATTTTGTTGCCACTTGTTTGTACTACGTTTGTGCTGATTTGTGCCACAAAAATTAACATTTGTGCTAATATGGTTTTTGAGATATTAAACATTATCTTTTGACAGTGTGTCGTCACTCTTCACCCCATGTTGCCCAAATCACTCCAAACCAGCGCAGTTCGTTTGTGCTCAATTTGTACCTGTTTGTGCCGTTAAAACAGACACTGTATCTATTTTCCTTCCTTAGATATAACAGAACTATTTCCGGGAGCTGTGATGTCACTCTCCACCCCGTTTCGTCTAAATCGCACAAAAGCGGTGCCATTCGTTTGTGCTCGATTTGTGCTATTGAAATGAACGGCAAATTTATTTCTTTTTTTTTTAGAAAAAACAAAAAAAATTCTGGGCAGTGACATCACTCTCCACCCCATGCCGTTTGAAAACCTGTGTCTCCATCAGTACGGCTCAGAACACTGGTTCTGGAGAGGAAGAGAAAGTTTGTGGAGGAAGTTACAGGTCAGGCTGAGAATAGATTCATGGGAAGGAAGTGACTGCTGGCTTGGTGGTAAATCTCTAGGGATGTCCAGTGTTAAAGTCATTAGAAGACATCTGGTCCGTTCATTTAAAATTTCAGAAAATTTGTCTAGTGACCCATTTCCAGTTTCTTTAAATGTTTAATGAGTTCTGTTCACTCCACCCGTCTGTTCTGTTTCCACTCATCCAAAACCATTTAAAATCATTTATTAAATGACTTATTCATCATTAACACACGTTCTAAACTATCTACAAAGATAAGTAGTGATACCATGTTATTATTACCCACACACAGTTTATAATAAAACAATCACCCTAATGTATTGATCATTTATAAATGTAAAAATAATTCCAAATTATAACAACCACACCCAGGATTCACACCCAACCAGCACTGCATCCTTACCTGAGTCCCGCTGGGATTTATCACTATCTCTGGTTCCTGTCTGGTTCCTCTGTGACAAATATATTAAGAAGGTTGTATATAGAGAAGACGACAATGTAGCAATGTTCTCTAAGACTTAGATAAAACTTGTTAACTCTAGCACATTATCAGAAAAGGAGATTTGCAAATATTGATAGAATGAAAATGCACTCACTTCTTCTGGAAGTGAAGCACAAACATGATTACAATAATTACTGATCAAATTTTCAGGAGTAAGTTATTAAAAAAACTGTTATACTGACCCTTGTTTATAAAACATATAGCAAACATAAAACACATTTAGGTAAATCGAGGGTGACATTCTGCTCCAGTGTTGAAACAATGGCTGACATTTTACATTTTACTCTCGACCAGGGTTGCCAGATTTGATTGAAAATCACCAGACCAGCTGCAGAGTAAAACCCACTCATTTAAAAAATATACCAGCTCAAAATGCGTATTGTTTAAACTAAAAAAATGCAATATATTAACTCCACTTGTATTTAATAGCACTCCAAATTGTATCAATCGGCACAATGCATTTTTTATTTTGGTCTGATCGAAAGCAGCTAAATTTGGTGAAAATCTGCCCAATGTGGCAGCACTGCTCGGGTTTGGTCTATGCAAGTGTCAATAAAGAATTAGAGGGCCATGTGAAGTCACAAAAACATACCGTCAGCTTGTCAGTTGCTACTTTGCTGCCAACGAACGACTACCATGGAAGAATTTTGCAATTTATAATCCAAGAACGTTAATTCACTGACAGGGTTTCAATGACCCTCTACCAGGGTAGATTTAATGCTTCACATAGTGTTATTAACGTCTGACCACAACATAAGTAAGCATGGCTTTATTTTCCTTTTCCTTCATTCTTTTTTGTAATATTTAATTCAGTTTCTACATGGTGAGGGAGGCAACAGTTTTCAGCCATAATGACATTTTTTGGAAGCAGTCTGTGTCTCCTAATGCCGTGTTTTGTGCCTGATGATTATCAACTATAAATAAAGTCAGCAAAAAAAGGATTGTTCTCGGAGTATTACACACCCACATATCGTTCTTTCTTTCCGTCTTTCTCATTTCTCCTGTGTGTCAGAAAATCACTGCTTTTTCCCTCTTTTCTCAAAAACAGGATGTTGAAAAAGAGGTCAGCGATTCTTCTTCTGCTGGTGAGGCACAGGACAAAGCCATCAGTGTCTTGCTCTATGTTCTCTAAGGGTCCAGAATGAGGTCTGGCCTGAGATTGTTACAGTTTTACATTTTCTCAGTCGCAGTGTATTAAAGGATTTATTCTTTTACTTTGGATTTAAAAATTGGATGTTGTAATTAGAACCAAATATATTTGGCCTGTTTCAATCTTTTGCACAGATTCAGTACTGCTACCAAATTACATTACATTGCAATTACATTAGCTAGCTACATTTATTACACATGCTTTCTCTGAGCCGTGTGAATCTATCTATCAAATCATTACATCACCAGTAGACAGCGAAACACATTTACTCTGGATTTAGTTTCTTACCTTCTTCATCGTCTAGCTTTACTGTCTGTTACATGGGTCAGATGATCTTGAACTTTGATTCATAGAAGGCTTTCTGATTGACAACTGGCTGGATTTAGTGTTGTGGATAATGGTGATAGTGGATCAGAACTTAAGAGACGATGATTTCCATTAAAGACTTTGTTCTCCAGACCACCAATCGAAGAAGACCACAGGAACCAGAATCTGCACAATTTTATTTTACTGCAACATGGAATAACCCGCCGGTTTTTCATTTTGTCACCGGTTGGAGTTTTGGTTTCTTGCCACTGTCGCCTCTGACTTGCCTAGTTAGTTAGTTAATTTACAGATTTTAGTTGAACCGAACTGATTGCTTTAGTCATTTGGTATTATTGTCCTATGTGATTCTGCTCCTTTAACACAGTCTATATTGTTAAAAATGCTATATGAATATACTTGACTTGAATGCAACTGAGAGTGTATTGATGGAGTTTTGGGCATCTGGCTGATAATTGCAACCGGTTTGACTGAATGCAGCAAATCTGTGATTAGTGTCTTTGCCTAGCTGAACGTCAGATGTCTTTGCATGTATCTATGTATTATTTGTTTCATCATTTGATTATAAATAGTGTTAACAGACAAACTGCTTGGTTAATACAGTCAGCCCTGCAGATGTTCGTGACTGGTCCTGACCTGCCTCCCGCTGATCTTATCAAACCCCAAAGGTACAGCTCAAACTTACACAACAGTGAAAATAAATTCCATTGTACTTACAGAACCTGACCAGAACTGGCAAACAAAACAATTAAATTATTGTAATACATTGTGTTCTGTGTACGATTGGTTTTCAGAAAACATCGCCAGTTCAGAATTATATGTAAAAACAACAACCACAGATTATTTCACTTCATACACTTCATACAGTTCATGTGGAACCAAATCGCAAAAAATAATAATAAGCTGAGCGTTTAGCTTGGCTGCCTTTGGTTGTTGAATTTAGTTGTAAAAAATTTACAGGACACCTGTAAATACTCAGGGGAGCATTTGTCTTGCTGGAACAGTGATTGGACTGTTTAGTTTAAGTTAAGTAAAGTTTTAGTCAAGTTAAGACGGTCAGTGATGGCTAAAGTGCTCGGGGTTTTTGGTGGAAGATTTGCCAAGTTACCTCCGTTAGGCCACTGAACAAGGCCCTTAACCTTCTTTGCTTAAGAGGTGCCAGACCCTGCATTTTGTCTCCGACTACCAAAGCTTGAATATGCAGAGAAAAGAATTGTTGTTTATAGTCAATATGGACAATTGTGGGATTCCTTGTAGTTTGTAGTTTTGGACTGACACTGTGCTCTGACCCCTGATTAATGCAAAGGAAGAATGTTTGGAGAAGAACCGCATACCTTCATGGGTGTGATGGGGATTGTGTATTTGCAGTAATCTTTGCCACTGCTTTGTGTGTGTTCAAGCGATGATACTGTAATTGAAGCTGTGACTTGATACTGTTATGTATCATACTGTTATGAGTCGTTATGTTGTTGTTATTATTATTTTTAGAACATTCACATTTCCAACCCTTTTTTTTTAAATCCTGAAATCTATTTAATGTAGCAGTTTAGGGGTAAGGGTCTTGCTTAGGGGCCCAGCAGTGGCAGCTTGGTGGTGCATTTTGCCAATGTTAACGAAAGTGCTTCATAGCTGGAAAGGAACTGAGATTTAAAAATGGACACATGACATAAAATACTAACGTTTAGATACTGCTATAAAAATACGGGAGAACGCATTTAGCTGCACATAGTTAGAGTTCAGAACAATTTGCCAGACATGCGAAAGGTTTCTTTGGTATCCTTATACACATGATGTCATGCTAACTGGCCTTGACTAGTCTACCACTTTTGTTATCCTTTCTGATAACTCTTACTTTTTAAAAAATTAATCATACATGAAAGTGTTAAAGCGAAAAGGTCTGTTTGGGTTCAACATGCTGATATCAGTCAGAGCTCCATGGCTTTAAGCCTAGCGCTGATTTCACCATGTGGGCACAGCGACTGAAGCAGCCAAGCACATCTATCTGTGTTTTTGTTTGGGTGTTCACTGTATCAGACAGTGTGTGTGAGAGTGAGTGCGTGAGGACTTTTGGCATTGTGCCTGGATGCGTTTAGTGCAGCTGTTGCATAAGGAATAAATGTGATTGAATTACAGAGGGTCTCATGCTTTTGTGTCATTTGTTTAGTCCTGATTTAATTCAGTAAGCTTTAATTGAACAGCCTTTTTTATTAACTTTAAAATAAAGGGTTTTTTAGAGCATTGTATATCCGCTAAAAGAAACACTTTTTTAAATTAACGATAGATTGTGATGTTTAATCAAAAAATGTTCATATAAAAGCAAGACCTGGTTTATTAATTTTTATAATTTGATTTGTATTAATTTCATCACTTAGGTTTGTTTTAATTCGCTCCACTTTCGGATTTTCCCTTGATCCCAAATCAGCTATTTCAACTCATCAGCTCATTATTACATACCTATGAACAGGAACAGCTTAAAAACAAGCACTCTGTTATCGTGTTTTCATTGGGACTGGAACCTGCCTTTGCTTTTCCACTCAAAATTATCCTGGGCCAGTGTCTAGTCCTAAATCTAAACTGGCCCCATAACCTTGTTCTCAAATGGGGAAAAATATGACGTCAGGGGATGGAGCTTCCTCTACAGACCACAGTTCAAAAAACTTAATTTTTTAGTTTAGATAAATTTCTCTATATCTTCAGTTTAAAAAGGAAATTACAGTGGCACCTTGACTTACGAGTGCCCCAACTAACGAGTTTTTCAAGATGCGAGCTGTCTCTTTACCAATTTTTTGCGAGCTAAAAGTTACAAAGCGCTAGTTGGCGTAGCACACGCCACAGTGATCCCGTGAGAGCATCCCGTGTCTCACTCGATAGCTAGTCAGACATGCGCGTTAGTGAAGTCGTCTGATGTCCAGGGTAAATGCTGTACAATATACTTAATAAAACCAGTTTTTTGCAGTACATTCTGTTGCATTGATTTTTTTTATACAATATTGGTTATTTATAAGTAAATTTTTCTTATTTAAAAACGTAACAACGGAACAGATTATTGGCATTTTAAATGGGGAAAATTGATTTGACATACAAGTTATTTGCGTTACGAGGTCTGTCACGAAAGAATTGAACTTGTAAGTCAAGGCACCACTGTATGGACGAACTAGAAAGTAGCAGGAAGAAGAAAAAACATATAGGAGGGATGTTTGAGAAAAAGGCAATCATGGGTTTAACCGATCTACTGATCAAGCAGTCAACATATTATTAAAAATACAATAAATGAAAAAAATTATTACTGGGAATAAAAGAGAGAATAATTCCTGCCTCCGAAGGAGATATGTGATTCTGGCCACATGTTGGTGACAGCAAACCTGTTCTGAATGTGTGAATGTCTCGGCTCCAGCTCTGGCACAAGCACCAGTGGAAAAGCACTATGAGATTCAGTGAGATGTAGGAAAGAGTGTAGGTACTGGAATTAAGCTGTACAGTGTGGTGTGTTATTACAGAGCAAACTCTTTTTAAAGCTATATTTCAAGGCATTTTAACCTTTATTTACATTTACACCATTTGCAGACCCCCTAATCAGAGCAATGTACATTTTACCCTATAGTTAACTGAGACATTTGGGGTTAAGGGTCTTGTTCAATGCCTGAAATGTGGTTGTGCTGGGAATCAAACCCTGATCTTCCAATTAGAAGTTAAACACCTTAACCACTGCACTACCTGATAGAGAAAAGGACAGAGCTGAAATGGGAAAGCGGGGTTGGGACTGAACAAGCTATGAACTGGATTCAAACCAGCACCATGTATATGCCTACGTGCTGCCCACTACGCTACGGCGACAACCAAAACAAGCATTCTAATGCAAAAACCTTTTTAATGCTAATTCAATTCAAAAAATTCATTTCATTTCATTCACAGTTGAGGAAAAAATGTGATTCTATACATCATATTATTGAGAATTTGCTGGTAATAATGAGATTTCTCATAACGGGAAACTTTTTCAGAATTAAATACTTTTTTCGGAATAACGAGATACTTTCTGGAATAATACAATACTTTCTCAGTATTATGAGACACTTTCTAATGATAATGTTGAAAAAACTTCGATAAAAATGAGAAACATTCACGCAATCATGACTCACAGCATGTGCTAGTGTTCAGGCCTACTTTGATGATTCTGCTAGAACTAGTGCATTGTGCACCTGCCCTGAGGTCATAACAAACCAGGAAGGTTCATACTGAGCCATTAGAAAAACATCCTGCTTACATATCAAAAAATATCATAACAAAGGTCATGAAGCGGCAGTCAATGCAGCAACAAGGTTTGTTCTTTGAGTCTTTCTCCTACAGGTAAACTCTTAAAATGTGTATGCCTGTATGATTTATTGGAAGAAATCACACACAGGTTCTTTTTACTGCTGATTTATTTTCTGCATACTTTTGTACTTCTTATCCAATTTCTGAAATATTATGCCAATTCTATAATTTAACAATCAATCAAACACTTTATAAGTAGAATCTTTTCCAATGTATTTTATTTACATTTCATTTCATCGCTTACATTAATGAGCTATTTTAGACATAATTTTAGTAGTTTTATATTGTTTTATTGCTTCTCAACACCGCCACAATAGATAGCGGTTTAAAACTAATATTTTATTAACAGTTTGAATATATGGCCAGTTTTTTTTCTCAGAGTCACGGATAAAAGCGGACTAATGGCTGGGCGTGGCCTGAATTATTGATTAGTCATAAATTTGGTAAACTGTGATTAGTGATGTTACTTAGTTATCTGTACATGTGAACCATGTGCTCCAAAGAGGTGTCAAGGTAAGTCAGGTTAAAAACAATAAACCAGACCTATAAAAAAAAGATAGCGGCGGTTTCTGGGTGGCCAAATCAAAATAAAATGTTAAAAAAAACCCAGATAAGACAAATAGAAATCTCTCTTCACAGCATCTAGACAAGTCCAAAAACACTCATTATCGTCAATCTCGTCTGCCATCAAGAGATACCTTCATAAATGTGAATACAGAGGGTCTGTCTTAAGATACAAACCACTGGTAACAGTCAAGATCAGAAAGAACAGTTCAGGCAGCCAGTCCAGGTCTGGAACAAAGTAGTTGGATAGATGAAAAAGACGTAATTTTCACCCACACCACCCGATAATTTATATGTCCGATAAATATTGTACATCCCTAAATAAAATAATCCTCATGTTAGTAATTGTTAGTTTGTTCAGTTTTGTGCCTGTGATAACTGTGATGCGACGCTCATTCGAATTCGTATGCCGTTAGTTTACATCATGTATTGATCTATTTCTGATACATGAAGTGGTTTAGAGAGTTTAAATGTGCGAACGTCATGTCCAAAATACTTCGGACCCTGTTATCTAAATGTTCATTCCTTCCTTGTTTCTATGTCTTACTTAGCTCTGCTCTCTTTCAGTGGTGTGTGAATGTGTGTGTCCTCCTTTCTGCCAACAGGCAAATAAGTAAACCTTTATTTCAGGAGTCATTTGTCTTGCTCTTGCAATCCGGGAATCTCCTCCCATGCCTTTTATATCCTAATGAGATTTAGTGGCACCTGAGAAAAGCTTAAATGTTCTCTTTTCCTTGAAAAGACCTTAAAGATAAATTTCAGCTGGCTGCCATGTCATTTATTATAAGTCGTATGCGTGAAGCGACACAGGACAACGTTCTTGTCTTGACGCATGCTACAGCAGATCCAGGAAGTCTGTATTTCAATGTCTCACTTGGAACAAATCTGAAAAGCCGATTGGATTTCCTTGAGGCTGCCAGATCAGCACTGAATGGTGTGTGTGTGTGTGTGTGTGTGTGTGTGTGTGTGTGTGTGTGTGTGTGTGTGTGTGTGTGTGTGTGTGTGTGTGTGTGTGAGCGAGAGCAGACAACAAGCACATGCTCAGCCCACCTCAGGCTTCGGGGTGGAGATTCCACCGGTCAGACAGGCTGAGAATAGCAAAGCAGTCTTACCTTCCTGTCCTGCTATCAGCAGAGAGAGAGAGAGAGAGAGAGAGAGGGAGGGGTGATGACACATTCCCAGCCTACAAGGAACTTGCTTAAGCTGGAACACATTCATTTTGCGAGGATCCACTTGCTCACACACACACACACACACTTTTCGATTCTCTTGCCCGTCTCTCTGTGATGTGCGCTGAGTGTTTGGAGCTCACGCGTTTCAGCAGGATGCACTTGGCGCTGCAGTGGCCCCGGCGGGTCACGCTCACCACCATGCTGCCGTACTTTGTGGAGAACGCTGTGATCACGCAGCGCGAGATCTACCGCATGTAAGTTGCTAAATGTTTAAGAACTCTGCAAAGCTTTTGTTATTTTATATGAATTGGGTCACCTGCATTATCGTGTTAATACAGCATTAAACATTTACTCCATGTAGCATTACGTTACAGATTATAATAAGGTACAGTATGGAGGAGCTTTTGAAGAATTGTGACAAGATTCTTGAGTCAAAGGGCATTAATGTTGTAGTTTTGTTTTAACACTGATTTAATTATATGTAAGTGTTAAGTTGTTTATTTGTCGTGTATACTCTACAGCACAGTAAAATTTGTTTCTTTATATTATTATATATCTTTATAGCATATCCCAGCTTGAAAAAATGGGGTCAGAGCACAGGGTCAGCTATAATACAGCACCCCTGGAGCAGGTAGTGTTCAGGGTCCCACTCAAGGACCCAACAGTGGCCGACTAGCGGTGGTGGTAGGTCTTGAACCCCAAACTTCGTGGTCGCCCGAACAACGACTCGGCGCCTAAACAATTTGAGGCACCACTGCCTGTACACTTATATAGAATTTCCTGATTTGAGCCTAAGAGCTATGGGGTAGGGATAAAATATTCCCAGAAGTAATTGGACACCACTAATACACCAGTACACATCATCATATGTGCAGTAAAAAGCAAATTTCCTGCCACTAGACTATTATTTCTGACAGTATATTCTGTCAAGTCATCAGATAATGATTTTAAGGATAAAAATGTGCTGGGGGATGACCGTACAGCAACTATTGATATAAAGTTAACAAACCTTAGCATTTCTGTTTTCAACGTTTCTTTGAAGAACATGATTATAAAATATGAACATAGCATTGATTGTAATGAAACAGATGATTGTTTGTTATATGTTGCTGGTGTTGGAAAATTTCTCATACCCCTACATTTGAAGGGGTATCTGGTACGTCCCCCTACCTCCTACTTATTCAACCAAAAGAGAATCGAGACACACCTTGAAACAGAAATTTAGGTAAAACGGGTAGGGCTAAAGCGTAGAAATGGGACCCGACTGTAATTTTTAAACACCCTGTTCCCAATTTAGTCTCAAGGTAACTTTGAATTACCCGAAATTCTTTATTTCTTCAGTTCCAGAAGAATAAAATTCGGTTGATTGCAACCAATTATAGCTGTGGAATTCCCTTCGTATCCCCGCCCACAAAGTTTCCAAAATAAAAGTCTGTTTCAGTGCTTTGTGTTTTCTGAAGGGAAGTGTTTCTCGCAACATTGTGGAAAATCATAATATAAGTTGAGGTTACTTTGTGGATTAGATCCGGTGTTTGCTGGCACACATATTCACAGCAAATAACTTTTTTTGCAGCACTACATGGCTTAATTTAGCAGCTTTTACTTTAAAAAAGCAAAAAAAATGCGTGTTTTTATGAACAGAATTAATTCTAAGTTAATGTAAGATATAGGCTTGAGATCAGCTTGTTGATATGTTTAATCAAACCAGCGCAACCAAAGAAACCACCACAAGAAGGTAAAAGGGGCAACGTGGGGAAGTGGTAGTGCAGTGGTTAAGGTGTTGGACTGCCAATTTAAAGATCTGGGTTTGATTCCCCGCACCACCAAGTTGCCACTGCGGGGCCCCTGAGCAAGGACCTTATTATTTATTCTTGTTACCGTTTCTTGCTACTTGTTTGTTTTTCGCCTTTATAATATTCTTCTTACTTTTTACCTTTACACTTTCATGAGAGCAATTTTAACAGTGCAAAGGAATTTCCCTCTGGGATTATTCCATTTTTTGGAATCATGAATGAATCTTAACCCTTAATTGCTCAGTTGTATAAAACAGATAAATGTAAGTTGCTCTGGATAAGGACGTCTAACAAATGCTGTAAATGTTAATGAATCAGGTGTCTATATAGATTCATCAGTATGTTTCAGTTCGCTAGGTGATGAACGACACTACAACAATGCTGCGTCATTGCCACTCTCCCTGTGCCCGAGTTTACAAAAGCAGGTTTAAAAACTGTGTCTAAGAAGAAGGTGTCTGACCTGAGCCATTCTTTGTGTGAGAGCTGCATCGAGAATGAAGGCATCGTAGAACAAAGGCTGCGCATTTACCACATCAAAAAGTGTTAATTGTGAGAAAATTGTGTTTTAATAGCAGTGATTTGTTCAGAGTGGGTTTTAGGGGCAAGATGAGTCAGACGGTTAGCGTTTTGGGGCAGTGTATATCTAAAGGGTGATTGATGTGAAAGTGGATCATCTAAAAAAAGGTGCCAATCGTTACCCGGACTGCCAACTGAAAAATTGTAGGTTCGAATACCAACACCACCAAGTTACCACTGAGCTGGGCCCCTGGGCAAGGCAGTCAACCCCCAATTGCTCAGTTGTTGCTTTTTGGATTAAACTATATTTGTGATGAGCAAAAAAATCAGGTTTAAAGCCCCAATGTTTGGTCCCTTAAGCAAGTCCCCTGATATTGTGCCCAACGTTTAGGAGTAGAAAATTAGAAAAGTAAATAATTTTGCTGTGCTATAATGTGCTATATTTATTATAACCACTTATAATTATGATAAGCTATAAAGTGTGGTAATAATAACGAAGACTCCTTTATAAATTAAATTTTTAAATTGCTCGGACCCCGAAAACATTTTTTACTGACCTAAAGTGAAAGCACTGAACATGATGTGCATCGTCACCTGTAAATAGATAACTGAAAAAGATGCACATGCTTGACATTCTGTTTTTTTGTGATAACGAGTGTTTTTGTTCCAAAAGCCAAACATGGTAAACTATTGATGGCAAACCAAGAAAAAAACTGTGTGTTGTTCTTTATATTTGTGGTTTGAGATCCGGTTAAAAAAGGATTAAAATTGACCCCTAAATCTATCAACTGCAGGATTTAATCCAAACTTGCTGTGTATTTCTCAGTGCACGTTTTTTGATCATAAAGAGACACATGAGACCAAGATTCAGGAATAAAGTGATGTAAGGAATAAATGCTGTGTTCACAGAATATTTACCTTTTTAAGTCCGTCCTTCACCACCAATCAGGTCTTATCATACAACAGCTTCGTGGTCTAGTGGTCTTTTTAATTCCAGTATTAATCTGTTCAATGATGTGACTTAAAGCACTTTTGTCTGTCGCTCTGGACAAGAGCGTCTGCTAAATGCTGTAAATGTAATACACACAGTATTAAGTTCTATTTGTGCCCTTATTTTCACACATGAGCTCATGCACATCCGTAATTGGCTACTGTCAGTTCCACTAAATTACATTTCAACGAATGATCTGGATTTACTTTTCAGCAGTGTTTTTATGTCTTGTCTCTGTGCTTTCTCTGTAAATAACTAAGAATCAGTTTTTCACCAGGATTGCTCAGTCCCTGCCCTTCTTCAGAAAGGTTTTGTTGTTAGTCTTTGTGTGCAACCAGAAATGAAAACGCACAAATTGTAGCCACATTTACACTGCAGGTCTTGATTTTCTGTCTACATCCAGTTTTTTTTCATCTTTTAAAACTGACCCAAAACAACCCAAAGTAGAAGAGAAGGAAGTAAAACGGCACAATCAATCAATGTTTCCACATCACATTTAAAGGTCGACCAAACAATGATCTCCTGGGTAGGAGAAAAAAAGGGAGTCCTTGTTGTAGCCTGGACGAATGTAGTATTGGTCGCCAAGTTAAATGTATAAAAATAATACAAGATATATTTCTTGCTGTTGGTGTCCACCTGAGTGGACGTCATGCGCCACTGTCACTTATTCAATGACCCATGACTGACGCTAATGCACGTATCCGATTCATTATCGGATTTTTCCCACATATGAGTAAGATCTGATAAAATCGGAACGTGTGAGTTTTTTTTTTTTTTCTTCTTACATGATCATAGTTCATATTCCTTCTGTACCACATCACAGGAAAAATCGGAATTGGGTCACATGATATATGCATGTAAATGCGTCCTTATTTTCAGTTTAATCCCCGCCCCTTTTTGCATGAGTGTTTTGTTGTGTTTAATGGATTCAGCTGCATCCAAGACAATACCAAACTATATCAATTTATTTTGTTTCATATAATAATTGATTTTCCAGTTATTTATGTTGAAACAAACTTTTTATTAGAACACATTTATTAATGGCTTATGGGCTGTGATATTACACCTTAAACATAATATAAAATTTGCACTGTATGTTTAGTCTAGTTTAAATTTCAGTTCTTTAGCTTAAACTCCAGTTCAATAGGTGGTGGTGTCTGATTTTGTTGGAAGAAATTAGTATCTTTAGCATTAAAAACAAACCTACCTAAAACGCACCGCTTTGATTTAGCATTTTAGCATCTTTCCTTTCTTTATCTTTTTTTCTCTATCGCTTGCCAAAGGGTTTTACTTGGCTCAACCAATTGAAATCCAAAATGAAAACAATTGTCTTTTTGGTGTAGTTTTTCCGAAATGTTTAAAAATCTCTACAGAATTCTACTATCAATAAACGTGGCCTTTTTCTGTTGTGCAAGTTAACGACCCACGTGACGTGTCACTCCCGCAGGATCCCAGCACCCAAAACCGCATTTCGCATGTCGTCATCAGTATCAGCAAAACAATAGCATCCCTCGCTTACACAACTCGAAACAATGCACTTGCTATATAACTGTTGATGTAATTACAGTGCAGTTTGTTAGGCTTGTCATTTTCTTACTTCTTTCTCTTCATGTCACGGTTTCTTGTCACATCCCTCGCTTATGCCCTTTTTTTCTTGGCACACTGGTGACAAACCTCACGCTTGCTAGGCGCAGCAGCTAGCAGCTTGAAAGACAGAAAGAACAAAAAAAACATCTTTTTTTTTTCCTTCAGATTAAGGAACTAGAACAAAAAAACGATAGAAGGCGAGTCAGAGGAGGAGTTTGATGCATAACTCTTCATACAATGCCGCCACTGTTGGTTGCGTTTTCTATGCCGGCTGCTCGCTCAAGGTTTCTCAGGACGTCCCATCCGCTTAGAGCGAGACAATGGCTTCAAGATGGAACAGCTTGACTCAGCACAGGGTCATGACCGCAGCTGGGCGACAAAACAAAAAAATAGCACGACCTCTAAATATTTCAGCCGCTGGTCTGCTGTGAGACATGATGTTCTGCTCATGTTCTAGTCATATGACTTTGTTCTCTGACATTAGATTAGTGTTTATTTTTTATCTAAGCACAGACTTAAATTCACGGCTTACAGATTTAAACTTATTAAAACCCACTATATTCACGCACACACACACTCACACATGCACACATACACCTTGTGTTCAAAAGTATTCGGACAACTGCTCATCAGATCCATCTTCTTCTTTTTTTTAAGCATCCCAAGGAATTGTGTAACAGTTTGGGAAACAGTTTCTGAAAGATACACACACACATGTATGGTCTATATTTGCGATCACCTTTTTCATAAAAAAAAATTGATTACTGTTTCATCATCGTTTCGCTTGAAGACGCTGAAATCTGCAGCACATACACACACACACACACACACACAGTGCTTACAGACGATAATTAAAGCTGGTGTTTCAGCACTGACTCAGAACTGGAGTTCCCCTTCAGACTGTTTTTCACTGCAGTTAGTGTGGCACAAGTCCTCTTGTTCGGTTTGTGTGTGAGGTAAACAGGGGAAAATAGCTTCTGATCTGTCCCAATTAAAGTGTGTGTCTCCATGTGTCTGTATGTTGCAGTTTGAGCGAGAGCTTTTTCATGGTGAAGGGAGCTGCGTTGTTCCTGCAGCAGGGCAGCAGTGCGCAGGGGCAGAAAACACCTTCCCATCACAAACATGCAGGTGAGCTCACACACACACACACACACACACAGAAATTACAATATGAATAGTGTAATAAGTAATACCATGTTTCCATTAATATATATATAAATTATATATTGAATAAGTTTAGGCTGATTCGTTTGAACAAAAGATTGTCCAGAATATATAAAAACGATGTACTTTTGGAGTAAAAACACCAAAAGTGATTGAATTGCATAATCTTCTGCTTATTTCTACTTCTGTATTAGAGACAAACAGCTAACGATTAATTTATTAATGTTTATTTTATTTATTAAGAAATTTCTACATTTTGAATGTCTACATTAATACCTACATTACATTTCTCTCTCTGTATCTGTCCCCTCTCTCTCTCTCTTCCTCTCTTTAAGTTGTTCTGGTTAAAGGCATCCGATAAACGATGTAAATGTATAATAGCTGTAAGTAGAGTATAAAAGAGAGTGAGTCCATTGGTGACTCGGAGTGGGTGGGTTTTTGGGTATTAACCTACTTTTAAACTTTTTATGCTCAGGGATTCAAGGTCACAGAGTTTTAGGTTAATTCTTATATAAAACCAACAAACTAAAAAAATATGTAGCTTTAACAAAGATTCATTGTTCATTTTATACAGTAAAGTCCATTCAAGGTGATTTTATATATTAAATTATTTCATTTCTGTATCTGAATCTTCAGAAAAACATAAAGCACTGTATTTATCTATAATTATAATTTCGTGTATTTTATTTTACTTAGATTCACTCCCTTACAAAATCAACACAATCAACACAATCATTTGAAAATAATAAATACTTTACAGATAGAACGATTCAAGTGATCTGGGGAAATTATTTGTATTGTAGAAAAACTAAATATTGTTTTTAACTAAAGTTTTTTCCAATATCGTCCACTGTTACTATAGCAACAATAGCATATGTAGTCTGTCAACAGTCGACCAATCAAACGAAGTCGGTCAACAGTCAGCCAATGAAACTACATTCTGTCAGCAGTCAGCCAATTGAACTAAAACTTTTAAAATTTATATCTGAAAATGGTGGTGGAAGGCAGAGAAGAGACACCCACACTTTTTCAAGTGCTTAAAGTAGTTTAGAACATTTGTGGTTCGTTTTACGCAGATGTGCTTACAAAATCACCACAATCATTAAAAAATAATAAATCTTTCCAAATAGAGCGATTCAAAAAATCTGGGGAAATGTTTTCATATTGCAATATACACTGCTCAAAAAAATAAAGGGAACACTAAAATAACACATCCTAGATCTGAATGAATGAAATATTCTTATTAAATACTTTGTTTTTTACATAGTTGAATGTGCTGACAACAAAATCACACAAAAATTATCAATGAAAATTAAATTTATTAACCCATGGAGGTCTGGATTTGGAGTCACACTCAAAATTGAAGTGGAAAAACACTACACACACTACAGGCTGATCCAACTTTGATGTAATGTCCTTAAAACAAGTCAAAATGAGGCTCAGTGTGTGGCCTCCACGTGCCTGTATGACCTCCCTACAACGCCTGGGCATGCTCCTGATGAGGTGGCGGATGGTCTCCTGAGGGATCTCTCTTCCCAGACCTGGACTAAAGCATCCGCCAACTCCTGGACAGTCTGTGGTGCAACGTGGCGTTTGGTGGATGGAGAGAGACATGATGTCCCAGATGTGCTCAGTTGGATTCAGGTCTGGGGAACGGACGGGCCAGTCCATAGCATCAATGCCTTCGTCTTGCAGGAACTGCTGACACACTCCAGCCACATGAGGTCTAGCATTGTCTTGCATTAGGAGGAACCCAGGGGCAACCGCACCGGCATATGGTCTCACAAGGGGTCTGAGGATCTCATCTCGGTACCTAATGGCAGTCAGGCTACCTCTGGCGAGCACATGGAGGGCTGTGCGGCCCTCCAAAGACCCGGTCATGCTGGAGGATGTTGCAGGCAGCAGAACATTCTCCACGGCGTCTCCAGACTCTGTCACGTCTGTCACATGTGCTCAGTGTGAATCTGCTTTCATCTGTGAAGAGCACAGGGCGCCAGTGGCGAATTTGCCAATCTTGGTGTTCTCTGGCAAATGCCAAACGTTCTACTGTAAGCACGACTTCCACCTGTGGACGTCGGGCCCTCATACCACCCTCACGGAGTCCTGTTTTCTGACCGTTTGAGCAGACACATGCACATTTGTGGCCTGCTGGAGGTCATTTTGCTTTGCAGGGCTCTGGCAGTGCTCCTCCGGTTTTCTCCTTGCACAAAGGCGGAGGTAGCGGTCCTGCTGCTGGGTTGTTGCCCTACTATGGCCTCCTCCACGTCTCCTGATGTACCGGCCATGCTCTGGACACTACGCTGACAGACACAGCAAACCTTCTTGCCACAGCTCGCATTGATGTGCCATCCTGGATGAGCTGCACTACCTGAGCCACTTGTGTGGGTTGTAGACTCCGTCTCATGCTACCACTAGAGTAAAAGCACCGCCAGCATTCAAAAGTGACCAAAACATCAGCCAGAAAGCATAGGAAACTGAGAAGTGGTCTGTGGTCACCACCTGCAGAACCACTCCTTTATTGGGGGTGTCTTGCTAATTGCCTATAATTTCCACCTGTTGGCTATTCCATTTGCACAACAGCATGTAAAATTGATTGTCAATCAGTGTTGCTTCCTAAGTGGGCAGTTTGATTTCACAGAAGTGTGATTGACTTGGAGTTACATTGTGTTGTTTAAGTGTTCCCTTTATTTTTTTGAGCAGTGTATATTGGGTGAATTGGGACACCGCACACACTCGCACCCTTTAGCAAATGAAAAGCACGAGAGTGGGACAGGACCTAAAGGGCTTTTTGGACTTCTTGTATTGACTTGATTAATCACTTTCTCCATACACTACCTTGTACACAGTTACTATAGCAACAATAACATGTACATTAGTCAGTGAACGTTATCAGATTTTCTTCTAAAATGTTGGATATTGTTGTAGAAATTATACAACATACGATTACCTCATTATACTGAGCACATTACACTGAGCATTAAACTGGACACTTGGTCGGTGGTGCTAAAACTTTAACCCACAATCTTCTGATTAGTAGTCCAACTGAGCTATCATTTTCCACAACAGTCAACCAATCAAACGTCAGTTAGTCAACAGTCAACCAATCAAACGACAGTCTGTCAACGAATCAAATGACAGTCTGTCAGCGGTCAACCAAAAGACAGTCTGTCAACCAATCAAACGACAGTCTTTCAATGGTCATTCAATGAAACGACAGTCAACCAATCAGAAACAGGCACTGTGTAAATCATATGGTCATTGTGTATGCTCTGTTGTATGTTGTTACAGTCTAGGGACGTTGAGTTTAATTCTAAGAGCTGTCCTATCTGTGAGACTGATGCATCGTGTGTATGTTTGTGTGTGTGTTTGTGGTTGGCTTAATAAACTTGTGAGGACGTGCTTTAGCGTCCAGAAAATCTAACATAAGCCTAGAGAGTTGTAGCAATCGCAGTTAAGTGTAAACACGCTCCAAGCGCCGACTGGCCCCGTTCCTTTCTCCTCACTCATCGAGATGTGAATCATTCGTTCCTCCTCATTCCTGTTCTGCCTCACATTCATAAATCTTTGCTTGGGTTTTATTGCATTAAGCATGAAGCATTATTTTCACTGCACATTTTCCTCTTTTAATAGGAGATTTACCTCAACACCTACAGGTGATGATCAACATTCTTCGCTCCGAGGACCGAATCAAACTTGTGAGTTACACACACACACACACACACATTTGGTCATGCCTGAATGTGTTTAATTGACAGCTGTGTGCCGCATTGTCTTTCAGTCACCGCTGAGAACGCAGTGTGTTATTTCTCTTTCTAAATGTGTGTGTGTCCGATCAGTTTTTAGTAGTTTTGTTTAATAATACACACATTATTTATTTTATATTACAGCACCAATAAGGATGAGACACGTGTCCAGTTTATTGCAGACATTTTTCAGGTCTATTTTATACACATATTTTTGTGAGCTGAATTTTTTTTTTTTTAGTCCAGCAATAATACAGGTGATAAATGAAGAACCATATATAACACATACATAATAACATTTAAAGCATTTGGCAGACATTCCTATCCAGAGCGACTTACATTTATCTCTTTTATACATCTAAACAATTGGTGTTTAAGGGCCTTGCTCAGGGGGCCAGTGGTGGAAACTTGGTGGTGCTGGGAATTGATTAGCAGTCCAACACCTTCCCGAAGTATTTCAAACGTGACCACATTCTGTACACAGAGACATGAGTCCTAGGAATATAAACTTGTGTGTGGATTTAGGGCTGAAATTTATAACACAATATGGATCATTTAAGATCTTATTGAAAACAAATCCAGACGGAATCGGACTGCATTAGATTAGATTAGATTAGATTAGATTAGATTAGATTAGATTAGATTAGATTAGATTAGATTAGATTAGATTAGATTCAACTTTATTGCCATTGTTCAAGGTACATGTACAGATCCAATGAAATGCAGTTAGCATCTAACCCGAAGTGGCCTATTTACAATAAATAGCAGTGTAATAAATAAGAGTCTGAGGTTCATAATTACAGGTGAAAGTGAATAATGTTCAGAAGGTGCAGTAGTGTGTAATATATGGTATCTATAAATAAGGGTATATATAGTATGATGCAGTTATAGCTGCGCAAAGGAATGACATGATAGAATATATACATACGAGTGTTTGTATGATACAGTAAATACAGAGTAAATATGGATCATGTCTGAAGATGTACCTATCAGATGAGTCCACCAAATGTGCAATTTTGAAAGTGAACACTGTGGTTGATGTGCGCAAGGGAACTAGTGGGCTGACGTGCAGAATTGGGACGGTTTAAGAAATGTCACCCAACTGCGTCTAACGTCATTGGTACGTCATGTTCGGGACACGCCTTAGACAAAAAAGGGTGCCTTGTTTTCATTATTACTACTAAAAATGATAATTACATGAATACATTTTATTTACACTGAACTTTCCTATCCTTGTCATTTTGTCACACTCTTCCCAAAAGTTTTCCTTCATTGGTTTGAAACTTCACACTACCAGATGAATTCTAAGTAATATCCTGAAGCAAAGTCCATTTGTACCCATTATGGGCACAAGTGGGTGGGACGGAGTAACCTAACAAACTACATATCAATAAATGTTTTGAATCACTAATGACAGTGCAATCACAAAACTGGAGTTATTGGAGATATGTTTGGATGTTGTACGATAATGTGGCCTCCTACACTAAGCCAATGTAAAAGATTTATTTAGAGGGGTCATTAATTTAGTTTATCTTTGTGTGTGTGTGTGTGTGTGTGTGAGACAGGCGGTGCGCTTAGAGAGTGCCTGGTCAGATCGTGTACGGTACATGGTGGTGGTTTACACTAATGGCAGACAGGACACAGAGGAAAACATTCTGCTTGGCATAGACTTTAACGATAAAGACAGGTAATCTCTCACACACACACACACACACACACACACACACACACACACGCACGTATACAAACCTGTGTGTGCATCAACAGACATTATTTTACCAGTGCCCCAAAACTTTGCTGGTATCAAGTTGGAATCGATGACGTCAGTTGGCAGAGCTTCCACCAAAAAAGTTGATAAAGTAACAACGACATAAATGAACAACAATGAATAGAGGTTACTTTGGGACCAGCTGGGCTTTACTATAAACATTAAGTATAGCTGATGAGCTGAGTCAGCATGATGAGTTCAAGAGCTGAAAACTCAAACAGCTGTGATAATAGATCAGTAGCAAAACCTCACACTAGTCACACAGTCACTCCAGCAGAAGTTAACAGGATGTAAGCGAGAAATGGATGTAGTAAATCTAAAGATTAACTATTCTTTAAATTTTACTGTGTCATTTTTGTTATGTTGTCATGAGTGTTTCCTGGAGTTGGTCAGGTGTGAATTTGAGCCTAAATGATAACAAAACTAGCAAATTAGCAAGCGACTAGTTTATCCTGTTAAAAGTGATGTGCATTGACTCTAGATCATCCACTAAAACAACATAAAGTTTGTTACTATGTTAATCCACCCGTGTCCTTCAAGTGGGTAAGTGCTAGCTCAGTAGTTTTAGGAGTTGTACTTTGCTGATCAGGAGTTTGGGGGGTTTGGGTAGTTCCCAGGACTTTTTAAAACTGCTACCTAACTCTAAATATTAGAGTTGTTAAGTAAGATAAATGTATAATTTCATACTGTCAAAATTAGCGCTTTAACGTATGTGATTAATTGTAAATATTTAACACGTAAAAAAAAAATAATCATTCAAATTAATTCGATTTGGCCAACAGTTTGGGTGGATTTCTGCGTAGTGTTGCCAGATTGTGTGGGTTCCTGCTCAATTAATCTTTTTTTTTGATTAAGTCTGACTAGAAATAAATGCATTGGTCTGGTTGATAATATTTTTTAAGCTTCAGTCTTTCAAAAACAACTTTTCTGGTGATTAAATGCAATTAATTGCAAAAAAATTTGATTAATTAGTTTTGTATCAATTGACACCACTACATGAATGTAAATTACGATGTTCATCTTCAGTTCCTTGAATAGGTTTTCATACCCCTTGACGTTTTTTACATTTTGTCACATTACAAACACAAACTTATATGTATTTTATTGAGATTTTATGTAACAGACCAACACAAAATAGCACATAGTTGTGAAGTGTAACGAAAGTTAAAAATTTTAAGCAAATAAAAAAAAAAAAATCAGAAAAGTATGGCAAGCATTTGTATTCAGCCTCCCTGCGTCAATACTTTGTATAGCCACCTTTGGCTGCAATTACAGCTGCAAGTCTTTTGGGGTATGTATCTACCAGCTTTGCACATCTAGAGACTGAATTTGCCTATTCTTCTCTGCAAAATAGCTCAAGCTCAGCCAGATTAAATGGGGAGCATCTGTGAACAGCAATTCTCAATAAAATACATTTAAGTTTGTGGTTGTGAAAAAGTTTAAGAGGTATGAATACTTTTTCAATGCACTGTAGATATTTGCAGACAGAAATCAGTTTGTTAACATTGTGCTGTGTTGTATATTGTTGGTCTATACAGTAAAAGCTGCTCTATCGGGATGGTTCTGCCTCTTTGGAGTGACACAAAGATCCATTTAGATGGAGACGGGTAAGTGCAGAACCCCCTACTGGTCAAAACTCGCCAATGCAGCCTCAGTGAGAAGGAATGGCATATCATATTATATACATTTGGTCTTTTTAAAGCGCCAGAAGTTTTTAATGAGTATTATTTTAATTTTATTTAAATTAACATGCCATCAAAATGAATTAACAGTGCTTTAAGTCTGGTACCCTAGAAATCTGATAAAGATGCAGTAGTGTGAAAAAATGTGAGAACAGGAAGTTAAAATCATTATATTAAGTTTTCTAATACCTAAGTGAATAATTAAGCTTTAATCTAACCTCTAGTAATATTTGTGTTTATATCTGCAGAGGTTTCAGCGTGACAACAGCAGGACGCACACACATCTTTAAACCTGTATCGGTTCAGGCCATGTGGTAAGATACACATTTGAATGTTTCTCTATTTTAATGGACTTTAATTAGAGCTTTTTTAAGCATAAATTTGTGGTACAGATTTGGCTGGTACAGATTTAATGCTTAAATATTGTTCCTAGTAAAATTAAAGTTTGTTTTAGTATAAAAGACACAAATCATATCAAATGGTGTGGTTTTAGGAAAATAATCCTTGCTCTGGTGGTACAGCATTGATGTTGATTATATGAATAAAAGGGGGAAGTAGCATCTCAGTGGTTCAGGTGTTGGACTGCTGATTAATATAATTCCTGAAACGAATATAAAACTGTAGTATGAATTGTTATATTAATCCTTCAGGTCTTGTCTTGACGCAATCAAAACTGTTTTAATGTCAATTACTGCATTTTTATAGATATGAGCATGTATAATGCCACAAACACTTTATAATAACTGCATGCTATAAATCATTATTAAAGCATCAGTAAATAGTTAAATAATCATTTATAAAGCATTGTTTATTAATTAATAGACATTAGTAAACAGTTTTTTTCTTAATTTAAAACATGTATTTAATATGCTTAGAATCATTAGTTAAGCATTAGTGAATAGCTTGGTTATCTCTTAAAGCTAAAGAGGAAAAATACAACACAGATGGGTACAGAACATCCTCACCGATGCATCCATCGCCACACTATCATGCCTTTTGGCCCGGGTCCGCACACCTTTTCGACTTTTGTCTGAGTTTTCGATGTTAAAACACTGATGCAAAATTCATTTGTCCCCCGCAAAAGTTTTTCTTTGTTTTATATTTATTACGTATGAAAGCAGGGGCGTGATGTCTCCCGCCAGATCGCTTTGTTTGCTTTGACTGTTTTATTGTTATTATTTGACATGATTTTATAATATTACTAGTCCAGTAATGTTTTTTGGAGGTATGCAGGAATTTTACATTTTCCATGACAGGGGTTTATTTTTTGTTATTTTATATAGAATTGTTTTATATACATTTATATGTACAGTTGTACAGTTTCATTTCTTTTCCATTTTAAAATAAATATTTCTATGTTCTGTAGCCCTCTGTGTTGTATTTTCCTCTTAAACTTTGGAAGATAACCGAGCCTTTAAATCTCATTTGTAAAAGCTTTATAAGGCGCAAATAGTCTTCACTTTAGATAAGCTCACAAAAATAGTTAACTGACTATTAGTCAATGCTTTATAATTACCTGAATTAACCATGAATTACAGTAAAAATGTGTTAATAAAGCATTTATTAACACACTAAGTAACTGTTACTATATGTCTGAATAATATGTATAAATGTGCATTCGAATAGTTTATTCATTTATTCTAACTGATCTCATGAACCACTGACAACTCCTAACCAACTGGTATATAAAGTAATGATGAAATGATCTGTAATAAAATATAAAAATAATATTAAGCATATTGAATACATGTTTATAAATTAAGAATAAAGCATTTATGCTTAACTAATGATTTATAGCATGCGGTTATTATAAAGTGTCACCAAAAACTCATTATTAATACATGGCCCTGTCCCAATATACACACTTGCACCCCTTGTGCCCCTTATTTGCACGTTCCTGTTCGCTGGTGAGCTTCTCCGCCCGCCTACTTGTGTCCTTATTGCACACTTTTTGTAACTTTGTTTAAGAATCTTGATCTCCTTTCGGTTGTTCCCTTTTAGGGGTCACCACAGCAAATCATCTGTCCCCACCGAACCCTATTCTCTACGTCCTCTTCACTCACACCCACTTACTTCATGTCCTCGTTTATCACATCCAAATACCTCCTCTTTGGTCTTCCTCTTTGCCTTTTGCCTGGTAGCTTCTTTTTTAACATTCTCCATTATATTTCTAACATTCTTTCCAATATATTTACTGTCCGCAAAACATCTAACATGAGCTGTATCCCTGATAAACTCGTTCCTAATCCTGTTCAACCTTTTCACTCTCAAAGCAAACAGCTCTGCTACTTTCAGCTCTGCCACCCGTCTCTTCCTTAGCGCCACTGTTTCTAAACCATACATCATAGCTGCTCTCACCACTGTCTTGTATACTTTCCCCTTAATTATAGCTGATATTCTCCTTTCACACATCACTCCTGACACATTTCCCCACCTATTCCATCCTGCTTGTACTCACTTCCTTTCCTCTTTTACACACTCCATTGCTCTGGCTGTCGGCCCCGAGTACTTAAACTCGATCCCTCTGCCTTGCTAACCTGTACAAGTCCTTCTCTCCTTCTTCAGTGTCTAACCTAGTGTACAACTCATTAAATGCCTTCTGCTCTGCCATTTTCATTCTACACACCACCATTCTATGCTTTCCCTCTATACTCCCCATCACTATATGTTCTAGTTACTATATGCTCCTCTCTCTTCTTGAAAAAAGTATTTAGAACAGCCATCTCCATCCTTTTAGCAAAGTCTACTATCATCCGTCCTTCACTGTTCCTTTTCCTGACTCCAAACCTGCCCAACACTTTCTCATCACCTCTGTTCCCCTCACCAACATGTCCATTAAAGCCTGTGCCTATCACTACTCTTTCTCCTCTTGGAATACTCACAATCACTTTATCTAACTCACTTAAAAACCTCTCTTTCCCTTCTAACTCACAACCTACTTGTGGGGCATAACCACTTACAACTTACCATCAGCCTGACTGACACTCTTTTCACCTCCAGAACATTCTTCACAAACTCTCACGATCACCCCTGGCCCATTTCTCTTTTCATAATGAAACAACTTGAATCCTGATCCAATACTACCAGGCTCTCTCCATCAAATCAACCAGCTCTCTACCTTTCCCTGTCATTGTCCCAACATTTAGCGTCCCTATTTTCAGTCCTACACTCCTGCATTTCCTTTTCTATTTCTGTCTATTAACGCGTCCTCCTCCTCTCCTCTTTTGACCAACAGTAGCCCAATTTCCGCCGGCACCCTGTAGATCAACAGCGCCGGTGGCGGTCTCTCCGGGCTTCGACCGATCTAGTGTGAAATTATGACAGATGATTCGCATATTTAGATTTGGAAAAGTTTTACGTTGGATGCCTTTCCTTACACAGCCCTTTTTATTTATCCAGGCTTGGATCGTAATCTACCCCTGAGGCTAGATTAACTTTGTTTAAAGATATCAACCAGCATTCATCAAACCAATAAAGAAAAAACAGCAGTAAAGTGGAGTTGTTTTGGCAGACTTTTGTAAAGAGCATGACAAAATAGACAAGGATAGGAAAGTAAAAATGAATAACTATATCGCAATAATTATCGTAGCCGCATCTAAATGGCAGAGGGGGCAGCGTCGCAGCTATTTATAATATTAATCTGAGCGTCACACAAAAACTCAAACAAAAACTAAACACAAATGTGATGCATTTGAAATTCTCTATATCAGTATAAAGTAGTCATTTAATTCCGTTGATTATTATATATAGACCTCCAGGGCACTACTCTGATTTTCTCATAGCATTTGCAGATTATATCTCAAATCTGGATACCTCATTAGATAAAGCATTAATTGTTGGTCACTTTAATATATATTTTGATAATCAGGAAGACTCCATAATAATAGCAGCTGTGCTCTAGACTCATAGTGGTGGACACACTCTGGATTCAATATTTGGATTAGATATAAAAAATAGTCATAATTCCACAGTCTGAAGCTATTTCAGATGTAAGTGTAAGTACTTCGCCACTTTACCGTGTTACACGTACATTAAGGTCAACTATTGCAGCAAGCTTTATCAGTAATCTACTGATAAAGTAGCCCAGTTAAGACCGTAGCCCAGTTAAGACATTATCTTAACTGGGCTACTGAACATCTAAACTCATCATTCCGTTACACTCTAAATAATGTGGTTCCTTTCAAAACGAAAATGATTATGGGAGAAAAAATTAGAATGGTAGTTTAGGTAATAAGAAAAAAATTAGCATGGTATTATATTCTATAATAGCATAATAAAGTAAATGCGCACCGTAAAACATTCAAAATTAGGCGTATATATATATATATATATATATATATATATATCTATAATCTACCATAATATAATAAAAACAACTATAACCCTAGATTTTTATTCAGTACCACAGCAAAAGAGGAAATAAAAGCTCATCAGTAACATGCATACCATCAAAAGGTAGTGATGATTTTCTGAACTTTTTTCAATAATAAAATTGAAATTATCAGGCAAAAAAATCCAGACTACTAATAGAAATCCAAATTATTTTATTAGAAACCCCTATAGATATTTCCTTATCAAAACCAACTAAATCCATTGCTCAAAAGTTTTTTAAACAGATAATCCCAGAGGTAATTAAACCTGTTCTAGAAATAAATTTATTTACACTTAATAAACACTTTTATTAGAACTGGTTATGTACCTAAAACTGGCAGTTATCAACCTCCCAATTAAGAAACATGACCTTGACCATTGTCAGATCTCCAACTTTAGTCTAATATCAAACAAAAAGTCTAGTAAAGGTTGTGGCACAGCAGTTACGCTCACGCCTACTTAGGAATAACATTTTCGAAATGTATCAGTCAGGATTTAGGCCTCACCATAGCACGGAGACAGCACTGGTTAAAGTAGTAAATGACCTGTTATTAGCCTCTGATCAAGGCTGTGTTTTCTCGCTAGTGTTGCCTAATCTTAGTGCAGCTTATGACACCACTGATCACAATATCCTCCTTAAAAGACTAGAAAGCTATATTCTTGGGTCTTATTTGACTGATCGTTATCAGTTTGTTAATTTAAATAGTGAGTTTTCTGTCCTAGGTCCTCTGCTTTTTTCTTTATATATGCTGCCCTTAGGGGAAATAATACGTTAACATGGTATGCTATGCTGATGATACACAGTTGTATGTTTTAGCAAAGCCAGATGAGAAAGGTCATCTTAACAATGTTGGGGAGTGTGTAAATGATATTAAACAGTGAATGTTTTATAACTTTTACTTTTACTAGGACCACATGCAGCTAGTGGTAAACCTTTGGATTATGTGCTATCAATAGATGGTCTTTCTGTCTCCTGTACAGCAGTCAGAGACCTTGGTGTGATTGCTGACTCTAGTGTTTTCTTTGAGGTTCATGTAAACAACATTACCAGGATAGCTTTCTTTTACCTTAGAATTATTGCCAAAATTAGAAATATAATGTGGTTACAGGCTGCAGAAAAACTAGAGCATTCTCTTACAAAGCCCCACAGTTATGGAACAACCTTCCAATTAGTGTTCGAGACTCTACAGCCTTTAATCTGTAGTTTAGTATAGGGATCATGGATATAGAGTGTTTGGTAAACTGGGATATTTTTATGGTGTCGTTCCTCCACTCTTACACGTTCACTCGGTTTTATTGACGGTGGTGTGGTGGGCCGGCTTATATCTGTGTTATCGTCTGGCTTACCCTTTCATGCTGCTACAGATTCATGGAGTCCCCAATCTACACAATATGTCCTTAAATCTTATACGCTTAATAATCCATATCTTTTTCTTTACCACTTTCTCTCTCTCACTTTCTCTCTCTCTCTCTCTGGGGTGGGTTTACTTGCCCCTGAGGTACCAGTAACCAGGTTCCTGCCCCTTCTCTTGATTTCGAGGAGCTTCGAGTATTAACTGGGACTCTCTCTGCTCCACTGACCCAAGCCTACAGTTTACATTACATTTGATCATTACAATATGTTGTAATTAACAATAACAAGTGGTGTCACCCAAATAAAGATGGGTTCCCTCTGGTGTCTGGTTCCTCTAAAGGTTTCTTCCTACTTTATCTCAGGGAGCTTTTAATTGCCACAAATGCTCCGGCTTGCTCATTAGGAACAAACTTAAACTTTTCACTTTACACACTGCATTCTTTGTAAAGATTTCGTCTGTTGTTAAATGCGCTATACAAATAAAATTAAATTGTAAGTGTAAGTAAAAGTGGTGGGTGGTGGTAGCACAGTGGTTACAGTGTTGCACGGCCAACCCAAAGATTGTGGGTTACCAAGTTACCACTGTTGGGCCCCTGAGCTTAACCCCGAATTGCTCAGTTATATAAATAACCTTAATGTAAGTCGCTCTGGATAAGAGCGTCTTCCAAATGCTGTAAATGTAATGTAATGTAATGCTCATTTCACAATACTGGGAACAGCGAGACTACCAGCACCGACATTTTCTGTCTAAGAATTGTTGCGCCAATGACGTAGCAATGATGTCTGCTGCAGATGGGTGAAGAAATATATTTAATGGAATAAAACAGAATTGTTCACACAGAAGGCCTGATTTAAGTGACTGTGCAGGTCAGGAGCTTATTTGTTCTTTTAATCAGATATCCCTTTTCTGCCACCCATTGGTGGAGCTGTGTAATTGACATTGCATGTTACAAAATTGCATATAATGGATGGAATGGAATAGAATAGAGAAGACATAGGCTGCAAAACATATCTTTATTTTAAAAATGTTTCTCTTTACTTCTTGTTTTCTCTTGTGATCGATGAACTAAGCAGAATTTGCTTTAATAGTAACAGTCTGGGGCAGCATAGTGACTTAGTGGTTGATACCGTTGCCTCACAGTTAGAAGGTTCCAGGTTCGTATCCCATGTAGGGGTATTTATGTGTGGAGTTTACATGTTCTCCCTGTGTTGGTGTGAGTTTACTTTGGGTACTCCAGTTTCCTCACACAGTCCAAAAACATGTATGTTAGATTGATTGCTGATTTTAATTTGCCTATAGGAGTGGGTGTGGTGGTTTGTCTGTATGTGACAAAAATTCGTCTTCTGGTTGACTAAATCAGATTTCTGGAAACAATCCTCTTATGACACTTTACTTTTTATTAAGAAAACTGGTCTGTAAACAGGAATAGCCTATATGGACCAGATAACTGCTGGATTTTTCAAATGATGAGACCTTCATTATATATGAGACCTTCACTTATTATGAAGTACAGACCTTCTACAATCAGTGTGAATCACACTTTTAAATTATTTCTGTCCTACCAGGTCAGCTCTGCAGGTTTTGCACAAAGCCTGTGAGGTGTCACGCCGATGTAACTACTTTCCTGGTGGAATTTCACTCACCTGGATGGGGTACTATGAAAGCTGCATCTGCTCCGAACAGAGCTGCATCAATGAGTGGAACACTATGCAGGACCTGGAGACGTTGCGGTCCGACTCGCCCACCATGTTCGGAGACAAGTGAGTACATTTTTAATTCATCTCCAATAAAGCAATTCAATAAACCTCTTTAACCCAATTAAAATGTTTGATAGCTCTTGATTCTATTGATGTTACCAGAGAAATTTTGTGGTTCATTCTTCATCTGATGTTCACTCCAGGCCAACGGAGAGAGAGCGTACAGAATGCCTCATCAAAACCAAGCTCAGGAGCATCATGATGCTGAAAGACCTGGAGAACATAACGTCAAAGGAGGTGAACAACAAATCTGTCGTGTGTGGATCTGTATTCAGAGTAAAATTCCTAGAGTTGCAACACCAGAGGCTATTCATTTATCATAAGTAGAGATGCACGATTATAAAATCTTTAACCAATACTGATAACTGATAATTAAGTCCTTCTCATTGCCAATTCTGATAAACAATGAGTTGATATTTTTATATTAATATTTTGATATAATCTGCACTTTGTGTATCAGAAGAATAGAAAATCTGAGATACATTAATGAAACTGTTATTTTAGTAGTTCTGGTCGAACTGTAACAACAAACATCAGTCTTAACTTACAAATGATTTTATTTTTGTTTAAAACACCCGTAGTAATTTACTGTAAATTTTGATTAAAGTATTGATTAAAAAGTTAATAAAATCACATCTGTAGTTAAAACTAAACACCTGTCAGTTTTATCAAGAAGCCGGCCAACTATTTTCAACCAGACCAATGCATTTATTTCCAGTCTGACTTAATTGAAAGAAGACCAATTGAGCAGGAACCCACCCAATCTGGCAACACTGGCTTGCAGTCACTTGCACTCTGAAAGCAGATGAATGGTACTGATTGATTGATTTACCAGCGAGTGCACTTTATCAGATCTAAAAATGATGTATTTTTCACCTGTATCGCCGCATCATTTATCTGCCTGATAAATATTGTTCATCAATCTTCAAGCATTTAATGCATTTTTACACTGTTAATCAGTGCATGATACCTTCTGACCAATCAGAGTTACAAATTTAAAAGCAGTGTGGGATAGGTTTAATCAATGATAGAAGCAATCTGTTGTAGCCAAGGCTGTTAAGAATTTAGGATTTAGGAAAAATGTGGGTGTTTTCTTTGCAAACCTTTGTCAGATCCGCACTGAGCTGGAGGAGCACATGAACTGCAATCTAAAGGAGTATAAGGAGTTCATTGACAACGAGATCCTGCTGATCCTGGGTCAGATGGATAAAGCCACACTTATATTCGACCACCTCTATCTGGTTAGTGGACAAACAAAAAAAATTAATACAAGTGTAACTACGACTTAGAGATTACATTATGTAAATTCTGAACATATTTTTTTAGGGTTCTGAATGGAACGCATCCAATCTAGAGGAGCTGCAGGAGACCGGGTGAGTTCATCCGTATGGATTTCTTGTGTAGGCTTTTTTTAGTATATATTATTATAGCTTTCCCTGAAATGCTGCAGTATGATATATTATAAATGGTACACCCTTTATTTAATACTAAACTGTTTTGTTCTTAGGGTGGCATACATTCTAAATGTCACACGGGAGATCGACAACTTTTTTCCAGGGACATTTTGTTACCATAATGTGCGGGTGTACGATGAAGAGACGACAGACCTGCTAGCTCACTGGAACGACACATACAACTTCATCGTTAAGGCCAAGTATGACCTCACACTACACTTATTAATGTTTTATAAAATGTATTTTTTAACATGTTGACTAATATTCAGTGTGTTTTTGTGAGAGAAAGTAATGTGGGAAGTGGTTAAGGTGCTGGACTGCTGATCAGAAGATCGTAGTGTTCAATTCCAAGCACCACCAGTCTGCCACTGCTGGGCCCCTTAGTTGGATAAATGAGATAAATGTTAAGTCACTCTGGATAATGGCATCTGCCAATTGCAGAAAATGTAAATGTAATTGAATCAGGTATTAGTCATCAATGTACAACAAGTCATTACTGTTACTTTTGGCAAAGCCAAAACAAATTAATCTAATGCTGGATACCACATTCAAGGACAAAGTGAAGGCAAGCTAAACCAGCAAGTAATGGGGAAATAATTCTGTCCATGTGTAATCTCTAACTGTTCAGGAAGAACCAATCCAAGTGCCTGGTCCACTGTAAAATGGGTGTAAGCCGCTCAGCATCCACAGTCATAGCCTACGCCATGAAGGAGTATGGCTGGACCCTGGAGAAGGCCTACAACTTTGTCAAGCAGAAACGCAGCGTTACACGGCCCAACGACGGCTTCATGAGACAGCTGGCTGAATACGAGGGAATTCTGGACGCAAGGTCAGCATTTTCAAACAGAAGATGATTTTATTATTAACATATTATATGTAGTAATAAACTTACATTTAGTGTGTCTTTTACTTACTTCTAAAGCTAATTTTAACCATAAAAAAACATTTCTGTCATTATCTATTTAGTACCCATTTGCACAATATTTTTTAAAATCATGACCCTACAGCAAGCAACGTCACAATCGGCTGTGGCATCCAGACTCTGAGTGTGATCATCCTGATTGTCAACGTCCATCAGCACCCTGCTGCATGGACTCCTCCTCCCCAGGTGCCAGTCCTTCCTGTTGTGGGGCCGCTGCCCACTCCACACCTCTTGCTTTGGAACTTGATCCGTCTAACCTCCAAAACTCCAATTACTACTTCCGCCGTCTATCTGACTCTGCGCTAGACAGTGAGCCGTCAACACCAGTGCGTATGCCTCCGCCTCTGCTAGATGTGGACCGTGTATACATTGAAATAGAGGATGTGGAGCGTGATGCCCTGCTGGATGATGAGGCATTCGAAACACCCCGCTTCACTGCACCCGCTAGTGAGGGCACAGCGGCACAGACCTGCACCCGTGGTGCCGAACCTCTGGAGGAGCTGCGTTTGCGACTTGAATTTAGCACTGTAGAAGAGGAAGATGAGGAGGAGGCAAAGAAAGAACAAGAGGAGATGCAGGCACTGGCTGCGGGGGGGAGAAGAGAGAGAGAGGGTGGTGTCGGGGAGGAGCTTGGCATCGATCTAAGTAACGTGAATCACCTGTGCAACGAAAACTCCAACAACAACAACCACCTTAGGACAAAAATTGGTCTTGCTGTAAGTAAAAGTTTTGACGATTGTTTTGGCGACTGTTTTATGTCATAGAAGTCCTAAACATTAATTGCAGACATTTGTACAAAAACCCTACAGACTGACTTTGTATTCATGTCTTTTAGCTTTTCTTTAGTAATGTTTTGTTGTTTGCCCATTCTATATAGGAGAGTACCCTCAAAAAACAGGCATCTAAACCAAAATCAGTATCCAGCTCCCTCACATCCACCAGTACTGTTTCAAATGCCAGTGGGCATGGCCTTGTCCCCTTGCCTCTTAGTGGTGTCTCTAGTATTTCTATCACAGTGCCAGCTTGCACCAATGTTGCAATCAAGGCCATCACACCCACAAGACTATGGCCTTGCAGGCCAAGCTGCAAGTGTGCCAATTGCAGCAAAATAGCTCTTGCAAATTCATGCAAGGCCTCAGTTATCACACCCTTGATGCATAAAGACAAGTCGGGAAACCAGTCATATGATTCCCAACAAACAAAGAATACCGTACTGGGGCAGGTAGTCAAAGAGACTAAGAGTTTAACAGGCAAGGACAAGGCAGAAGAGAGTTCTCCAGGTCAACCCAAAGAGTGGAGCTTACAAGAACAGCAGGAGTCACTTGATCAGCTACATAGGTCCGGCTTGGTAAGGCGCCGAGCTGAGAGACTGGAAAAATTGTCAGGCTTGTTCCAGGAACGTTTCCGCGAACATGCAGGAAATGTTGCACGAGAGTCTGCAGACACACCCGAGCGTCCTTCCGCACTTGTGGAAAATTCATCTGGAATGCTTGGTACTCCAGCAGACTTTTGGACATCTGTGCCACCTGCAGTTGAAGACTCTGGAGCTTTGACACCAATTTCTTCCCCACATGGCTCCACGCTGACACGCAGCTCCAGCAGTGACAGTATCCGCAGCGTTCGTGGAAAGCCTGGGCTGGTGCGTCAGCGGGCACAGGAAATAGAAGCGAGGATGCGCCTGGCTGGACTCACAGTGCCTTCCCGTCTTAAGCGCTCCAACTCGTTAGCCAAACTTGGCGGTCTCACCTTTTCAACAGAAGACCTTTGTTCCTCAGCATGCTCTTCTGATGTTGGAACCCTTCTTCTTCTCACGCTTTCTCCAGAGCCGGAGGGCACCATCAGTCCAGTTTGGGATCGTGCAAATCTGTGCTCTGCCTCAACAGCCATGGAGATCCTCTGTCCAGAAACAACAGATACAACTGAGCCCCGAAGCTGACAATAAAGAAAGAGGAATATGTGCAAAAGGATTTTTTACTTGAACAAAGGTTCTTTTCCTGAAAACATTTTATTGAAGATTAACGATCCGCAGATTGATACCCAAGTTGAGAAATGCAGTAAAAAATTTCGTTAATGGGTAAATTGGTAAAGTTCCTATTACCTTTTAACTGTGCTTTACCCAAACTAAAATGTAGAACATGGGGAAAAAACAGGGTTTGAAATTAAAAAAATTGCTGCCCAAATACCTTTGGCATCAAAGGGAACAACCCACTGAAATTCTTAAGACTTGAATTGAAGGACTGCGCAATAGATGAACTATCAAATGGAGTTGGGAATAAAACAAATAGAAATAATGTGAATATTAAAATGATGCTATTCAATGAAACAGAATAAATATTTCTACAAGGGTTTTGTTGCACAGTTTCGAAGATGAAAAAGTGTAAAAAGACTATTTGTGCACAGAATGCTCTTTGGCCAAGTATCCAAGGAAACCATTGCCTTGGCTTCCCTTCCTGCTGAGCAGCCATATTTCAGAAGAAATTTCTACCTGCTGTCTCTTTGTCTACACATCTGGTTCGGTCCCATCTTTCTGCTTACTCAAATTTTTATGGCACTCTGGATACTTCTGAACAGCAAAGGGAAAGGGATTTCCGATTCACTGCTAATCACCTTATTTCTGCTGGAAAGTTTCTAGAATGTAAGAACACAATTCTTTTTCTATCTCTCCGCTATTCACTCTGTTCTGTATATCAGCAGATGTTGCTGGAGACAGCTGTATTCAGCTCTCATCCGATTTCCATGGTTCATTTTTACCACTGACAGTTAGGACTTGTTTGAAATATCATCTTGAAAACACTAAGATGTATTTGTGCGTGTGTGTGTGTGCCTGCGTGCGTGTGCGTGCGTGTGTGCGTGCGTGTGTGTGTGTGTGTGAGAGTGTGTGTGTTTGCTTAAGAGAAACTGTGGTTGATATTTTATTTTTAAACCACATACTGACGGTTTCCTTGAACGCTTTAGTTTGGAAGGTTTTAATTTAGCACCTTAGGGCATTTTGGCAAAAATGTGATTCACAAATAATGAGTCTTGGGGTCAGATAATAAGAGTTGGGGTCTATGTACATACAAGGTAGATGTAATTTTGCCAAGTAAAATGTGATCCTGGATTAAAATCCTTTGTTGATCCTGAATTAATATTAAAATTAACCAATCATTAACATCTGATGTCATCAGTGTGTGTCGACTGAACCCTCAATCCATTTTTAGCCTTTTCCTTTTTTGTCCACAAACAAACTAAAAAACTAAGTTATGCTAAAAACATAGTAAATGCTAAAAAAATGATCTGATTGTCTGAGACTAAAAATTCATTGACTCTGGAACAATTTACTGATCATGACGATTCCTGAATTAACATTAAATCACAACATGAAATTAGACAAACAATATTATAATAATTTATAATAGTTCAGAGACAAAATTAGTGAATTTAGACTGTATTGATTATAATGATCCAAAATAAACACTAATGAATTTAGACAGTGAATCATAAACACTCACTGTGAAATTGAGCAACATTCTAACTATAAAACAGGGTTTAACGATATTTTATTAAATTACAAGACAGATTTTTATAACCATTAATTTAAAAATAAATCCATGAATTTACTTTTTATTTATGCACACACACACACACACACACACATAAATACATTTTACTGTACACACACAAACATCTATTTTTGGACCTGAAGATGAGGGAAATGTTAACTGCACATACATGTTGTATACAATTGTCCAGCACGACATGTAATGTATTACAGATGCCATTTAAGTGTTTTCTAGTTTTTTATTTAATAAATACATTAATAATATTAGAGTTAATATTAGGTTAGTTTACAAGGTGGGAAAGATTAAAGAATGGGTTGAGGCAGGTTTGGTCGACACACACTGATAACACTGAGGTGGTTATAATTGATTGATTAAAATGTTGATCCAGACATAACAAAGGATGTTTCATCCAGGATCACATCCTACTTGACCCCAGTTTTGGGTCAGATGTTAAAAAAGTCAGATGTGGGTCAGATGATGGAAAAACTAAACCTGGTTTTGATGTAAGGTCCATAGCTATATTTTCCGGCAGCAGAACTCATGGACAGCTTTTGTCACCTCTTAACTTGGCACAAACTCAGTGTTTACTGGGTTAAAGCACAAATTAACCATATTTCTTTTTTTAATCCACAATCACTTCTATGACCAACCAGCAATGCAAGTAAGTGGGTGATAAAATATCTTGTGAGCATATCAGTGGAATATCAGCCCCAGACAAGATTCCTGAGCAATTACAATTACTCTGCGTTCACACTAGCAAGCAGAAATGTGTTTGTTTTCATTAGAATTGCAATTTCAGCAATGAGTGACTTAGAACACTTTAGATTTAGCAAGTTAGAGATGCCGCAGGTTAAACAACCGTTAATAAAATTGCTAGTATGAACCCGTACTATAAATATTTTTCCCCTTGTTGAGTTGTACACTTTGAGTCAAGATTCCAGCTGTAGTAAACAATGTTCTACTTAACGGTTGACTGTCCCTCAAATTTTCAACTTGAAATCTAGAAAAAGCCAAAAAATAAATGAATTCTGATTTCCTCTACTGAACAAATATAAACTAATTCATTAAGTATTTAAACTTTTAAAAAATTTTATCATTTGATTGAATCTTTGTTTTTAGAAAAACTTTTTAGCCAAAAAATTACAGACACATAAACACGTGTGTATGTATAGTGTGTGCTATTTGTCTGTGTAATGCCATTCCAACATGACTGTCTTTGGGAGGTTGTTGATCAGATCATGTGATTTATATTTGTCTGACATAAGTATTCCTGTGTCTTTACACACACACACACACACACCCCTACTTCATTTTATGTGTCTATGTTCTAGCACACTCATTCAGCTATCATTGATCTTTGTGCTGGGTGGTATGACCAAAAAATTAATATCAAAATAATTTTTTTAATTATTATTAGTTTCAGGGTTTCGATATGATGTTTTTTTCATGCATGGACCGATTGAGAGAGAAAATACTGCGGTAAACTGACTTAGAATGCCCTGTTTATTTGTCATGGGTGAATGTTGTATAAAAATTCCAAACTACTATTAATATAGGTTTGCAAGCCCTTACAAAATGATGCTGTTTATAAAAAGGTGGCACTCATTATTCTAATGATGTGAAGGAATCGGAATGCTTGTCTGTTGTAGTCAAAACACAGAAACTTTTTATTGTGCAAACTTCGCAAACAACTTTTAAAAAGAACATCTTTTTACCTGACGCTGTCCAATATTGATTTAAAACGGGACGCTCTATTTAATTCTTAAATACTGGAAGATTATTTTAAGGGACGGGTGGCAACCCTGGGATTAGCGCTCTGTTCCCAACGCTGTTTAAGTGACACCGGTACCGGTAAATTTATATTATAATAAAAAATAAACCCGTATGAAGTGGTATAGCACCCAGCACTGGTGTATACACTAACTTATACTTCTGTTAGATTTGTTCTCTTTATTTCCACTCACTCAACCAGTTTCAATATTAAAATACTTGAGTTCTTTTTTATTATGCAAACTAACATTTATTTTTTTTTATTATGTTTTGTACATCTACCGATGCTGAATGCATTTTTCTGACTGATTGAAGTGCGTCTTGTATATATCTTTGCATGCAAGCGTGAGTGACGTCCCACACCATGGACCGTGTAATTACTGTGAAATATTTATGAGAGACACAGGGGTTAAAAAAACCCTTCTGAGTGTGAGTGCATGTTAGTATTTATCCATGAGCAGGCTCATACGATAAACACACGCAGCAATCGAATGCACATGCATCACAATGCACTGTATGTAAATATTAGAGTGGTGCAACGGATCACAAAACTCACGGTTTGGATCACGTCACGTTTTTTTAGTTACGGATCGGATACCTGCAGTACCTGCGCTAGATTTGTGCTCTTATAGAGGGGGCGTGTTTGTATCACCGGACTTCACATCTCCCACTCCGCTGTGATGTAGTGAGCAGTCACAGTTACGTAGCTTTTGATGTCCACCTGTCTGTTGTGCTCTCAGTAGAGGATGCATTAGATAAATCTGCGACAATTTAGATTTATTTTCGGTTTGCAAGTTCCGGCACAATCTTGCAGCGAGAAACTTCCGGATAGATGTGGTTATCTCTTTCATCCATGCGATTTCAATGATGCAGGAGACTTGAATCTTTTCTGCTCCTCCGCTAGCCATCGTTAACATGCCCTGGTCATGTGAACAAGACTGCTCCATGTTGTTCCAAAATAATCTCCGGCAAGTGTCTTTTATTCTGCAGTCTTTAAAATAAAAATACAAATCAGCAAGTTGAGCCGATCAACTGCGATCCGTTGCACCGCTAGTAAATGGGTATCTAGGTGAGGGAGAAAATGCTAAGGTACTTGTGATAAATCTAAGGGGAATTTTTAGGTTTCTTTAGGCCTGAAAAGAGAAAATAGTGTACAACACCTACTTACACAAGGACCTGCTAAACGAATCATGATATTATACTGTTAAGAAACATCTTGTGTTTTATGAGACCAGTGCTAAAGCTGGGCTCGGATCCACTGAGGACAAAAAAAAAACCAGGAAGTCCACACACTTACGGTGCTGATCAAGGAAAATCCAGCAGTTTAATTTGACCCCTTTTTTTTTTTCAGACCATCTCATGATCAGCGAATTTGAACAAATTAGAATGCTTTATCATTAGAAGATTTGTTTTTGAAATAAAGCTGAAGCTTTTTAGTAGTTTCTTTAATAGTTGTTTTAAAGCTTCACGTTGTTGTGCGATTTGCATTGCAGCTTTGTGCTTGGCCCTGATAATCTTATCTTAACAATAAACTAGCACAGCTAGTTACTGAGCATAATTTGTGTTATTATTGCAAATTATTATTAGAAATGAGATCTGACGATTTAGTCGCCGCTCGGCTGTGAATTTGAACGCTTTACATGAGGGTTCCAGTCTACAGCATTATTTTTCATTTACATTTTTGACATGTCTTTATGCAGAGCGACTTTTATTTATCTCGTTTTATCTAGCTGAAGGTCAAGAGCTTTGAGAGAGCAAATTTGAGGAAATAACAGGATGCTTCCTTCCTGTTTTGGATTTGGAAAAAATTAACTAACATTAGTGTTGCGTTATTAATGTTCAAGTGCCTTACAGTGAAAAATCACGGGCATCGTTCAGACTGTATTTCCCCTACTGTTATGTTGCCAACTTATTTTTTTTATAATGCTGTTTCTTTTTTGGTTTTATACCAGATTTTGATTTGAATTTTTATTTTTAAGGAAAACAAAACATGGTCATTACATAAATATATATATTTATTATTCTAGAGTTGTCAAGATCTCCTCGGAGAGCAGCTTTTGGCTCAGCCATAACCAAAGGTAATAAACTGTTCAATGCCAGTCAGTCAGTATAGACTTGGTTTCGTGAGGACGTTAGCTTAGCATGCTCAGCTCATGCCACTTTTACTGCACCTTTCGGTACAAACGGTTCGAGTGAATGAGAGCGATACATTCACTCTGCAAATCATCATGTACAACGTTGTGACGTTTCTGGGCCGCCACCCGAAACAGCCATACAGTCGCTAAGGCCCTTCGTGCAAATAGGAAGAGGTTGTGATGTGTACGCAATTCTCTTATTCACTACTGTTGTTGGTTTTTGTTTTATATTTAAGTATGCAGTAATTTTGTCTTTTGTACCACAAGAATTTGCTGTAGTTCTGACGCATATTGCACTTTGTACATTTTGTGGAAATGATGTACTGTGTGTATATTATGAAAATAAACTTTTCCATTCAGATTCTGTCTTTTGGTTTCTTTTTGCCATTTTTAGAATTTTTACATGGTTAATTAGAGGCTACAGGTTTCTACAGCAAATGTTCTCCACAATGCTGCACTAACGAAACGATGTGATTGAATCCCTTTTTACTTAACTGTCGTGCTAGTAAACGTCCATCATTACACAACTAAATATGCTGCTATCAATCTCTATCTATTGTATTAGTATCTCCCTCTCTTTCGCTGTCTTTCTCTTACTTTGTCCCTGTGTTTGCCCTCCTGTTTCCCTTTCTTTCACGCTATTTATATCTGTGTTTCTTACCCTGCCTGCCTACATCTTTCTCTCATCCTTCTCTCTTTCTCTCTCTTACCCGCTTATTTCTAATCAGTGTCACTGGAATTTGCTAGAGTCTATCCCAGCTGTCATTGGTTGAAAGGCAGGACCACATACAAACAACCACACACACACACACACACACTCACTCCTATGTGCAAATTATGTGCACACAAAAAAGGGAGAACATAAAAACTTCATAAAGAAAGACCCATGCAGGGAATACGAACCTGCAACCTTCTTACTGTGATGCAACAGTGTTGAACACTGCTGCCCCTGAATAATTATATGCAATAACCAATTTTTACAGTATTAGTAAGTCCAATGAAATCACTTTTTAGTATTTTTAGCTAAACCAGAGAGGAACATATTCATTTAATATACTGTGTGTGTACATAATTTTTTTTACATTTTAGTACATGAATGCAATTGAATTTTTGTTAAATAAAAAATCTGCCCGTCTACAGTATTCATACCACTTAAACTTTTTTTTTTTACATTTTGTCACCTTACAACCACACACTTAATTGTATTTTATTGAGATTTTATGTAATTAGACCAACACAAAATAGCACATAATTGTTTAGTGGAACGGAAATGAGATACGAGAGAGGTTTTCAAAATTTTAAGCAAATAAAAAAGTGTGGTGTGCATTTGTATTCAGCCCCCTGTACTCTGATACCCCGAAGATAAAATCCAGTGTAATCAATTGCCTTCAGAAGTCACCTAATTTAACAGAGTCCACCTTTTAAAGACCTCAGTGGTTTGTTAGTGAACACTAGTGAAAAAACAGCATCATGAAGACCGAGGAACTCATCAGACAGGTAAGGGATAAAGTTGTGAAGAAGTTTAAAGCAGAATTAGGTTATAAAAAATACATCACAAGCTTTTAACATCTTAAGGAGCACTGTTTAATCCATCATCCAAAAAAATGGAAAAAATATGCCACAACTGCAAACCTACCAAGACATGTCCGTCCACCTGAACTAACAGACCAAGCTAGAAGTGCACTGGTCAGAGAAGCAGTCAAGAGGCCCATGGTCACTCTGGAGGAGCTGCAGAAATCCACAACTCAGATCTGAGAATCTGTCCACAGGAACAGCTATAAGTCATGAACTACACAAATCTGGCCTTTACAAAAAGTTGACAAGAAGAAAGCCAATGTTGAAAGAAAAATATAAGAAGTCCCGTTTGCAGTTTGCCATGTAGAGCTGGCAAACTGAGCTTAAGCTATTTTGCAAAGAAGAATTGGCAAAAAGTTCAATCTCTAGATGTGTAAAGCTGGTAGAGACATACCGCAAAAGACTTTGCTGTAATTGCAGTGAAAGGTGGATCTACAAAGTATTGACGCAGGGGGTATGAATACAAATGCACACCACAATTTTCAGATTTTCATTTGCTTAAAATTTTGAAAACTATTTATTATTTTCGCTTCACTTCACAATTTTGTGCTACTTTGATCTATTACATAAAATCTTAAGAAAATTTGTTTAAGTTTGTGGTTGTGACAAAATGTGAAAACGTTTAAGAGGTATGAATACTGAAGCCACTGTATTTGAGTATGTATTTTGAGCTGAATTAAATATTAATATTGGGAGATAAAAGCAATAAAAGGGCCTGGAAAAAAAGCTATTTATGACACTGCTCATTTAAGTGTACAGATCTAATACACTGACCTGTGATTTTCTGACACTGAATTAGCTTCGAATTTTGCAGAAAATACTGGCTCCTAACGCTCGCCCCGATTCTAGTAGGCTGGAGAAGGTGGTGGAGTTGCTGACTGAATTGGCAAGCTTGGCAGGGCAGTGTGGTTCAGCTTAGCTCATGTGGCTGCTGGCGTTAATTAGCATGACATCAGTATGGAAAAGCTTGTTTTTCCACATAATAGTGTGTTCAGGATAGATTAATGAACAGTAACTGAATAGAATGTGTGTCTGGAGGCTTAGGGCAGATCGTACACGAAAACTATACTAGAAGTGTTAGAGATTCAATATTTACCCCTGATAAATCGGTTAAGTCTTCAGAAAACCGTGCGGTTCTTTGTCCAGCACCAAAAGGAACCGTGCTGCTTCCGTGGCGATAGCGAAAGAATCTGCTGCAAAACAGGAAACAAGAGTGTGTAATGTCATCGTTGGCACAAACGTTACCACAGACTCCCTCTGTCAGATAACTATATCACACACACAAACATGAATGAATCACTTTTAACACTGATATGAGCCAATGCATAGTTTCTATTCCCTGCAGATCAACATACTGAAATGATGTCATTTCCTTCTAAACGCTTTGCTTAAATAAACAGATCCAGTCGGTGGTGATGCCTCGAGTGGATCTGCACATGTGTTAGTGTTCAATAGTAATTAAAGTTGAACATGAAGTTTAATAACAAACTGTTTTAACAATAAACTCCATCTACTGATTCTACAAGTTTAATGTTGTGGAATGTCGGCAAAACAATTTGTTAGCTATTCTCACTATAACAGCTGTAAACAGACATTTCTCCCAAGCCTTCTCTCTATGTCTCTTGCTCTTTTTCTCTTCCCTGTCTCCCTCTCTCTCTCTCTCTCTCTCTCTTTTCTTTCTCTCTCTCTACCTTACACTCCTCTTTCTGCCCGTCTGTCTATCTCTCTCTCTCTGATTCTTACATGTATGTCTCTCTTGTTCTGTCCCTGCCCTGCCTGTCTGTCTCTCTCTCTCCTTTTTCTTTTTTCCATAATTCTTACACTCTCTCTACTTTAATATGCTAGATTGCATTTCTGTCTTTCTTCATTCTGCCTCTTTCTCTTTTTAACTCTGTTTTTCTGTTTGTCTGTCTGTTTCTTTGTGTCCCTGCCATGCCTGTCTGTGTCACCTTTCTCTCTCTATTTCTCTCTCTGATTTTAACATGTACAGTGCCTTGAAAAAGTATTTATACCCCTTGAACATTTTTACATTTTGTCACATTACAACCACAAACTTAAATGTATTTTATCTAATAGACCAACACAAAGTAGCAACTAATTGTAAAGTGAAACAAACATGATATACAATTTTCAAAAATTTAAGCAAATAAAAATCTAAAAAGTGTGGTGTGCATTTATATTCAGTCCCCTGTACTCTGATACCCCTAAATAAAATCCAGTGCAATCAATTGCCTTCAGAATTAGTTAATAGAGTCCACCTGTGTGTAATTTAGTCTCAGTAGAAATGCATATGTATTATGAAGGCCTCAGTGGTTTGTTAGATTACACTAGTAAATAAACAGCATCATAAAGACCAAGGAACTCACCATACAGGTTAGAGATAAAGTTGTGGAGAAGTTTAAAGCAACTGCAAATCTACCAAAACATGGCTGTCCACCTAAACTGACAGACAGAGCAAGGAGAGCACTGGTCAGAGAAGCTGCCAAGAGGCCCATGGTCACTCTGGAGGAGCTGCAGAAATCCACAGCTCAGGTGGGAGAATCTGTCAACAGGACAACTATAAGTTATGTACTCCACAAATCTGGCCTTTATGTAAAGGTGGCCATTTTTGAAAGAAAGACATAAGTTTACCACAAGCCATGTAAGATGTGGAAGAAAGTGCTCTGGTCAGATGATACTAAACATTTTGGCCTAAATGCAAAGTGCTATATGTGGCAGAAAAGTAACACTGCTCATCACCCTTAATACATCATCCCCCCCTGTAAAACTGTCCCTCTGTGTTTCTCTTTTTCAAGCTCTCTCTCTCTCTCTCTTTCTGTCTCTTACTATGCTTGACTGTTTCTTTCTTTCTCTCTCTCTTTCTCTCTCTTTGTGTTTGCCCTTACCTCCTGTTGCCATCATGTTCTCTCTATATCTTTCGATCTGTTCCTCTCTCTCTCTCTCTCTCTCTTTGTCTGGAGGTTATACAGATAATTGCAGCTGGTCAGACTGCACGTAAAAAAGAAAGAACACAACTCCCTGTTTTTTATTATGACTGAATTAATTAATTTTTCTTCACAATGCTGACCACAAAAACTCCTTCCATTCTGTCCTTCCACTTCAATAATTAATCTATTAGTTATTTTTAGTTTAGATCAGTTAAATCGTCATCTAATCGACCAATCATAAGTTCGTGTTTCTATGTTTTATATTGTTATTTTTATGAAGACTTTGTCCTTGACGCCTGCAGGGTTTTTTTTAACTGTCTCGAAGAAATACATCCTGTTTGGCCGTTGCTGTGGAGGCCGAGAGGAAAAACAGGGAGATTTCACTATGACTGTTTTAACTGTTCTGTGTTTTATTGCCTCACTGTGTCTGTATCTCTTTCACCCTTTTCATTCGACTGGCTCTCTTTCCCACTTTTTTCTGTAGCGTACATGTTTTAAACACACTCTTACTCGGTTTAATTTAGCACACGCTGGTCTTAGTTCTTTTACAAAAAAAAACTTGATTTGGGGCATGTTTAAAGAATGAAAAGCTTTTGCTTCAGCCATAACAAAGTAAGTCATTTTCCAAATTGTGGTCTTGTGTGTAAGTACAGAGTAATGAATGAGCAGCAGACAGAACAGTTTTGGTTTCCACGATGTGTATCTAGGAATAGAAATTCTATGTTGATTAAATAATCGTAACGGTTTGATTATCTTGTAACTCAATGACAGAATATGGCTTTTTTGGCATTGTGATTAGATGACATCATACATAGTGGTAGTATAATAAGAAACAAATGTGCTTCAGCATCCAAACACCACTAGGGGTGCCACAAGAGGTATCTTTTGGCCACAGCTAGTTTTTTTTTTTTTTTACTAATTTAACGAAATGATTCACATTCAACATAGTTAGTGAACTGAAGGAATATAAAATACATCACCTGCTGCAGCCACTTGAAAGATTATAAATTGGAGTCCCCATAGTATACTCTTTTCTGTGTTATTTGTGCCACCCCTTATTAGAACTTTCTGGCAGTTTACCTCAGTGATTGATGAGTTCATGCTTTTTCACTCACCACATTTGTAAAAAGTAATTAAGTTACAGTAGTTTTTCTCCTATAATAACCTCCCAACTCAATCAGTTTCAACAGTATTAGTAAGAACAGACACTAATGTTGAGGTGAGGAGGTCTAGGATTCAGTCGGAGTTCGAGTTCATCCCAATGGGTTTGAGTCAATGTCAGGAAATGAAAGATCTTCTACTATAAAACATCCAGAACACAGCATGTCTTCATGGAGATCAGTGGTTTTATGCACAGGGACATTGTCATACTGGAACAGGGTTTGAGTCTCTTAGTTCTAGTGAAGAAAGAATGTAGATTCTAGAAAACTGTGTACTTTAGACTTTATGCTAGTGTAGCTAGCAAAGTGTCCACAAACTTATAAACCATGTGGTATAAATCTAACTTTTTTGCCTGTAATTTGCCTGTAATTATGTTTTACCTGTAAAAATAAGAGGTCAGAAGCATTATATTGTAGTCCAGAGGGACTCTCGGGCCCCAAATTCACAGCGAAAGAGGAGTAACTTATTTAATTAAGTAAAAGTGGGTTGGACATCACGACAGAGGAAGAGAAATAAAAAGCTCCTTCGTCAACACAGTTTTGAAGAAGAGTACCAAGAGGTCGGACCACAAATCTAACAAAGAGTCGTCTTGTGTTGGTGAAGAGAGTCGCTCGGGTGTAGAAATTAGTGATAGTCAGCGGTGAGTTACACACAATTTTAAAATGTATTAATTATTTAATGATCCGTTCTCCAAAATTTTCTTTTTTTAAAATTATTTTTATTTATTGTAAAAGATTAGTTTACTAACTGTGTGAAAGAAGAAATCACACAGGCACAAGATAATCAGGTGATTTGCCTTTGAGCCTTGGGAAAGACAGTGGGACAATAAAGCATTTGTGGTACTTAAGAAATGATTGACCTTTTACACTGCAGATCCAAATGTAAAGTCAGGGACAGAATATATAAAAAGCTACATTAGCAAAAATGCTAATAATAACAACGAATGGCCTGGTTAGCATGACATGATTGAGCTTATGGACCAAATTTTGTCTGTTGGACAAGCTTGGGTGTGTGTAAAAGAGGTATTGCGAGGCAAGGGACAGGAAACACATTGTCAGACTAGAACATTGCCTATTGTACGAGTCATTCCTGTGGCCGTGTTTTTTTTCTCAGCATTGTACCATAGTGACTGGTAAATATATCACTATTCAAACAAAACTTTATTTACTTATGAAAATGTATGTAACCATGACACGCCGTAATAGACTAATATCTCAACCTCCAGAAAAGCTATTTTACTAAAATAACACAAATAATGTGTGTTTTTTCGCACTAACTAAAATAACCATATAGAATAGAGAGGTTTTCTTGTTCTCCTTGTTTTCCCACATGTTCCTTTTTCAAAATTGTGTAAAAACCGCTGGGTCTAAGAGCTAGCACCAAAAAATATCCGATTGTTCGCTCTAATTTAAAATATGCATATTTGTTATAATTTGCTAAGCAGAATTGTATAGATCCTAACGTGATGCAAGTCTACCATATAGTGGAATCTAAACCAATGGATTGAGCAAACCAACAAGCTATCTTTTGATTTTTTTTTATAATATTTGTTTACATTTACGACATTTAGCAGATCTTATCCAGAGAAACTTACATTTAATTAATTTCAAACAACTGAGCAATTGCTCAATGGCCCAAAAGTTGTACCTTGGTGGAACTGGGAATTAAACCCACAGTCTTCCAGGTTAGCAGTCTAACACCTTACCCACTGCGCTACCATAATGCATAGAATATTAGTGATTTCAAAGTTTCGTGTTATTAGACACCACAATTTAGATATACACTTTACAAAAAGACAGTGAAGGTTGTTACTTCTACACTCCCCTGTTGCCTTGAGATGGAACCTTGTGTCTAATGGAACTATTAAGTTCTCCAGTGAAAACTTGTGACTCTCATTTCCACAATCCAGATGATGTTTTCCACATAACCAACGGCCTTTCTAAAAGGAAGCGATCACAGGACTCACAGTTCCCACAAAGATTCACATTAGCGCTGTGTAAGCCAAGCAACACTGTTTTGTGTAAAGGAAAAAATTATTAGTGAGCTAGAAGGAGAGAGTGTAAATGAAGAGAGGAGAGTTTTGGGAGGGTTTGATTTCCACATTCTAAAGATAAGACAGGAGAAATGTGAGATTGTTATGGTCAGGCAACTCTACACTCTAATACATGAAATAAGGGAGTGAGTGTGGAGGAGTGATATAGGGTTGCAAAACCTACATGCCAAACCCATGCCATCATTCGCAGCATGCATGATAGACCATTAATACCATGATTTTTTTTCCACAGAATGAAATGGGACAGAATCAAGGTAAGTTTGGGGAGCAACAGGGGACACTGGAGGAAAAGGAACCCGGCCCAGACTCAGGGGGTAGTAAAAAGGAAGGAAACACAAAAGATGTGACTTACAGAGAGGTGGAGGATGGAGTGGGACTGGTTAGGAAAAGTCTGGGTGGGAGCCCAGGCATACAGCCAGCATCACCTACTCTCGCTCAAAAAAAAAGGGCCCCTCCTATAGACTGGGAATGGATACAGGGAGGGGATAGAGAAAGAGAGGGAGGAAAAGAAACAGGAGAGAGTGAGGAAGGCAGGACTAAATTTCAAAGTTTGCAGAAGCTAAGCTATATTCAAGTCACTAAAAGAGGCAAGTTAAACTCTGAAGTGGCCTGCTCTTCAGAAAAAGAGTGTATAGCTGTGGCAAAAAGGAGCAACAGGATGGACCTGGAGAACTCACCGAATGACAGTATGGAGTGGAACTTCCCTGACCTTGCATCTAGCAATGTGAAGAATGTTCAGTTCCAACAATCGGAATCATCAGTTACTGAGGAAAAAATTGTCAGTTCAATGGTCTATGGGAGCAGTATGAAGGAAGGTGGAAGCAGCATGACCGATACTGTCGCTGGTCCTCATGTCAAAGCCTTAGTTGTCACAGAGGATTTACATGATGATGATGATGATGATGATTTTCCGTTTAAAACGGCTATTCCAATCGCTGAGACACCAACCGGAGTCATGGAAAAAAACAATATATTGAATGTTCTGTTACAAATTAATTCAACTGAAGAGAATCCACTACAGCAAGACAGACCTGCTGCCGTCCTAATGTCTTATGACCGAGTCTGGGCTAAAAATGATGAAGGACAATCATTTTCTAGAGACAACCTACCTTTAAAATGCCAGGAGATGGTTATTTCTAATAAAGCAGGTAGTTCAGGAGTAGATGCAGGAGCGTCAGAACATATCTATGGAACAGAAATACCTTCTCTCAGCCCCGTTGACCCACTGGATAGATCTGAGATGTCACTAACTAACCGTAGTAATGTGTGTGATTTCACTATGCCAGACTCTGAGAGACTACAGAATGATGCGGTGGAAAAAAATGATATATTATGCAATGCAGAAGGAGTGTATAAAGATAATAAGGAGTTTCCACTTGAAAAGGGAGACAGAGTTGAGTATTCTTTTTCAACAGTAACTGACAACATACTAATTGAGGAAATTCCTAAGCAGGTCTTAGCAGTGGTAACTGAACCATCTGAGATACTGTCACTTCCTGACATGACAGAGGGCATTGTGGGTAAAATGGATCTCCATTTGGCCTTGAATGCAGTCCAGGGATCTAAAGAAATGAAAAATCAAGACACGTTTTTTGTTAAAGCGGGAGCCTCAGAGAGCGGTATCAAATACTCCATGGAAACAGAGAAACATTTGGACGAATTTTTTGATGGGATGACATCATCAAAGCGGGACGGAGATGATCAGAGCGAAGATGTTCTTCAGGAAGCATCTTTATGCATTTCTAATTTCAATCTCATATCTCATATCACTGCAGGTCATGAGGAGGTCAGACATCTACTGTCACATGTAGAAACAAAGCCTTGCGAACCTTTGACTGAACTTTCAAAATCTATGGACAGCCATGAAGTGAAAAACATAACAAATGAGACACAGCTTTGCATTAAAGATCCTTTCGAAGCATTTACTGCCCCTGTCATGGATGGATGTGTAAGTTCCATTTTGCAGAACCCTGAGACAGATACAGCCACCACTTCCCTCCATGTGCATAATCTTACATCGCAACCCATTGAACAGTATCGTACTTCTGACCTGGACCCCACAATGCCAAGCCAAACTGATCAAAGCCTTGCTATAATGAATAAACAAACTCCTGTGTCTTCTCAGGGTGGCACTCCAGAAAGTGGAAAATCAGAAAACATGCCAAAAAGCAAACCGGTGTCTGACTTGATAAAAGAAACTATGCAGTTGCATGAGAAGAAAAAGGACTGGACCAAATCTGGAGAGATGAAAGCTGAGGTGGTTTTGGACTCTGCACAGTCTATTAAAGTGGCACAGATAAAGGCAGCATTTGACTTGCCAAAAAAGTCACCGGATAAAATTCTAGACAGAAAATCTTCAGTAAGAAAAGGTAAGGCTCATTTTTTGGAGCTGATGATGACAATTTTAAACAATCTAATTATGTTTTACTAAATAGACAGGGTTGGATAGGAAGAAAGTCCTGTATGTCTCTGTGCTTTAGTTTATGTGATAATACATACGAATTTAACTTTTAATTTATTTGTATTACAGCATCCAAATTTACTGCTATTGTATTTAGGATGTGATTCTTAATTTTATTATGGTATTTGGATAGAGTAGTCCGAAAATGTGTTGCATTTTGGGAACCGGCATTATGGCGCCATCTTGTGGAAAAGATGAATTAACATTAAATACTGTACATGAAGGAAAAAACCACGAAACAGAATTCAAAAATATATATTTTTAATACAATTTATAATTTTAAATTTGTAAGTATAACTAATCGGTTTAAGATTTATATCTTTGTTTTAAAAAAAAAAAAAAGTTTTTTAACAGAAAAAAAAAAAAAGAAGAATGAAAAAAAAAAAAGTGACAAAACGTTACATACATTTCTATGCTTTTAATGCATTAAACATGCTCTTAGGTTTCAGGTTTTATCATTTGTTCCATGTGGTTTATATATATATATAATATGTGTGTGTGTTGTTTGTTCTTTACCTTCCAAAAATAGACATTATTATAACCAAATATTTTTTAAAATGAGCGGAGCTTTTAGAACGCGCATCTTTTCTGATTGGATGTTCAGATGGTCAGTTTTCCTAATAATGGCGCTGTAAGGCGGGGCATTATGAAGTGGGCGTGGTTTCCGGTCTGTAGGCCCGGGAAGGCGAGTGAGCCGCGCTTAAGGCAGGAACACGTTCGTTTGTGCGGGGAACCGCTGGAATCGAGGCTGAATCTGCACATATTATAAACTAACCGCTGGTCAGGGATTTTTCTGCTCTAGATAAGAAGGTAGGATTGTTTTATTTTTAACTGGATTTCTTGATTTTTTATTTCTGGCAAAGTTGGTGATAAAAGCTGGTGTGTAGCGCAAAGTTGCAGGGATTTACAGGCCTGGATCCTCTGGAAGATCTTCAGCGCTCCTGTTGTTCTTGTAGATCCGTTTCTGCGAATATCTGTTTGTGATTTTTGTTCACGTTTTTTGCATTAGTTCATTCATGACGTCAGGTTTTTAATGCAAACTATCCCGATTTATGATTCTATAAATGTGGGAGTCACGCCTCTGATCTTCGGGGTTCATTCAAAACCAAAAATGGGGCGTAGTTTATGTACCAAATACCGACAAATAAACACATCTCGGTTATATTCTTCACTGATCTATGCAATGATCCATGCCCGTTAATTAAAGCCCAGTGATCGTTACTGATTTTAGTGCGGATGAAGACATGAATGCATGTTTTTCCCCCTTAATTAATGTTCGTGCTCTTTAATCGAAAATATGCATCAAGTTAATGCCACCACTCGTTTTTCCTGTTGACGAAATTTTGCTTAACTGGCGCCGTTTTGTTGCTTGTGTATTTCCTGGAATCCTTATTAAATGTTCGCTTGTATATAATAATAATGCAGTGCGAGCAGCAGACTCGAGCCTCACCCATATGGGATTTCTGGCAGGGAGGGAAAAGAAAGAAAGGGGGAGAGACAGACAGACAGACAGCGCACTAGCTGCTGCAGGAAATGTGATCAAATGAAGCAGAATGACGGATTGCTGTGAATGTGTACGTGTTTCGAAACAGGCCCCCCGAAACACTTCACCCCCCGTGCACTTGTCTTGGCTTGCTCGGGTGGAAGGAGGTCGCACTTCATGGCTGCATTGAGCTCATTTGGCGCAAACGAGGAAACGCGCGCGCGTGTGCTTGGCTTGTTCGATTTTTTCCCCGTTTATTCATGTTACTATGATGCTTTCCCCCCAAAAAAAAAATTGTGTAAAAGGGCAAAATCCCCGGCGTTTACTACTGTCGAAGTGTGTGGGCTGTGTTTTTGGGTATATTCACCTCACCAGAATTGCACGCTAGCCACTCCTTGTCTCTCTCTCTCTCTCTTCTTTCTTTCTTTCTTTCTTTCTTTCTTTCTTTCTTTCTTTCTCTTTCTTTCTGTCTCTCTCTCTATCTCTGTCTCTTATACTCATTGCCTGGAGCCGAAACTACTACATTTTTAGATACTACATTTAGTAGCCACAGTCGCCACAGTGACAACGTCGTGAAACGGTGTCGTGAAACATGGTGGTTTTTTTGGTTGCCCGCGTTTCCGGCTTTGTCAGTTTGTCTGTCTGATGATGTCCCTCAAAGCGGACTATTGTTAATCGAGCTGGGAAACTTCATATTATTCATTATATTTACCTATTAAAACCATTTTGTTAAAAATGAGAAGGATATTTGTTTATAAAATTTATTTGATGAAAACTGAATTGGGCTACATTGTTCTGGTTTTTGAAGGAAATTTTGGTATTGTTATAAGCTGACTAAGTTTATAAGATGACTAATGAGCTGACTAAGTTTTGCATGACAACACTAGTGTAGATAAAAAAATCAGTTAATGTTTACTCTGCACCTTTTCAGTAAAAACTATTCATAAGTCATCATACAGGAAAATGTAAAAAACATCTTCAAAAACATGTAAATCAGATCTGAACAAGAATCGTTGGGTTAATTTCTAAAAACACCTTTGCACAACGTCTCATACTGATGATGTGCAGCCAATTAGCATATCTGCGTAATATTTCTGTTTTGAATAAACACTCTTGGGTTTGTATTGTTAAGCCATTTAAACCACAGAAAAACTTACTCTGCTCATGTCTGGTTTTAACTGTTGGGAGACCGGACGAGTAATACCAATCTGTAATAATGATACATCCAGTTGGGCAAGATAGCTGCGTCTGAAAACCTTGGCATATTTGGGCAACTGGTAGTGAGTGTCGATTCCACAATGTCCTAAACCTTATTATAAAGTCTCTTACTTAACATTCATTGGTTGTTTGCTACATTACCTAAATGTATAGGTACAAAAATGTGCCTTTATCAATATTGTTTGTTTAGGTAGTCTCATGTAGCTTGCAGAAGTCGTCCCGTGCTCCTTAGCAGGATGTAATGGAGATGGGGCACTTGTTTGGCACATCAGGCATCCAATCATGTATGAAAATGTAAAGCGTTCACAAAAATGGTCGACGTGCACCCATAGATTGTTCTTTTTAGAATAACACGTGGCGAACCACAGGTCCCACAGGTCTTTTGGAAGTTTGGTATGATCCATTTAATCAACACAACTTCCCGAATGTCTTTTCAGATTTCTATCCAACAGGATAGCTTGTTATAGTCTTTGTGGCAATTTTACAGATTGTTTCTAGTTTCTGTAGGTCCTTCTCCCATTTCTAAAAAATCTACGCAATTAGGTGGGCTGAACTACCACTAGGCTGCAATAAGTGGGTAAATGTGTGACTGGACTGTTCCCAATGGTCTTTAGATTCAGACAGAACCCTAACCATAATAATCTTTAATTAAGTTGTATACCAATGTAAATAAATTTCATCCATTAGACCAATAACAGTGTTTGTTCCAGACAGCTGAATCATTAATATGGTCATGTTTGGGTGGGACATTGACATGCATCAGTTTGTCAGTTTGGTTCACTGATTGCATGCGGTTAGTATTCTTGCACTCCTGTCTTTGTGCTAGGCGGGAAATAGGTCAGCCGGGTAAAATTAGACGTAGTATGCATGGAAGCAGCTGTGAGTTTGGGAAGGATGCCGTCTAGGGTGTGTGTGAGCAGTGTTCTGTATAGAAATAGTAGTATTAATAGTAGTTTGTTAAATGGTAAGTTTGAAATAATGGGAAGTTTATCATGGAACTGCTAAGTTTCCAAAGCCATTGTTTAGTTCCTAGGTATTTCAGGTTGTCGTTTCTAAGATAACGACCAGCACAGGATGTTCGATGAACACAAACATGGTGTTTTTTTAAAAACTTTTTAGTTAATAGACGTTAAGAAGGTTGATGACAGGATTTTTAGCTTTTGTGGAAGTTTGCAACATCAGTGTGTCATTGAAGTTTAAAGTAATTCTGGACTATTCAGGAGAAGCTGTCAAATTATGCCAACATATGTGTTGGCACAAAGTTTATAATATCTCTGCATTATTCATTTACCGGAACTAACAGACCCGTTTGCTGTTCCGCCATGATTTGATTTGATTTGGCCTGGTGTATTTAGAGCTGTTGTGCTAGAACAGTCACATGTGCTGCTATGATCTGATAAAACCATTGAGATTAAGAGATTCACTATAGCACTCTGAGAGCTATATAGTTATTGCAGTTGAGGTTAATGTCATTGTCAGTTTAGTGATTATTTATATACCGTTTTAGAGAGGAAGATGTTTTATGTGCTTCTCCAGGAACCTAATGTTTTACTTCCTTTCCAGTTAAGACCGTATCGATATGAGCTCTGTGTGTGAAAGATTAGATCTTTTAGGGACAGTCCCGTTGAGTCATAACCCAATAGGATGTTTATTGGAAGCAACACTAGATATTTGCATTCAGACTAGTTTAAGATTCCTGTCCTCATTAGCTTCATGAGTAAAATCTGTGTTGAACCGCACTGAATCGTGACATCTGTACTAACACGAGGCAAACGCTACACACAACAAACAAAATGGCCACTGCACTTGACGTGTGTCACATGCCTTTTCAAACATGGTGTTTCTAAATGTCTGTACAGATTTATTACACCAATTGAACAGGTGGTAATATTGAATTTTGTTTCTTTTGTATTTTAGTAGGTTGTCTTAACCATACCCCTTTAATAACTTCAGTGGGGCGCTTCTTGTAGCCATCTACCAGTCTCTGACAATGGTCTGAGGAAAGTTTGCACCACTCCTCAATGAATTCTTTCAGCTGTAAGATGTTTGAGGGGTTTCTTGAACGTACAGCCCGTTTCAAGTCGCCCCACAGCATCTTAATGGGATTCAGATCTGGGCTTTGACTATGCCGTTCCAGGACTCTCCATTGCCTAGTTTTCAGCCAGTCCTTGGTGGATTTACTGGCATATGTTTTGGGTCATTGTCATGTTGCAGGGTTCAGTTCTGCTTCAGCTTTAACCTTTTTACAGATGGTCTCAAATGTTTCTCAAGCACCCTCTGATACATGGTAAAATTCATGGTGGGTTCTATGATGGTGAGTTGGCCAGGTACTGCTACAGCAAAGCATCCCCAAACCAGGACACTTTAAAAGTTAAACTTGTGTAGTCTCTCTCTGATTGTGAAGTCATGCACTTTCACAGTAGCAAGAGCCTGCCCTAGGTCCTGTGATGACACTTTAGGATTTTTGGTGACTTCTTTTAGCATCTTGCGATCCTGCTCTTGGGATGAACTTGCTTGGACGGCCAGACCTGGGCATGTTGTCAGTTGTTTTGAATGTCCTTTACTTGTAGACTATTTTGCAGACGGCGGAATGGCTGATTTTTAGATCTTTTTCGATCTCACCATGGTGTTCAATATCACTTTAACAGCCAAGAGCACACCAATCTAAATGTCTGCGGTTTAAATTGGGCCAGCATTCTTTAAAAAGCTAGCGACGTTCTTATTATGTGCATCTGATGTGATACACCCGTGTGATTTTGGCCATTTTTTGGGGGGGAAATGTTTTTGGAATGCCCTAATTTACATTTTACGGAAATTTAAGTCTTTTCCTCAGTTTTACGTGTATAGTTATAGTACTTAAATCTCTCAGTATTGCTTTAAATTGATATTAAATAGCTATATGCCCAAATAGTAAACACACAGGCTTTCATAGGGTATCCTAATTTTTTTTATTTATTTTTTTATCCATATGGCAACATTGAATTTTTGCCATATCGCCCAGTCCTATTTATACAATTACAATTTCTTTCGTTAAAAGGACCATACAAATGAAACTGAAAAGAATTGAGTTAACATTGGGCTTGAATTGTCAATTAGAAAATAAAAGGTTTTTAAAAAAAAAAAAGCTGAAAGGATCCAGGACTTTTTAAGGACAGTTTACAGATATTTTGGAAGCTGATTTTTTTTTGATTTTGTGTGAATGTGATTTTCTTGCACATTTCACATTAGCTATGTTAAGGTAAATTTCTAAAGTGAACAATTTACAAATAACTTTAACGGTGGTGGTGATTGAAAATTGTCGGTCAAGATTTTAAATTAAAAAGCACAGAATTGTGTTGTTTCTGGCATTCCCAGTAGTATTTTGGTATCTTGTGATTTGAGGTTTACCCTTTTACTGACATCTGATACCACTTATGTCACAAAATTACTGCATGTTGAGCATGCAAAAAAGGGCTCAAATGGTTAAAGCGCCAATTTGTTGTTTAGATGACCAGGGGGACCTGGGTACAACCCCCACTGCTGCCAGGATCAGTAAGGCTGTATCATAGCTGACCCTGCGTTTTAACCCCAACTTTCCAAGATGGGATATGCGAAGAAACAAATTTCACTGAGCTGTAGAGTAATGTGACAGACATTTACATTATTTACAAATCAGACTGCAAATTGTGCTTTTTGGAAATAGAAAGATGCAGGACTATGGCACCTTCCAGTAATATAACTAACCTGGTTATTCATCTTGTGATGTTTTTGATTAACCTGAGCGCACAGAGCAGTATCAGTCAGCATAAAAATTAAGTGAAAGGTGCCATCAGTAGAAATGTTAAGAAGTAAGTATGTTGGGCTGTACTTGACGATCAGGTTATAGACACACTCTGTTGACACAAGGTGAGTCAGTCAGAAGCTGTGCTCCTCCCTTAAACATACTGCTTTGATTTTGCTTTTTTTAGAAGGTAATTCTAAACAACAAGTGTTATGTCTTGCTTCGTGTTTGTGTTCATGGTTCTAGTTTTGAGATGTTAGACAAGCGCTATTGTGTTTTATGTAATACTAATTACACCACTTTTTTTTGTCATGTTTTTTTTCCTCTAGGTTTTATCCTCTATGAAATTAAAAAAACTGTTTTGTATGGCAAAGTTTGTTCCTTTTAATTAATTCAAAATGATCTTATAACCTTTAAAAGTTAAAATTTTTATTAATAGACAGATTATTAGACATTTGTTATTAGTTAATTGATTGGTTTTTTTATTATTATTATTATATGGTTACTGTTCTAGTGCTGCGACCAAAAATTCACATCACAATATTCTCTACATTATTATCTGCTTCAAGGTTTCGAGTTTTTTTTCCCCCATTTATGATCACTTGGAGTTTGCCACTTTTTCTACTGATTAATAGAAAGAAAATGCTGCGGTAGATTGACTTGGTATTAGGGCTAAGCGATTTATCTCTACATCTATCTATATCTAATTTTCTGGGTTTTTTTTGTGTAGGACACATTTTAATTTTTTGTGCCTTTCTACAAAGTTAATAGTTTCTTGCTGCTATTATGCCATCAGTGCTGCCTCAATGCATTTTAGTTAAAAAACATAAAAGAGATATAAAAATTAATAAACGCTGAAATGATTTAATGTGTATGTACAGAAGAACAGGCCTTTTTTTTGTAGTGCAAACCACTGCCAATAAAAACAAAAAAAAGCCTGTTCTTCTGTAAACAAGCTCTTACAGCTGCTAAAAGTCGGCCCTCATATAGTTCACAGTGAAACGAAGAATTTTATATGAATTTCTCCTATCCAGCAATGGATGAGGTTTTTAAACCCCTCTATCACTGCATTAAAAGGCACCATGTCTTTAGCGAGGTAACGGGTTAGAGCCTAAGTTATCTCCTGATGTTTTGTAACGTCTTTTGATATGCTGTAACAGCGCAAACAGTTCTCACATTGTACTTTACTAGACTGATTGTCACCAGCAGTAAAGTACTTGCAGACGACTTTTTAGCAAGACACTCTCAAACAGCCACCTGTGGTGCTTTCACTAATTACCTTTTTTCGACACTTTGAAGCCGAAATAATTTCATAGTACAGATGTTTGCTTGCATATTGATTTTCCAGATGATCCCTCTGACTCGTAAGAAGCCATAATCCTGCTTCAACGCCCTTTTGTTTTTTTAGTTATAGGCATTACAGGCCAGATTCGATTCGATTCGATTTCTGTCACGAGTGAATAGAGAGGTAAAAATCCACACTAATATTGATTCATGTTTACAAGAACTCCCAAAATAATTATTTATAAAAAGGCGCCACTAATTTAAAAAGTCTTTTGTAAACCAACTGGCAAGTACACAATTCTTCAACAACTGAACAGCACGCAACTACATATTTAAACAAATATATAGAAAAGCTGTGCAACTTGCATTAGTAATAACATAGTAGCATCAAACAACACAGTTGTTTATTTTCATTACATAGCCATTCTGTTTTATTAAATAAGTTTCATATATTTAATTTCATTAAATTCACCTGCATTAACATTGTTTTTAAGCGAATAAGCAGCAGTTAAAGTCCAACAATCTGAAAATTTATACAAAGTTTAGTAGAAAATTGCACTCGAATTGTGCTCTGATTTTTGTAAGCTCCAGTATTGTTGGAAAGTTGCTCTTCCGTCACACGTCTGACAAACCCCTGTGAAAAATCTGTTTTAATTTAAAAACTTTATTAGCTGGTAGCTGCCTTCACCATTAAACCGATGATGGCAGCAAGTATTACTCAATCAGAGGAAGAGTAGCATTCTTAGCTACTATTTACAGATTGAGGGCGTGTTGGCTTGCATAATTGGTGCACAACTTTAATTAAAAATGGGACATGCTATTTAAATCTCAAATACAGACAGATTCTCTATTTTAAGGAACGGGTGGCAACCTGAGCACTTGTTTGTGTTGTCTTAACTTGTCCTTGGAATGACATTGCAAGCCAAACAGGCCAAGGTGACAAGATATGCACAAATACCACACTCCAGATTTTAAGTGGTCAAAAAAGTGTTGATGTTTCAGATGAGCTGTTCGTTTAGCATCTCTGGTGGAATAATGGTGGTATAATGATGTAAATTGCATTAATAATCAATTATTAAGGGGCTGTCCCTTTTTGCTGTGATGCTGGCTTGGTGTTAAAGGAAAGAGTCTTCAGGCACGGGATGGGGTGAGTCGAATGATCCTTTTTATTGCAGGCCAACAAACCTCTGTTGCAGGATAGAGAATATCTTCTTGCCATCAAAGAACTTGCGACTGTTCTTAAATTCTCTTCTCTGTTGTCACACTCCTGTTTTCCTGCTTCTTAGGCGCGCCTTAATTTATTCGTTGCTGTTTATTTGCTCCACGCCTTTCCCGTTATCGATTTGTGGTGTTGGTTGCATTTGTTGTTTCACAAGTGCGTTCAGCAGAATTTCTTTTGTTAATAACTCATTGCTTGCGATAACCGTGATGATTAAGTTTCACCATTTTTTCATAGCTTAATTTTTTTTTATTTTATCCCTTAAGCTTGTGATGCTTTTGTATTTATTCTTGCGATGTTTTGATTTGTCTGTTTTATTTACTGGCAGTTAATAGTCGGCAGCGCTATCTTTAGTTTCACTTTGATCGTTAATAGTCGCAGACGATCTTTTAGTTCATTCTTGTGATTGTTCATTGTTTTATGTTTACATTGTGCTTTTCCCTATTCTCCCCTTTTATGATGTTCATTTTTAAAGTTTTGATCGTTTATTGTTCTACTATAATTCTTTGTTCTATCAAACCTACCATTCTACATTTGAGTGCTAATTCCCCTATTATGCCCCCAGACTTTTTTCATTATGCTGTGTCATCACCTTGATCTTATTTCTCAATATTAAACATATTATTGAAGTATGGAGACTATTTCTAATCATCCACAATATCAGACTATGCAGACGCTCCTCGTTCTCAGATATAGTCTGATTGTTAACATTATGTGGCCGTTGTCTTCATAATGCCACGTTACCAGAAGCAGGAGAGCTGTTGGGGCTTCTTTACTGACTTCCTCATTCTAGAATATTTCACCTTTATGGATTTTCTAGTGGTTAAAGCACTATAGAATAACGTGAAATGGAACTGTGCTTCGGTTGCTCAAACATAACCATGTATGGTGGTAAAACTTTTTGAGCCCAAAGTGAAATTAAAGACGGGCTTTCTGTGAACGTAAGCAAGAGCCTCTCCTGCTTCTCTCTCTCTCTCTCTCTCTCTCTCTCTCTCCCTTTCTCTAAGTTATGTCAGAGCAGAACAATGCACTGAAGTTTTTATAGAGGGGAAAAAAAAACAACCCAACACATGCTCACCACTGATAGTTGCAGGTCTGGTGCACCGTAAGAAAGAAACTCCTTTATGTGCTTTTATGTACAAAGTCCAAAATAAGTAAATAAAGAAATAAGAGACTCTGTTTCATGCATACATTTTGAGTTTAAGCGGAAATTTGCACCAGAGATGTAGTCCCTGGAAATCCACCAGGTCGATACCTCATATAGTTTTTGGAAGCACTTGTGTTTGAACGGAAGAAAGTATGGTGCCAGAAGACTTTTTGGCCTTCTATTATAAGGTGGGACATAAGAACCGCAACAACAGGACAAATTCTTTAAAATAAAATGAAGCAGGCGTCTGGAATTAAAGTTATTCAGAAAGAAAAGGATATGATGGCTGTTTGTACGAAGCTAGATTTGATGGCCGATTAAGAGGAACCTATTAGACCGAAATCACAAGTTAAAAATAAGTTAACTGAATTTATAGATCTTTGTAATAAACTAAACAAAAAAAGCTCAATGTGAAGAGATGCAATAATTAGTATTTTGGGTAAACGAATCACAGATCTCTAGTTGGATCATCATTAACGTACAGCCTCCTAAATCTCCTCACATCCCTGCAGGTCAGTCATGCCACAGAACATACAAAGAGTCCTTTGTGCGCTACCAAATCCAAGACTTGGGTGAGATCACAAACACAGACAACATACTAGCTATGGAGGTAGCATCAGTCTCTTATTTATTCTTTTTTTGCCATGGAAAAAGCAGGTCTTGAAAAGACCATTTAGAAACTTGGCTTTTCTTTCTTTTCTTTTTTTTTTTTGAAGTGAAAGGTTAAATTGAGGTCTTTTGAGCAAGTATGTTTCTTTTAATGGCCACTGTTTAAGCATGAGTATATTCCAATATGACCATCTGGCTGATTTCTGTAGTTCTCCCTGCAGGGACCAAGCTCAATCCAAATGTATTATTTGCTCCAGTCCTCAATGTATTCAAAAAGCTGTTTTCCAGCCCTTAGTTGCCTCAGCCAAGCCATCTTTGATGTCTTCACTAAATAGAATTAGAAATCAACTTATAATAAGCCTTTTCTTAGAATCTCGAAAAGAAGCAGGAATAACACTATTGGTCTATCAGTGTTGTGGTCTTTCAAGCCTGTAATATGACTCCTTTTGATAAAGCTTTGGGTTGGGCATGTGCACAACCCTGTCTACATGAAGACTCCTTTATAATTTTAGTCAAATCAAATTTCTAAGACTGCATTTTGTCATGGGAGAGACTCCAAAATAAGCATGGGGACGTAGTAAGAACACGCAGAGACAGTAGGCACCTTGGAATTGAAACATCTAATTTTGTCATGTCGGATTGTACATTAGCACTTAGCCCTGTGGTATGTAGTGCTGAAACAATTAGTTCACATTATCGACAACTCGTACTATAAAAATTTGCAGATGAATATTTGTTATTAATTAGTCTTTTGATCTAATGTCATTAGCTAATGGTGTGCTATAGCGCAGTAATGTAATGGTCTGCCAAAACAGTTAATCAGTGCTCATGCAAAAGAAGACATTACTCATGAACACATTGGTGTTGTCTGAAATAATACTATATAGTAAGTGAAACTGAGTATGTGAGGAGAGTATTATTTAGGGGTGGGAATCTTTAGGTACTTTACGATCCGATCTGATTCTGGGAGTCATAATTTGATTCCAAATCGGTTCCTTATTTACACTTTTTCAGAATTCTTCTGCTGGTTAAACACTGTTTAAATCTACATTTTTACCAGAATCTGAGTTTCTATGCTGTGTTGCCACACAGTCGATTTTTAATTTGATGTTGCTTGAAGCAAGTACATATGCTGGTGAATTTGCTTAATTTGAACAAAAATGGACAGTCAGTGCTAATGTAACAGACTAAACTGTTTTATTAGGTTAAGACATGGTAACTGTGTCAGCACTCATTCTGTGTGTGGCTAAATGCATTTTTTACCCTCGGGCTTGCCGTAGCTTGGTGAGAGTGCATGCGCACGGGTGTGAGACAGAAGAAAATTGTGAATGCATGTCTGTATCTAATTAACAAGTTCAGTACTTTTTTGACTTTCTTCCTTCTTTATTTTTTATTAAATTCAAGTATTTAGGTGAAACTGGTTATACTTATAACTTTTGTTACTTGCACGCGCAGGCCCGCACTGTTGCGATCTTATTTGAACTTAGAATCGATTCAGAATCATTAGAGAAAGAATTGTGATGCATAGCTGAATCTATTTTTTTCCTATCCCTACTTTTTTTTTTTTCAAAATTACAGTATGCAAAAAATTCCCAGATGTCCTAATACATTCGCTCGGCTTTTATGGTTTGCATACAATGTACACTTTACTATGCCATAAAGCCACGACAGACGATTTGTTGTATGCGGAGGTGGTGGTAATGCTTTAAATTAAGCTCATTTAACATTATTTAAGTTAATTGTTTTTCATCGTTAAATTCTTGTTGCTGTAATGATGTGCTTCAAGTGGCGATATCGAAATGAAGGATAGTGTGTACGAATTTTATTCATACTACTCATGAATTCCTAAAAAAGTATAACTAATAGCAGTATCTTTTTTTGACATTACAATTGCAAAAGCCTTATAATCCTGCTAAATAATCATTAAAATAAATGCAGCATGATTTAGAAGCTGGAGTAATTTCCTCATTTCATTCATGATTCATTGATTAATTGTTCTGATAATCGTTGATTATTAACTGGCTATTTAAATAGTTTTGTTGCAGCTCTAGTGGGGTGTTTCTGGTGGTTCAGAACGGCTAGTTTGAGCAATATTGGTTTGATGGTAAGACCATGGATGTTATACTAAGCCTTATTACATTTTTCTGTTGTGATCTTGTTCAACCAGAAAACGCTGTTTAATTGTGGTTTATTTACTTTCAATGAGCAATACTTATTTTTGAGTGTATTGTTGTAAAACTATATTTTAATAATTTTAGCGGTAAAACGGGTATCAGTTACATGCTCATTTGGTTCAACTAAAAAATTCAACATAACATCCCGTGGCATTTTGGAGACAGTATGGGTTTTCATGCTTCAGTCTGTAAACTGCAACTCTGAGTTATTTGTATGGTCTTCTAGTTCCTGCATGGTTTTGAAACACAATAAAGCCATTTAACTAGACAGCTGGTTTTTGGGCTAAGAGCACTACAGGAAACAGAAAGATTATAAACTGTCCCTAAATCAGAGATGTGATCAGTCTGAACCAATAGTATGTTAAAACAGTCTTTCAGAGGCTTTGTATTTGACTTTTAGTCCTGCTAAAAAAACATATAATAAAGGACTGGGTGGTGGGGGTGTAGGAAGTACCATTTCCTCCTTAGGTGTTGTTAAACCCAGAGAGGAGGACATGCTTGTATTGGGGAAAGAAATGTGGACGTGATAGACCATGACAAATTCTTGGTTTTAGAGACCATGACCAAGTCTCCAGCTTTAAGTGGGTTTAATAGCTTTAAGATCTCGGATTTTAGTAGTTGCTAGTGCAAATTGCACTATTGGCACTTCGTAGGTCTGGCAATGTCAACACCTTTACAATTTATAATTTGAGAATTATTTTGGAATGTTATTTTTTTTAATCTTAAAGGGGCAGGAAGGTCTGTGCTAAAACGGCAGTGTTATGCTAAATAATGGGCATGGCATTGGTCTGTGTGATGTCACATTAATGGAGAACTGAGAACGGCTCGATTTACAAGTTGTTTGAACAGGTAGGAATATGGTGTGATTTGGATTTTTGTGTGTACTGATAGTAACTCATAGTTTATTTAGTTCAGCAGCAGTGTGAAATTGGGTTCTATTTTTATTATAGGTATTTTAGTACTGTTACTAATTGTAATACATTTTTCTCACTTGTGAAAAACACATGATGCGTCTTGTCGTCTAGTCTGTATGAGGTCATACGTTCGCGAGGTGTAGCGCTGGACCATGATTTGCAGGAGGGTTGGACCTATACTTGACCTATCAGGCCAAGAGGTCCTTCTGCTCCTTTAAGACCAAGTGTCGGTTGGCCCCCTTTGATTTAATATTGCTGCCTCTGCCAGTGCAAATCCTGGTTTTATTAGATTTTTATATTATATTATATATATATATATATATATATATATATATATATATATATATATATATATATATATATATATATATATATATATATATATATATATATATATATATATTAAATATTGGGATAAATATTTTTATCCCACTCTGTTTTGTTCCATTAGCAGTACCAGTGCATAAGTGAGGATTTTAAATAGTGCACATTCATCTGTTTGGGAACTGATATTGTGTTGCTTGGCAGTATTCATATACTGCTGCTTTTTGTGCCAGGTCTCTGTAAGGTCTTCATTGTTACCTTTAAATTGCATGACTGCATGAAATTTCTTCTTGTAATTTCTTTAGTGTATGACGAAACTGCAGTGCATGGCCTTGTAGCCTGTGAGTGTGACAGGATTTTGTGGTATGATTGCATTGTGGAGTTTATTTTTATGAGAAATTGGTTTGTGTAGATGACTTGGTTCATTTGTGATTGAGCCAAACTTAAAATAATTCATGTCTTCCTTTTTAATGTGTATTATCTTGCTCTAATTTTATAAAGCAAGCTGTTTTTTTTTTAAATCCACCAAATAGTATTTATAGTTCTAAAGGAAAACCCCGAATAATTAAAATGAGCAATGACTTCTCAGAACATCAACCTCACCATTTCAATAAATTTTTAAAGTAAGTTTTGATTGCTGTAAAAATGTTGCTAGGCAAAATCTTACTGTTGGTAAACACTGGCTGAAGTTCCATGTGTGTGCCTTGGCATGATCTTTTTGCTCTATGCTCCAAGTGCCAGACTCCAGTGAGTCAGTCGTGGACACTACACATACACCCGCACACAAACCTCAGTTCAGTCTACATGTCTGCACTTAACCATGAAGCCTGTCTCTAACTGTGAGCTTTTTTTTCGCTTGGTATTCCTAACTTATCAGACATGTACGCCTGCCAGGAATGATGTGGCTGATGTCGACTACGAGTAACACGCTAGCTAGGTTTCTGCTTGGGAGACCAGCTGTGAGATTAAACTCTTGGTCCAAACTCCTAGATCTTTCTTTCTAAAAAGATTTACCAAGACCTTTCCGGTTTCTCCGGTTATGACCAGTGGTTTTTGACAACACGGCTTTGAAAGTGGGAAGTAACACTCCTTTAATCAGCTTGACGTTTGTGGTATCCAGACCTGTTGAAGGAGCCACTAGGAGTGACCTTGTGTTATTTACAGTAAGGTCTTTGTTGCAGATCATGCAGTGGTTATGCAGACCTAAGAAGCATGCAACATAAGCTTGAAACAAGGTCTTTATTGAGCTCCACACTTGTATATGGTTTTCTTTAATAAAACAGTAATTGATTTAAAAATGCAATAAAGAAACCTCCATTCCTTTTACATATTCATGTACCAATTGTGCCAGATTGTCAAGTAGTGCCCTACTGAAATTGTCCCTAAAGAGTTTGACCTCTTTTCTTTCATATTTCTCCTGTTTTGCCCTGGATACAGAACCAGGGTGTGATTGTCATTTAGTGGTTCTCTAGGTTAAGCTGGCCAGGTATTGCCCAGGCCCAAAAAAGCTAAAACAAAGTATTGATGACTAGAGCCATTGCACATTCTTTATAGTAGACTACATTTCAAATGGGTATAACCACACCAGTTCGTAACAAGGGTCTTCTCGAGCTGGTATCTGGAGTAGGAATTGTATCTTTGTCTTTCTGTTTTGGTATTACCACAGAGACTTTTCCAGAGCACTGCAAAAATGAGGCAGAGGCAGCAATTGGCACGTGACTGCATGTGAAGTTTTATCAGGAGACAAAGTCCACATTATCTGCCTGAGTCACATTGGCCACCACACCCGCCAACAGGAACCATTTTCTATACTGGTGTCTCCCTTCCTCCTCCTCTTTGTTAGTAAAACCCATAGGCGTCCAAATTATTGATAAGATCTATCTATAGTCAATTGAATTAGAATCATTTTAGTCGTTTATAAAAATGTGAAAAAAATGTTTATTTAGAGTAACAGACAAATGTGTTGCGTCATAGTTTTTCATCGTTTTCAACATTTCTCCCCTCCGCAGACATGCTTTAAGCAACAAGCGTTCACTGGGTCTAGATAATGTTCCTAGACAATAGGGTGTCCCTTAAGCATTTGTAAGTTTACCCCGAAGCTGAGTTCCCTTTGTCTAAAGTCTATATCTTGTTGGATGTGTGTAGTTATTTGTTTAGTTTTTATAAAGCGAATGTGATTATAATCATTCCACTTCCTGCTGTTGAGCCCATAAATGAAACTAAAGTAAACTTTGACCTGTTACATTTAGTAATGTTAAAGGTTGCTAATGTCAACAGATTTCACAGTATTTCTGTCGGTTTGAAAATCTGTATAAATGATTGTTAAATAAAGTATAAAATGCTGTAAATCATTGACAGAACAGTTTTTCCAATTGTATTGCTGGAGCCCTTAAAACTATGAATTAATTATTTCGGTGTACCATATGGCTTTTTTCTTTTTTTAATGAGTCACAGCTGTCACAAGGTCCGTAAAAGCATCTGGATGCAAAAGTTTTACTTCATAAGCTTTAACATGCCTTGTGTGATTCACTGGGATGTAATGTGCTTTGTCAATGCAAGAGCTGAGGTTTTTCAGGTCCGGGAATACATTAGAAATGCCATCAATCTCGTTTTCTCTGTTAGACCACCAGAAGTAGTTTGTGATGTGTTGATAGACTACAGAATTCTAAGTTTGAACCCTGGGGGTATTGTGTCTTCCTGTCAAGCTACCAAAAAGCATGTCTGTCCTGCCTGTCAAGGTGCCTCAGAGGAAGAAAAATGATTTATTTTTTTTCAACGCTTTGGCATTCTCTCACAAATAAAGTTGGGTTATTATGTTGTTTGTAACTTTCAGCCATGTGAGTATTAAAATCGCATTGAAATGCTAGGCTGTTTTTACCTCCTTTTTGAATTCACGATCCCACAAACTGTGGAAGTCGGTACAGATTTTTGTCCGATATTTGTCAACGACGTTCCGGATCATCCTGTAATTCATTACTATCCTCACATGACAAGTGAAACCTTGCACAGCAAGCTTAAAATACGATAGATATGCACATATATATGTAGTGGAGAGAACTGCAAATAACACTTGATGTCTGGAATAGGCTGTTCAGTTATAACCAAAAATTTGTATTGTTGATTTCTACATTAAAAATTTATGTATGCTTTTTCCAACCATTTGGGCTACTAAAATTCATTTCGGGCTACCAAAAACTAAAGAGTGCCTGCTGGAAGGGCAACCAGGAATTAAAAGATTTGCAAGCCCTGATCTGTGCTTTTTACTGTGTGTTTCTAGCTACATGGTCTTGTGGAGTGCCTAGTAGAGAGCACCATCTATTAGCTATTTCTCACAACTACCAGGTTGAAGGTGCCTTTGAGTATCTACGAATGTGCAGGTGTTTATTCAACCTCTGCAAAGCCATGCAGTCTTAAGCAACTGACCATGCATGAAACAGTTGTCAGAGTTTGGTATGGGAAAGTGGAACTTCATGCCATGCAGAGTATATTTATGCAATTTTGGGCCCAGTCAAGATTTGAGCTTAAGTGGTTGCAGGGAAATCTTTATGGATATTTCATGCTATTTCTACTATTGTGCCTGCTTTTTACATGAACATACAGCTAATCCCTCCCTTTACTTCTGCAGATATGAGACGGGTGGTGCGGCAGAGTAAGTTCCGACACGTGTTCGGCCAGGCGGTGAAGAACGACCAGTGCTACGATGATATCAGGGTGTCCCGGGTGACTTGGGACAGCGCCTTTTGTGCGGTCAACCCCAGATATGTCGCCATCATCGTTGAAGCCAGCGGTGGTGGGGCGTTCATGGTTCTGCCTCTTTCAAAGGTAAAAACCTGGAGAAATAAATATCAATGTGCATTAGTTTGCTACATGTTTAAGATAACTAGAAACAGGTGGTGTGGACAGGTACATGGCAGAATCTATGCCAATTTTTTACATTAAAATCAATTTTTAAAAAAATGGTACAGTCCATCTCCTTAATTTTGGGTCTGAGTTCACTAAAAGTATTTTTTTTTAATGGTTATTTAACAATATTTTAGCAATATTTGTAGCTTAGTCACTTGATCTAAAAGTCCTTTGCTATCTTATAGCTTTTGGGTTCCACGGTGTTGATACCGCCTATGTATTAAAAGATTTGTTTATCTTTATACACAGTCTCCATCAGTAGGAGTAATTGTAATATTGTAATGTTGGATGACAACGTTGGACCTTTTTCTTAATATCAGCTTTTTGTTAGCCATTCTCAACTCAAACATGTTTGGGCAAATCTCTGGAAAGACACAGAGTCTTGTTTATAATCTCTCTTTTTAAGTTTTACAGTTGGTTAACTAAGCTACTGTCAAGCTCATTTCAAGACTGTAGGAGTGTCCTGTTATGTAAATCAGTCAACTATTGTTTTTCCAGGATTTTGTCACAGTTTTGTTTCCAGTCACTAGAGATTTTAGCATGTTAACACTCCATCACTCTGATATCCTGTTTCTAATGGGAATGCATCAACCCTACTGAATCAATTTGCAACTTGCAGTAATTTTTAGTAATTCCTGATTACTTGATTTATTTTTCTTACTGGTCCCTTGGACTGGACGAAGGTGTAGTATGACATCTTGGAAAATGTTAACTGTGTTTGATCGCATTAAAAATGTAAACCCCCCCTTGCCATCCAAACCCACACCTCCTAAACATGTACAGACCTGAGGAGCAGAGAAAACATTACTACATTAATACGTGTTCTTCACCAGTGAGAACTTTTAGTTAGTAACTGTACTAAAATACCAAACATAGATATATTACCTGATTACACGCTGCTGCCTTAGTTGAACTAAGGTATGTGACTCGTACACAAACTGCGATCTTATTAAACAGATAGGAATGTTAATGTTTGGACCAACTTTTTTGATCACCTTTACCGACTTCTAGTTATATCCAGTATATTTCTCTGCCTCAGCAAAAGGATTGTAATGTAAGCGGATAACATGTCATGTTGAACAGCAGGAGAAACCGGTCTGCAGTGCAATACGAGTGATGGGCCATTGACATCATCAGGGAACCTTTAACCCTACAGCTTAATATTACTAGCCTCTTAAACCCCAGTGACCCCCTGATGACTTGTGTCTGACCTTTTAGAGAAGACAGAAAACCAGCCCAGCTTATAGACTTGCCGGATTTGACTGTGGCATTACGCTTTTGTGGTGTAAACATTATACCCATGTTGTTGACACTTGCTGTTGGCTCCTCTTACAGTTGGAAGCAAAACTGGTCTGGGAGTAGGGTAAAGGGAAGCTGCTTTAACGTCAGAATTACAATAAAGCCACTTTGTTTCTGAGAGACCTGAATGGGTACAGGCCTGCTTAAAGGTTTGAATAAGTGCGCATTGAAGTGGTTTATAATTCAAAGAGCTACACTGATTTTACACTAGCATATTTTTCCTTTTAAGGCTCAAACTATCTCAACGTTCAGGTGTTTAAATTGAGGTCCAAATTGGTTTTACCGATTGCTAGGTTGGCCCATACATCTAAAATATGAATTTGATAGTATTGGTGACAGTAGATAGACAGGAAACTTAAAATGCAACAATGCTATATGTCGATGCGCTTACCCACCAAGCAACTGCGCCAACAGGTTGGACCGTACTTGACGATAACAAAGTAAAGAACTGATTGGTTTTTAAAATAAACAAAGGTAAATACATGCTAAACCTTATTAGAACATTTTTTCTTTATTCCAAAAAAACCTTACTCAACCAAAAAATGCTACATTAAATAAATATGAATTATAAAATTAATTAATTAATTAATGCATATAAATTTAAACAAAATTCAACTTTAATATTTAAACAGTTCAATTGTACTTGGATTATTGATTATTGTACTGAAGCATTATTAGTCTGATCACAAAGGTTATTTGGGTTAAAGACACTGTAAATACTGCTGTAAATCAAGACCACCAGTGACAGATAAGCGTGACGAGCGATTAGATGTAGCACTCAGTCAGCACCACTGAACCTGTAATTATTATTAAAAAAAAAACACTTTTTTAAAAATCCTATTCTACTTTAGTAAGACTGAGCTCTAATTTCATGACTGATGTGGACTTGACAACATGCAGGCTGCCAGACAGGTCTTAAGGCGTGGTCATCACCCACTGTGATCCGTGTCAGTGTGTAAAAGTTGAGCTGGAAAGAAATAATTTCATAAACACCGTTAAATATTTCGACGTGTGTGTACGTGTTCTCTTTCTGCAAGCTCTTTTGTGCCATTGTCCAGATGAATCTGATACAATAGAAAATATCTTTAGGTTGTTTTTTGGGAGTGTGTGTGTAGTAGAGAGAGATTGCGTGTGCACACTATTGTGTGAGTAAGAGATGGCGAGTGTGAGAGAACAAGCAATTGAGTGTTATTGTAATAGCGAGTGAGTGGTATTTGGGAGGGGGGGTGTAAGAGTGTGTGAAGAAGAGAGAGAAAGAGAACACAATTGTATTTGCGTGTCTTTTGTGAGGGTGCATAGGTTTTGCAGGCATGCCCTGCTGTTCACACACTCGTTGTGTGTGTGTGTGTGTGTGTGTGTGGGGTTTCCCATCTGGCCTTACCGTCCTGTCCCTCTAGTCTTTTTAGCCAATCTTTTGTTCCCACATGTGCGTCCCAGGTCTTTGTCTGCAGCTTCTGTTCTGTTTTTTTAAGCTACCACATTCACACTTTGCACTAGGAGACCTGAGACTCTGAGACGTATTCCACCCCATCTTTAACCCCAAAACTAAATCTCGTATAGAAATATAGAAAACTTGTTTTAGCGCCACCTAAAAACATTTATGTAGTAAAAAGTAACTCGTATCTTTGATTCATTTCTAGTTGAGTTGAACAATAATGTCTGCTATTATTTATGCTGCAGTAGCCAAAAGAAGTCTTTTGTTTTGTTCTTTAAAAAAAAAATCAGTCAGAGAAAAGCACAAGAACCCAAGGCTTTCTCAGGCTTTTTTTTTTTTTGTTCATGTCGGTTGTCTTGTATTAAAGAAGACTACAAATTGAAAAAAAAAAAGTAGAGGAATTTCCACAATGTGTTGAACTGGACTGCTCTAATGAATTTCATCCTTTCTTTATTTTTCTTTGGTATTCTGTCCTCCTTCTCGTTTATGATTTATTCTCTCATTAACATGTGAAGGAAGCAGCAGGAGATCCTCCATTCTCTTCTCTTACCCCTCTGCCATCATGTCTGCAGTTCACGCATTTCCCCCTGAATGAAACCCCTTACACGTCCTCAGTCTTAAACCCCCTCAATGTCTCTGTATAGTTATTACTAATAATTAATCCTCAAATCATTTTATCCTTCGCATTTTAGTGCAGGATTATAGTAGTAAAAGTATATTTTATTTTTATTTTTTTTAAATAACAATAACTGAAAAATGCAATACATGTTGGGGGGTGGGGGTGGTTTTAGTGTATCAAAATAAGATAATTTTTATCTTATTTTGATACAACTAAGCAATTAGGCATTAGAGGCCTTGCTTAGGAGCCCACCAATGGTAACTTGGTTGTGCTGGGAATTTAACACTGATCTTGCAATTAGCACTCCAACTTTTAACCACTGCGCTACCACTTCCATAAAATGTTTCTTAACCTGCATAAGGTTATAGAATGTATTTTCTATTATTGTTTTGAAAATTGTTTAACCTGCATTAATTTAATGTGTATGTAAATGTGCCATCCCAAATTATCTATCTCTGTACGGAACCCAAAACATGATGTTATTTGATATTTTTTTCATTCGGCTAGCTAACAGTAATACTGGTTGATAATAATGAGATGGTGACTAACAGTAGCGTGGAGCATATGCCCACACCCCCGATGAAATTGTAGAACCACTCCTGTTCATTGCCACGACCTTGAATTTTCCAGCAAGCCAACAAAGAGGAAGCTAAACACAGGAGGAAGATGGAGAGAGAGGAAGCGACACTCGGGTTTGGTCCTTAGTATATCCTGTTTTATGTCGAGGACGTGTACATAAAGGAACTGTGTGTGTGTAAAATGTGCCTGTGGCTCACAGCAGAGCCAAATGTTTTTGCCAGAGGGCAAATATCAAAAAGCACTCATCAGTGTGATTTATAAACTGTATCATTATTTAGTAAAATTTCAGCAATATCAGTCTTTAATGTAAATCGAAACAAAAAAAAAGTGTATGCCGTACTTTATATTAGGCGTGTGTGTTTCATTCTAATCTATATTCCAGCGGCATACATTCTGTATCCTCCTTTTGCGCTCTGGTGGCCACCGACTGCAGATTTTACCATATATGGTCATGCTCAGCTCCCCGCCTGTCATTCTTCCAGTCGACCAATCAGTGCTCTCAGATCCTCTGACAAGGCTAAAAGGGTGCAGTTGGATTTTTTTTTTTCTTGCCTTCCTTGTTTCTTCGAGTCAAGTGCTTCACTGTATCTGGCTGGAGTGCTGCCCGCTTTTTATGCAGATCAATGGGAGACGAAGCGCACATTATTTATTCTGCCTTCATTCATCTGTAGTGTGTGTGTGTGTGCGTGAATGCGTGTCTACATGCATAGATTTTTGTCCTATGGTATAAATGCATGCATCAAATAAGTAGCAGTGGTTAATCAAAAGGAATCTTTAATTTTTCTCTCTTTCTTTGTTTAATTTTTTTAGCTCTGGTCTATTTACATTGTCTCTGTGTGCTTTTTACCTCAGCAGTTAATTTGGTAGATTTTAGTACAGCTGTAGACCAAATGTCCTTTGGCCCAACACACACACACACACACACACACACACACACACACACACACACACACACACACATGCACGTAGACACCAGAGGAAAAAATGTGCAGTGTAACTCGGAGTAGATGTGATTAAAAGTTTACTAGCTTCTGTGCAGAAGCTCGCAAAGTATGCAAAATACTGTGTAGATGATTCCAGATAAGATTGCTATACTGAACAGCTAAATTACATCTATTACGATCATTAAACAAATATTTTGCGGAGATCATGTTGATGTACCTTAAACACCACCAACAAGAATAACTACTAAGAGCAGCATTAATACCACCACAAACAAACACGGACAATACTAAAGACAAACACCACAACACCATCGTCACCACCATAACGAATATCAACACCATCACTTGGAACAATACAGACACCATAACCAAATCTGTACCAACACCATCTCTATAATCACCAATAACAATAAGAACCACTAACAACAAGTAGTAAAGGTTGCAGTATTACACCAGTATTTGCAATAACTTTTTTGTCCCTTGTGATGGGCACTAGTCTTTGGGACTAGTGGGACAAAACTGTTTTCATGTTTGTTTTGTCTGCATTCATTTGTCTTGTATAATTTGAAAAGAAGATAAACAGGGGCCCAATATTTCCTGAGAATCACTAATCAACCTTTTGGACTGTGGCAGGAAACCGAGTACCCATAGTAAACCCACACAAGCACCGGGAGAACATGCAAACTCCAGACAGAAAGGCCCCTGCCTGGGAATTGAACCTGGGCCTTCTTGCTGTACGGTGCTAACCACTAAGCCACGTGCTGCCAGCCACAAGGCAAATAGTTTTATATTAACTAGTGGAGGCTCGATACCACTTTATGTCCAATACCGATATAAACTTGAGTATTTGCCGATTAATTTCAGTATTGAATACTAAATGTAGCGGAAGATACTCAAGTTTGACTTATTTAAGTAACTCAGACTTGTTTTTCTATGTCTGTGTGCTTTCCAAATTAAGGCCCTATAATAATTGCATATAACCCTTTTTAACAACTGAAACATTAAATGTTGCAATTCTTTAATTTGGGCCTTTTAATTCCTGTTTTAATGGACAAAAATTTTATTTTGATAATACAGTCCAAACGCCATGTTTTTGAGGTCTTTGACAGACTTGCCTGGTGCATCTTTCAAACAAATGATGCTGCATACAAGTATTGTCTGAAGTTTATGTTCTGTTCAGCTGATCCAGTTATTTGCATACTCTGAGGCAATTGGATATACTTTATACAGGTGCTAATTGGCATGTTGACACATCAGGGGCTTTTTTTTCCCCCCTAACCCTTTTAAAATTTAAAGTCCCACCTGCTGTATTTTAATGTCAGTTTAGGATTGGGTCCGATAACTGATTAGACGTCCATTCCTATGATATCCAATCCAGTATGTTTGGGCTAATTCCGAGTATTGAATTGGAGTATTGCAGCCCTTATATTACTGCTCTTAATGAGATGGTTATTTGTTGTTATTTATTTATTTTATTTTGTTTATCTAGTTGGGTTTATTTCTTTCTTTTAAGCTTAACTGCATCTCAGAAAAAGAAAATGAAATCCTCAGATAATGAACAACGTTTAGGATTGTCTTGTCAGTTATTAGGTTTAATTAAGCTCATGAATGGTTATTTGACTATATTATTTTTATTATTAAGAGTGAGTTGTTATGGGTTAGTGTTGTGTTTATGGTGGTGCAGAATATATGTAAGATCGGAGGGTGTATCTGGAGCTATCTGAGTTTTTGCATTAAGCTGGGATTGATGATGTCATGGCCTCCAGCCAAAAAGAAGCACTCACATGCGTATGACTGCTGTCCATTCAAATGCTGAATGCCTAATCACCTGCTCCTGTACTCATTGTGCGACATGGGATAAAGGTTGAAAGGTCATGACCCAGCACATCCTGAGGGTGCTGATGTCATCTGAAAAGCAGCTGTTGAGGAGCAGAGCTGCAGGCTTAGTGAGCGAGAAAGTGTGTGTATTATCTTGCCTTGTTTTATGCTACATAAATTGTATGAAATATAAAGGTCTATTTTTGTTATTAGGAAAACACAAAACAGGAGACTTTGACTTCATCGTCTATAACAGCAGCCCTGAAAGCTGGTTGTAATTCGGAGATCTTGCTTCCATGGTAACGGCTCATTCACAGGAATTCCATTGTTTGGGGTGTGGTTTTAAGGGCTAATAATCAATAAATGAACCAATAAAGAATATTTTATTTAACAAAGGAAGGCGTGATGTGGTGGAGCTCTCTGACTGTTGATAATTATGTCATATATTTATTAAGGAGTCTCATTCTGCTTGAGAAGATTGAAGCTCTCAGAGTGCAAGTGACTCGGCAGGAATCCACCCCTTTCCTGGCTGCAGTGTTGCCAGATTGTTTGGGTTCCAGCTCAGTTAATCTTTTTTTGATCATGTTACACCAGAAATAAAAGCATTAGTCTGGTTAATAATAATTGGGCTGCTTCTTGATACAACCAGGTTTCTCTAAAACATATGATATTTGCCCCATATATTTTACCTTCCAGCAATGTCTAGTTGTGTCGCAGCGATTCTAAAAGCTTGAATGGTGAGATTATAGTATTAGTATAATATAGTTTATTTGGACATTTTTTTTTTTCATTGTTGGAGGGTATCGGCATTCACCCAGATGCAGGTCCTCACGCGTTCTCTACTGTAGCTCTCGTTTTTAAGCTGCGCAGGAATGTGTGTCTGAGCTCATGCCACAGGAATGCCATCTGTAATTTAAGTGCTGAAAGCTAAGAATAAAAATGAAAACATGGAGGATGCAAATGGTGCCTTCCTAGTGTGAGGATTTTGGAAATATCTGGCTGTTGTTTAACTTAAATTTGGAGTCAGATTTACCAGGATGGAAAAACTCCTCTAATGCATCTGTGTATAAAATATTGCAATACTGAAATACAAGCATTGTAAGTTTAAATCTTTTAATGAAAACATGCTGCTTGTATCCTCTCTCAGCGTTACAGACATGAACGGGATTTTGTGGTTTGACATTGTGCTTAATCTTGTTTCTTTCTCTCTCTCTCTCCTCTCTGTAGATGGGTCGTATAGATAAGTCTTACCCGACGGTATGTGGACACACAGGACCGGTTTTGGACATCGACTGGTGTCCTCACAATGATCAGGTGATTGCCAGCGGCTCAGAGGACTGCACTGTCATGGTATGTTGTTCTTTGTCGTAGTAGTAGTAGTAGTAGTAGTAGTAGTAGTAGTAGTAGTAGTAGTAGTAGTAGTAGTAGTAGTAGTAGTAGTACTTTTTATTATTAATATATTTTTTTAAATACCCGTTGTTGTAGTATGAAATCCACATTCTGTTCGTATGATAAGTCTTATACAACTGCTGTTCTCTCCAATTTTATTTTAACTGAGGGCCACATGGGAATCACTAAGAACAGATTGTAACAGTCAAATATTAATTCAAATATTCCCATTAATCTTTTTCTTCCTATTTTTTTTTCAAATGACGCATTTATTGTCTTTTTGCACTGTCCTTGTTATGTTTGTATTGTTTACTGCACTGTCTGTTTATGCACTGTCTGCACTGACATGCACTTTGTCTATTCTGTTTAGTGGCTCTTTTGTTGTTTTGTAAATTCTATGTTTTGTGTAGCATCAGGGGGTCCTGGAGAAACATTATTTCATCTCACTGTGTACTGCATTCTGCTATATATGGTTGGAATGACAATAAAGCTCCTTGAACCTTGAAAAATACGATAAATAGATAGGATTACTTTCACTTGCTGGTAAATCAATCAATCAGTCTTTATTTTATATGATTTATTAGACATTCAGCTTTCTGAGTGCAAGTGATTGCAGCCAGTGTTAATTGGGTTTCTTTTGATAAAGTCAGACTGGAAATAAATGCACTGGTCTGGTTGATATTTGGTCTGCTTTTTGATAAAACTGGCATGTGTTAAGTTTTAACTACAAACATGTGATTTTATTAATTTTTAAATAAAAAATTAAATCAAAATGTATAATTGTTTTTCTTTCACTGTGTAACAAAAGATTATAATAATTAGCGATATATATTTAACTATACAGGGGAAATAAAGTAGATGACATGTTCAGCAGGAGATCAACATCATTTTAATTGAAATTGTCTCCTACATCTTGAACCAAGTGTCTGGGAGATGTGATAGTCTGATGTAGGGGGGTGTCTGGAAGGTGTGGACATATTCAATTGTAGAAAGAAATAGTTGCCACAATATTGGAATATTTTAACAGTCGAGCAAATAAAAAGATCAATTTCTCATCCTGATCATACAAAATTGTTTGAAATTTACAGAAAGATCTGCACCATTGTAGATCAGGCTTGTGGATACTTACAGTTTGCTGCCCCCTTAAGGCTTGATAATGGAAGTGCAAGATCGAACTTATTCATCACATTGGATCTGATTTGTGTTTGACTAGCCAGTAGAGGTGTCTAAAAATGGATTGACAGGAAGCACATATAAATGGAAACGAGTTTTAGGCTGTATTTTTATAATGTTTTAATCCTTTTCTTTAGGTTATTGATTGCGAATAAGAACAATACAATGTCACTTTTTTGTTTCTGCTTTTCACAATTTAACACTTTAGTATGTAAGATTTTAAGTTTTTTTTTTTTTAACAGTTGATCTCATCTTGTTTTAGGTGTGGCAGATCCCAGAGAACGGTTTGGTGACCTCCATGTCGGAGCCGGTTGTGGTGCTGGAGGGTCACTCCAAGCGTGTAGGTATCATCACCTGGCACCCGACGACCCGCAACATTCTGCTGAGTGCTGGTGAGATTCACTATCCTCTCTTCTTTCCACACACTCAGCTTTATATCACAATTCACTGTACAGTAATTCTCACACGTTACCTATCATCAATAACAATTACATGTTTCATTGGATTTTAGGCTGCGATAACATGATCATGATCTGGAACGTGGGCACCGGTGAGGCGCTCATCACACTGGAGGACATGCACCCCGACGTCATTTTCAGCGCCTGCTGGAACCGCAACGGCAGCCTCATCTGTACAGCCTGCAAGGACAAGAAAGTGCGGGTCATCGACCCGCGCAAGGGGGAGATCATTGCGGTGTTTATATACACACACGCACACACACACACTACAAGCAACTATAAACTCACTTTAAGCAGATTTTTAAAGAAATTACTAATTTAGTATAGTGAATATAACTAATAACCTGTGTGTGTGTGTGTGTGTGTGTGTGTGTGTGTGTGTGTGTGTGTGTGTGTGTGTGTGTGTGTGTGTCTTGGGGGGGGTGTGTGGGGTTTTTTTTATTTTGGGTGTGTGTATGCGTGCTGTGGGTTTTTGTGTGTGTGTGTTGCGGTGGGGTTGGTGGTTGGGGTTTTGTTGGGGTGTGTGTGTGAAGGAGAAGGATAAGGCCCATGAAGGTGCAAGGCCCATGAGAGCTATCTTTCTGTCAGATGGGAACGTTTTTACCACCGGCTTCAGCCGAATGAGTGAACGACAACTCGCTCTCTGGAACCCGGTACAGTAACACACACAGTCATGAATCAACAGTTTTACCCCAAACTTTAATTGATATGAACCTTTTGTTTTAAGTTAAATGTTTAATTTTTTTTTTTTTTTTGTTTTTAATTAGCAAAACATGGAAGAGCCGATTACCGTTCATGAGATGGACACGAGTAACGGAGTCCTGCTGCCTTTCTATGATCCGGACACCAGTGTGGTTTACCTGTGTGGAAAGGTAACACTTACCACTGTCACTCAGATGGGCTGAAACACTGTTACAGTTCTGTTAGTCTACTTAATGTTTAATGTGTGTGTGTGTGTGTGTGTGTGTTTTAGAGTAAGTCGGTCTGTGTGTGTTTGTAAAAGAGTCAGTGCCTGTGTGATTGCCCTATAGGGGGCAGCATCTCTCTGTTCATCTGCATTGTTTTTGTAGTACAATTCTGGTGTGTTCCCACTGAACACGTGGTGGTGTGTGTTTTTGTTTGTTTTCAGGGTGACAGTAGTATCCGTTACTTTGAGATCACTGATGAGGCGCCGTATGTTCATTACCTCAACACCTTTTCCACCAAGGAGCCTCAGAGGGGGATGGGCTACATGCCTAAGAGAGGCCTTGACGTCAACAAGTGTGAGATCGCTAGGTAAACTGTTTGTGTGGGGTGTTACCCTGTTATCATTACCCACAACACACACAGTTTATAATATAACAATAACGTTAATGCATTCTTCATTATAAACATCACAGTAATTCATAATTAGTGTCATCATATGCCAGGATTTACACCCAAACAGCGGCACACCCTCACCTGAGTATTAACTAGATAAACTATCAGTCCATCACAATATTTATACACAATCCGCTTCAATCACTCACTTCTTTGTACGTTCACATACTCGCTTATCATTAGTATTCGTTTCCTTTTTTTTATATCAAAAGAAGCAAAATTGCATTGCAAAAATGACGGTGTTAATCATCATGTGACATCACAAAAACAGACATCTAAAAATGACTTGATTTGGAAAATAAGAAAATGATTTAATAAGATTTTAAATGAACACTGTGTGAATATATTATTATTATTATTATTATGTACACACACCAGTTCAAACAACTTGTAAAAGTGCTTTAAACACTGTGTTTTTAGGTTTTACAAGCTACATGAGAGAAAGTGTGAGCCGATCATCATGACCGTGCCAAGAAAGGTGAGTCCTTCATGCCACGATTTTGTTGTCTAACAGTATTGACATACAGTCACACAATGTATAAACAATCATAATTATGTATACACACTTGCACATGTTAAAACTTTTGTCCACTAAGCTGATAAGTGGATCCATTTTTGAAAAACTATGACCAGTGTTCATCTCTCTTCCTTTCCTAACCCTTCTCACTCTCTGGCTCTCTTACTCCATTTGTTTTCTCTCTCTCTCTCTTTGTCTGCACCCAGTCGGACCTGTTCCAGGACGATCTGTACCCGGACACGGCGGGACCCGACTGCGCCATTGAGGCCGAGGATTGGTTTGAGGGTAAAAATGGCGAGCCGATCCTAATCTCGCTCAAGGACGGCTACATTCCGGCCAAGAACCGTGACCTGAAGGTGGTCAAGAAAAACATTCTGGACAACAAGCCCAAGCCCGGCAAGAATGCAGAGAACAACACAGCTGCTCCTGCCACCAAAACGGCCAGTGCGACCCCCAGTGGCGTACGTTACTCACAACACTTGAAAGTCGCTACTGTTACCTGTTCTAATTAGTTTAAATCTGTTAGTGACGCAAGCAAGTCTTTATCAAGTACATCCAAAGTTTGAAAGTGCTAAGCTTTTATCTTTACGCAAATTATTTCTAACACCAGGATAAACTGTAGCCAATTGCATGTATTATTTAGAGGCAGGTGAAAAGACTGAGATTTGTTGACTAAAAAACTTCTTGCGTCCCTTTTGCATTTCAAACGTATTCCTATTTTTTTCTTATACTAGAAAAGCGAGGTGAAACTAGACGATGTCTTGAAAGAGATCAAATCCCTGCGAGAGCTGGTGAGCAGCCAGGAAAAGCGGATCGCCAAGCTGGAGGAGCAGCTGTCCCAGATGGACGTCTGAAGGACCCACTCTCTTTATTTTTCTTTTCCCCCCTTTCCAGCTACTGTTCAGGAAATTCTATTGACCAGGTGGGCGGGACTAGTCACTGCCAGTCACTGCAAGTCACTTCATTCCGCCTGAGACCTGCCCAACATTCCAAGATGAACTTTATTTTCGCTTCTCTCTCTCTCTCTTTTTTTTTCCTTTATGCCTCAACAATTTGCAAAACGAAAGCCTGAAGGAGACAAAGCCAAGAAGTCTCTCTTTCTTTTACTCTTTTTCTCTCTCTCTCTCTCTTTCAAAGGCCAATTTTTTTTAAAAACATTGTTCGGAAAATGGCGCTTGTGTTTTATTTAGTGTTCTCAAAAGTTGTTAAACGTTCTTTCTTTTCTTAAAAACCAGAAAAATATTGTGACCAATACTTGTGTATGCGCAGATATCGAAATCAGTATTGCATTCCTCACCATCTCTACTATTACTTCTTTGTTGCCAAAATGTTTTAAAGGAAGTTCATAGACAGGCTTTCTTGGCAGTATTTCACCATAGTTTTTTTTCTTTTTAAAAAACATACTTAATCTGCTTTGTGTTAAAAACGAACATTGCAATAGATTCCGATTTCAATTCGTCTGAAGAAATATTCTGGCTGATTTTAAGCAGGCTGGATGTACAGATTGACAGAGGAAAACATCATTCACACACTGGCACGGTTTTTATATTCAGAATTCTGTTTAAACATGAAAATTTTGAGCTGGTTTCTTTTGTATAGTGGTGTGATGTTTCAGCCTTGTTTAAAAAAAATCAAACATGGTGTCTCAATGACCCTGGTCTGATTTATTATTATTTTTTTTTTCTGTCATCATTCCAGTCTTTTCCCTATTTTCCCCTCCCCCCGAGATCCTATCAATATTCTTATCCTAATGCATGCAATAAAGATTTTTCCCCTCTTTATTTTCACATTCCTGGATTTTTCCCTTCTTATTCCGTCTGAGGGAACAATTTCGAGTAAATACCACATTGTTGGCGTTCCACATGTTAGTCTGTGTTTAGAAATCAATGTTCACGTCTATTTTTTATTTTGCCTGTGATGATTTAGTATTCGCCTGATTCAGGATTCTTCGATTCCCTGTTAGTCGTGTTAGCAGTGTTCAACCACCTGTCGTTTTTAAGTATTAACTCTACACCTTTTCCGACGTCCTCGCAAAACAATCTCTGATCTCTGTCCGGGTGATCAAAGCCGAGGTCTAGACTTGCACCCTTGCTCTATCTTTTCTCCACTTCCTGTTTCCGTTGTACAGGAAGTACTGACCACCCTGCACCCTTAGCCATGCAGAACTAAGTTTTGCTAAGGTTGCATCTTAAGTGCGTCTAGACTTCGTCTTCTATCCTGTCCTCTGACTAATTTAAAAAATGGGTGTAGCTTCTAGGTGAAGGAAATATAACGGTGCATATTTCCTTTTATATATATATATATATATATATATATATATATATATATATATATATATATATATATATATATATATATATAATAAAAAAAAAATGCATTTCCTACTTCTAAATTCCTCAATTTACCAACATAACTAATTTTTCACTTATTCTTCAGTGTCACCTGATTTGCCAAAAAATAGGGTGCTTAAGAAAAAACAACAGCAAGTGTGAGTAAACTGGAAGGCTGTAATTCCCTTTTTGTCTTTTGGTTAAAACCCCTCCTCCTTTTTTTTGTTTTAGTTTGCATCGCAGGTGTCTTAAATCCTTTAGACTGTCACTCACACCACCAACAATAAATACAGTACCTACCTGTTAAAACTTCTGTTAACCTGTAAACACTTTAATAAGGATTTTCAAAGGGACTTTGTGTAGAAAGCTTTATTTACATGTGCCACTGGTGGTGAGGCTCAGGATGTGCCATTTGCATGTGATAAGCTGACTTAGTGGTTTTTTTTTTTATGAGGATGAAAGACGTGTGGAAAGGTGAAATATTTTTTGGTTCAATTCAATCTGAATTATAAAATAAGAGGGTTTGAGATGAGTTGGTGTTTATGTTCCTAATGTAGAATCGAAGTTATGCTTCTTAAATCTGATTGGTCAATAGGTTAATTGTCAACAAAGTATTATTATTCATGAATAATTAAAATGCTTTGTAATCGTAACAGTACTGTAAGTCCACTTTACACACCTTTGTAAGTGATTATTGCCTTATTTTATCAATTGAAATCATTCCATAAGGCAGTGATGTGCAGGTTTATGACTGTTGGCAAACAAGTAATTCTTTTCCGTTCAGCATAAATAAAAACAACCTGAAATATATTATACTGCGCTACAGATTTTTTTTTAAGATAACTTGGTCAAGATTGGACTCTTAAAAATATACTGATTCACTGCTATTAATTGGATTTTGTAATGACTTTCCCCCAGTAGACAACTCACTGAATGGTTTCCAATGGCTAAATTGCCTGTCCAGTAGTTTGGGTGTCAACAGTTGCTGTAATGTTCTGTAACAGAGTAAGTGACGAATTTGAAGGATCTCGTAAAAGGTCAGAACTAGAAAGCTTGGCGTACGTGATTTCGTAAACTGCTCTGTAAATATCTCCCCTTTTCATTCTGATGCTGCCTCTGTCAAACTGCATAAAAAACACAAGCCATAGATTCCAAAGTCTCCCTATTCACGTTCAGTGGAAAAAGAAACCCAATAAAATCTGAGGTGGAAAAAAGAAACAGTCTCCTGGTTATTTGTATTTACTTAAGTCATTCAAATTTAAGGAGGAAGTTTGACGGTTGCCATTGTAGCTGCAGTCATCGCCAACTTGGTAAATGTAGGGAAGTGCAGCTGAAACCTACTCACTTGTTTGCTTCACAGTTTGAAACGTCAGCTTGGTATTACACAGAAGCAACTTCCTGCACTTGAATTAAACAGTGCAAAGTTTTTTCGCATGACACAAACCAGACAAGTCAAAAAAGAGACACCAACGACATCAGGTAACAGGTTTTTACATGTATAGTGACTTTTTCTTTATTCTATTGTACAATATGTTGGTTTGAGTTTAAGAAATTATTTATATGGTTAAAAAGGATGTGATAGATGTGCCTAGGTAAAGGAAGTTAGCAATGTGATAACACGTGCTATAATCTGTAGTGGTTACCAGACAGAAATGTTTTTAGTAGCATGTCTAATGTAATAGAAATTTCCTGGTTTGCATAAAATTTGTCTATACAGGTTTTGAAGCCAGATTGGTGTCACAGCTAACAAATTTTTTTTAACATTCTATTTTGCTTTCAGGGACGTTATTTTAAATGTTCCATAAAACATGAAAATTTGTAGTTTACGTTAGTGTAATGTTATTTTATGGTGGTGTTCAAAAAACTTTTGCTCTAAGCAAAAGAACACTCATCAAATATGAGTAATGTCATAATGTTGAGAGAAAACGTCTTAGTGGGTTATTATGAGAGTGTTTATCAAGTACAAATAACGTTAAGACGTGCGAAGAACACTTCTTAAAAGACTGTTCATCAATTTTTTACCAACATTATTATAATGTTTTAATATCTAGAAAGCTATTAAAGAAAATTAGTAGAAGTCATGGGGATGTTCCGTGTTTGCTGACTACCATTTGCAAAGGTAACCCACGGATGTCTGAAGCACCCACGGCTTTACTGTATGCTTAAAGGCCCTCGAAGAAATCCGGTCATAGACAATTTTGGACAAGATTTCTTTTTGTCTTTATTAATTCCTGAAGATTTAGCAATCACTTGTCAACCATGTAACTTCAAGGTTCTCACCACATATGGGAGTTTTCCCCAAGCTTTAGATAGTTCACTCTGTTCAAAACACACTGCAATACTTAACACAACTTATGTATACTGGCAAATAAATAAAGATAAATAATAGTATAAGAATTTTAATTAACATAATTCTATAAATTATAGAATTATGTTAATTAAAATTCTTATACAATACAATATTGTTTGCACTCATTTTTATTTTTTGTTTCACAGCTTGTAGCCATGATTAACAGGCTCAACCCTAGGTTATTTTTATTCCTTCTTCCTGTGAGCTGCTTTGTCTCAGGCAGTCTTTCACTTGGCCTACAAGACACACATCTACCAAATACAACCATTTTTAACTACACGCAATATAACAATAAAACTACTGTTCAGCAGACCACCACGATAACACAAGAACAGTCTTCTCCAGCTCCCACATTTGGCCAGAATACTTCAAAAACATCCCGACCGTTACAGGAAACTAATGTGGAACGTGATGCTTCCACGTTATCTTCCCTGTTGGGAGGAAATAAAACGAATGCTACAAATACAGCTTCTTCTGTCAGGACGACGGGTCATATGGTTTTGGATGAACCCTCCACAGGAATAACAACCAAGCCGGTGGCTATAACAGTCACAGAAATTAAAACCACTTTAAATCACCAGCCACAAAACACCCAAAAAACAGCTACCAAAGTTTGTACCATAGCCGAACCAAAGGAAGAGAATCTTGTAGGTCGGTGTCTCCTCGCCATCGGCAGTTTGGCTGCTATAACGACCATCTTCATCATGACCACCATCATCTTGGCCACAAAGCTGGCAGGTAGTCGACACAAGCACAGGACAAGCCTGCTTCTTGAGACGGAGATGGTCTGCATATCTACCCTTATGAATGATTCGGATCATCCTGTACCCATGCCAAGGCGCCTGAAGAGCAATGGCGCTCTGATCCCCATCACTGAGGATGAAGACGGTGATGATCTCACTCTCAACAGCTTTCTGCATGATACAGATGGTGTGGTATAGACATAAATTAAGATGATGAGGAGGAGCTTGGCTGGCTTTTCATTTCTAGTCAAGCATTTCTATATTTTCCTGTAAAATAAGACTGAAGAACATTTTGTGGAAACTGTGAGGACTTGGTCTATACCAAATTTTGATGATTTATTTCCTCCAAAGGTCCAAGAGAAGCAGGTAGCCAGCACCCATGATAATATTTGTGTTGCATAGGAAGTGTGTGAACTGCTAAGAGGAAGTGGAAGTATATCTTTAAATATAGTTGTGCGCTCGAGTGTGACAGAGCTGCCCAGTGCCTGTTACTTTGAACATTTGCTTGTTTTCCTAACAAACTGCAAAAAATTAAAAAGTAGTTTGTTTCTTGAATCTATACCCCTCTAGTATAGAATAGTTTTATTTCTATTTGACTGGCAAAAATATATCATTTACGTTTATTAGTATGTTCTAATCATTTATGTCTTTTTAACTTAAAATCTATTGACTCATTTTTCGATAGATTTCTGTTTTGTTAAAACCTTTCCTGATTCATAAATTTAAGATTTCTCCTAGAAAGTACAGGCTAATAGTAAACTCAGGTCAAAAACAGTAAGATATGCAGTTTAAATGACAGAAATGCTAATTCTACAATTTAGCAGCATTCATTTCTTTGCAGCCTAAAACATTTCTTTTATATATTATCTTTATATTACCGCTTTATCATAGTATTGATTTAAGTTGTTTCAATATTTTTTTAAAAAAAACAGCAGGTACTTACCAGCAGGTACAGTACAATCAGTAAGAAAATAATTTCTCATTTAGGTCATTTTTTTAAAAATGGGACCTTGTTATTTTGCTAAAATTTTACATAATTTTTTTTATTAAGTCTTTAGAGCAGTATTTTTTGCACCATCTGCCTCGTTTCATAGAAAAGGAAGCAGTGTAAAGGAACTTTATTAATAAGCGCTTTATTCACAGAAAGATGACATATTTATTGCTTTATCTACATTATAATTTGGTAATATGATTATACTATCTTAAGTTCTTTGGTATTTGTAAAAGTTGTGTGTTTTGTTCATAGTCCAACTTTATTCAAATGAGACAGGGCTGGAACTGTTCGAAAACGTGTTAATATGAAGGTATTATGTTATTGTATGCTCTAATAAAATATATTTGAGATAAGATAAAATGTTAATTCTGTATTAAATTCTATGTATTAAGTGTGGTTGAAACTGTATTCCTGTATGTAGATGTGTGATTTATTGTTTTGTATAGTAAAATTAAGATCTATGCAGTTTACACTCATAATCTTTTTTTTTGGTACTTTAATCTTACTCACTGTTTTGAATCAGAGCAGACAAAACATCTTGATGGGGTTAAGCTCAGATCAATGTTATTACCCTTTTTTAAGACAAAAAAAGTGGTAGTTATTTATTTTGGATTACCTGGTGTAAACATAGTTAAGGATTTAAAAGTGTAAAAGGTTTGAGTTTCTTAATTTAATTTATTTTCATTTGTTTAGCGCTTTTAACAATGGACATTATTTTAAAGCAGCTTTACACCAAATGCATTAACAGTGAAAAAGAGTATGTTAATGAGCAAGTCGGTGGCGACTGTGGTGGCTGGCCAATAAATGGCTCTTGGGTGCCAAGAAGAAAGCTACCATGCTAACAATAAGATAAACATATCTTAAGCTAATATCAAAAGAAAGCCAGTAAGTTGTATTATTCCACTGTTAGTCATATCATTTCTTTTAAGTAAGTCATAACAGTATTTTGTTCATATGTGGGGCATCGGATAAACAAGTGTGTATTTAGGTCTGTAAACTTTTGAAAAGCATGTAATTGAGCGCTATTGTCATATTTTAAATTGTCTTTGGGGTGCACTGGTCTGCTTCCCTTCCCACTTTTGTTTATATTATCAAATCAGTAGTATTTTTATAGTTTTGGCCTCGTAATTGGTCCATTGCTATGCAAGTCATACCTTTTAATGTTTCACCTTTGGCCCCCTCTAGTAGACAACATTAGTATTATAGAGCATATCTCTAAATCAAATTGAAATTTATGCCTAAATTATTTAAATGATTATTTTGATGTAACTCATTGAACTCAAATTTACTGGTTCATGGTATATTTATTACATTCTTTAACCATAATAATCATGGGAGTAGTGTTAGCTTAGTTAAGGTTTTGGACTGCTAATTGGAAGATCAGGGTTTGATTTTCACCACCATCAAATTACCACTGTTGGGCCCCTGAACAAGGACCCTAAACCCCAATTGCTTAGTTGTATAAAAGAGATAAATGTAAGTCGTTCTGGGTTCTGATAAGGATATAGCTGCCAAATGGCGTAAATGTAAATAACCCGATGTCATCAGTGTGTGTCGACTAAACCCCCCTCAATTAATTTTTTGAATCTTCTCCTTAATATTATAAATGTATATATTAAATAGGAAAACATGAAATACTTTAAATGACATCTGTAATACATTACATTACTGATGCATTACATTATTGCTTTACTGAACAATTGTATAGAACATTAATGTGCAGTTTGTTTAACGTGTGTGTGAGGAACTAGACGAGGTAGAATTCATAATGCAGGTTTTGGCTTTATTTGGAAAATGGCATAGATGGGGAGCTTATAAAAGCTAGTGGTGGGAAGTGACTGGACATGAAGTACTCAGGTGAAGGCACCCTCCTGTGGACTGGAGCTGAGGACATTACAGTTTGAACATTTCACTCACTTTCAGGACCAAAAATGGATGTGTGTGTGCAGTAAATTGCATTTAAGTGTGTGTGTGCATGAATAAAAAGTTTCTTTTTTTAAATGTATGGTTACATACATTTAACACGTGTTAAATATGAAAAGGTTGTGATTTAATAAATTAATAATAGTAAACCCTTTTTTATAGTAAGGATGTTGCTCTATTGGTCTAGTGGTTCTACAGGTTCAACATTTTGTAACATTTATTTTAAAACTTTTCAGTTTTAGACAATAAGATATTTTTAGCATTTACTTAGTTAAAGTTTTTAGTTTGTGGACAAAAAAGGGAAAGTTTTAAAAATGGATAGACACTGATGACGACAGATGGTTTTTATTGGTTGATTTTAATTTCTATATAAATAGACACAATTTAGAAATCTAATTAATTAATAATTTAGATATGACTGTCTCTGCTGTACTGATCAACTTTAGTCCTTTGTAAATTTATATGCATAGTATTTGATATATATAGTGCAGTAAGACTTGTAGATATAAGGTTTATTTTTGTGCACACAGGAACTGTGTTTTTGTGGCCACAAGGCTGTAATCTCAAAGGATTGATGAGAGAGCAGAAATCAGGTTTCGGGAGTACAAGCTACACCCAGCGCCCACAGAGCCTCACCCATGGGAGGTGCGCACCACATCAGACTTAAAACCAGCCTCCAACAAAGGACTGTATATGATTTGGTACTAAGGTAAAATGTGAAATATGATGTCCAGACAAGGCAATGAGACATACACCTATACTGTCACTTTATTAGGAAATAAATATGTGGCACAAATTTGCCAGTATAAAATAAGAGCTTCTGTATATATAGGGTGTGTGTGTGTATATATATACAGTCAAGCCTGAAATTATTCATACCCCTGGCAAATTCTGACTTAAAGTTACTTTTATTCAACCAGCAAGTTTTTTGACCGGAAATGACACAGGCTTCTCCCAAAAGATAATAAGACGATGTACAAGAGGCATCATTGTGGAAAAAAATATTTCTCAGCTTGTATTTACATCTGAACAAAAAGTGGCATGTCCAAAATTATTCATACCCTTCTCAATAATCAATAGAAAAGCCTTTATTGGCTATTACAGCAATCAAACGCTTCCTATAATTGCTGACCAGCTTTTTGAATGTCTCCATTGGTATTTTTGCCCATTCATCTTTAGCGATGAGCTCCAACTCTTTCAGGTTGGAGGGTCTCCTTGTCATCACCCTGATCTTTAGCTCCCTCCACAGATTCTCAATTGGATTTAAGTCAGGACTCTGGCTGGGCCACTGCAAACCGTTAATGTTTTTGTCTGCTAACCATTTCTTCACCACTTTTGCTGTGTTTGGGTTGTGTTAAAATGTCCACTGGAAAGTTTCACTGCAGACTGCCTGATGTTGTTGTTGAGAATTTTGATGTATTGCTCCATTTTCATGGTGCCGTTTACTGTGATTAGGTTCCCTGGCCCACTGGCTGAAAAACACCCCTAAAACATTAAGTTCCCACCACCATGTTTGACAGTGGGGATGGTGTTCTTAGGGTTGAAGGCTTCTCCTTTTTTACACCAAATGAAGGCTACATCATTGTGGCCAAACAATTCAGTTTTGTTTCATCTGACCATAAAACAGAAGACCAGAAGTCGTCTTCTTTGTCCAGATGAGCATTTGCAAAGGCCAAGCGGGCTTTTGTGTGCCTTATCTGGAGAAGTGGTGTCCTCCTTGGTCTGCGTCTGTGGAACCCAGAAGTGTGCAGTGTTTGTTGAACTGTCTGCCTTGAGATGTTGCCACCAGCAGAGCCCAGATTCATCAGGATGGCCTTGGTGGTAATCCTTGGATTTTTTTTTTACCTCTCTCACTATCCTCCTGGCCAGCACAGGTGTCATTTTTGGCTTCCGACCACATCCTCTGAGATTTTTCACAATGCGGAACAATTTGTATTTTTTTAATAATACTTTGCACTGTAGCCACTGGAACTTCAAAACATTTAGTTATGGTCTTATAGCCCTTTCCTGACTTGTGAGCAGCCACAATGCGCAGCCGCAGGTCCTCAGTGAGCTCCTTTGTCTTAGCCATGACTGTCCACAAACCAACAGCAGAGAGCTTCTGTTTTTCACCTGTTGAGTTGATTAAAACAGCTGTTCCCAATAAATCAGGGTAATTAGGATGCTTTAGAACGGCTTGGACTATTTGGAATGATATATAACTTTGGATTTTCCTATAGTCTGTGACAATTTGCAAAAGGTATGAATAACTTTGGACATGCCACTTTTTGTTCAAATGTAAATAAAAGCTGAGAATTTTTTTTTTCACAATGATGCCTCTTGTACATTGTCTTATTATCTTTTGGGAGAAGCCTGTGTCATTTCCGGTCAAAAAAAACTTGTTGAATAAAAGTAAAGTCATAATTTTCAAGGGGTATGAATAATTTTGGGCTTAACTGTATATGATTATAGAAAGGATGCTTCTCATAATTACACTAGCTAGCTGTTTTTTTTTTAAACATTCTTCGTTAAAGGATCACCCAGATGAGAATTGGTCCCCTTTTGAGTCTGGTTCCTCTCAAGCTTGCTTCCTTGTACTATCTAAGGGAGTTTTTCCTTGCCACAGCTGCCCCAGGCCTGATCACTAGGGATGTTTTTGATAACATTTTTGATTCCCCCCCCCCCCTAACATTAATCGCAGACTTTTGTATTGTTAATTATGTTTTTAAAGCTGCTTTGAGACAATGTCTATTGTTAAAAGCACTATATAAATAAAACTGAGTTGAATTAAATGAATGTATAGCAGAAACAACTTTCCCTATAGCAAAGGAGTAAGTAATGTTTAAAATGAAAATATTACTTATTTATTTCAGTGAAATAGTTTTGTTAAATTGATTATTGTACATTGTGTAAAATTATTTATTATTTATTGCAGGTTTATTCATGAAAATAACATACAGTATGATGAACTTTGACTTTTTCCAACATGATTTCTAGACCATTAGAGTTTGTGTCATCTATGTGTGAACATATCTATGATTTTACACATTATCATAAGTAGACCTCGTCCCTTAAGGAACTAGATTACCATATTTATACCCCTTTTTCATAGAGAGGAAGGAAAAAGTGAAGGGAGGGAGGGAGTTAGGGAGGGAGGGAGCACGATGTTGGCCACACAAACCATTTTTTTGAGATCTCCACACAATCTGCTGTGCCAATCTCAGTGCACCACTGAGGCAGCTGGTCTTCATCAAGCTTTTTTAATTCTATTAATTGTCCTGTGTGCTGGAGAAACCCTGCGAATTTTCCGACTAACACAGGGAAAAAAAATCAGTAAGTAATTTAAACTTTTTTAGGTAAATGCCTCTACAAAAAACACGTTCCTTTAACCTTTTCTCCACAGTGTGCAATAAAATGAGGAAATAATCTCTTTTTATATTTGTATATTAAACATGCTTGTATATTTAAATAATCTGAGTTGCTTTATATAAATTATCCTGAGTTAAATAACTTGTAAAAACCAATACAGAGGTGACCTATAAACTAGTATATGACTGTTTTGTTTTTTAAACTAAAAATTACCTTTGTATAGAACAATCTGTCTCATTGTCTTTCTTTTCCCTCTGTCTCTCTTTCTGTCTTTTCTTTCTCTCTCAATTTCTCCATCTCCCTCTCTTTCTCTCTCTTGCTCTCTCTCTCTTTCTTCTCTCTTCTCTCTCTCTCTTTCTCTCTCAATTTCTCCATCTCCCTCTCTTTCTCTCACTCTCACTGTTGCTAATCTTTTTAAAAAAAACCAAAAGAGAATCTATCTAAGTTACCAAACCAATTTTTATGTTTAATGCTTTAACTTGGACAACTCATTGCTGTTTGTCGCCTGCTTCTTAACCAATAATTGCCTAGTTGTATAAAAAAGATAAATGTAAATCGATCTGAATAAGGACATCTGCCAAATACTGTCAATGTAAATGTAACTATAGTCCAGTCAAGAAGTTTACGTGAAATCACTAGTTACCTTGCATTAATCCTTTCTGGAATAAAGGATTATATTTTACTTATCCACTCTTCCACAGAACAATTATTCTCCAGATTTTATTTGCTTGTAGAAATACAATTCTCTTCGCACTAGATCTCTTGTTGATCCTTTTACACTAGTCAACATTTGAAAAGGATTAAAAAATAGTTAAAATTTTAGGATGACTTTAAAAGGTTTTGACCCACTTTAAATGTTGACTATTATAGTTTAATAATTATTCTTCTTTATACTTTGTGTATTCCATTCTAGATTCCACTACCTTATTTCTTCCACACCCATACACTTTATCTTACACTTCTGAAGAACAGTAAACCCTAATCTTTTTTTTAAACTACCCCACATGCCCCACACTCAGTCAGAACTAAAATGATAGAGCTGGACATTTCAGCATGTAATTGAACTTGGTCTTTACCTTCAGTTTTTTTTTTTTAACTGTGCTGTATTCAGCATGCAGGAGACACCCATACATTACATTCTGGGTTCCAACTGCAAACCTCTCATTAACATCTGGGCTACATCCTACATCCTACATGGTCTTTATGGCTAATGAATGGACAGGAAATCTCCACAGCTCACAGATATTAGCACACACACATACATACATACATACATACATATATATATATATACTGGGTATATACTGTATATATAATTAGTGTGTAACCAAATATGTGGATTGACCTGTATCTTATTATTATTGTTCAATTAATGCATGTGTTATATTATTATGCTCATTTTTAGCCTAAAGAAAAATCATAATTCAGGATTTCTTGGATTTTGTTCATGAAAAACAGTCAGCAGCTGCACTTCGGGTTGTGCAGTGTGCTGTGGTTGGATAGGAACTCAGTTTGGAGAGCAGAAATAGTTCTTCTGGTTTGGTTTATTGCAGCTGAGCTAAAATAGCAAGAAAATACAGACTGAAGGCTCCCACACAGTGTTCTCTCTCACTCCTACAGCTCTTCTTTCTTTCTTTCTTTCTTTCTTTCTTTCTTTCTTTCTTTCTTTCTTTCTTTCTTTCTTTCTTTCTTTTTTTCTCTGTCTTTTTCTCTCTGTCTCTTTCTCACGCTTTCTCTCTCTCTCTCTCTCTTTGTCTCTCTCTGTCTCTTTTTCTCTCTGTCTTAGTCTCTCTCTTGCTCTCTTTGTCTTTCTCTCGCTTTCTTTGTCATTCTCTCTCTCACTCTCTTTGTCTCTTTCACTTTCTTTCTGTCTCTTTCTCTTTCTAGCTGTGTAGCTAAAATAATCCAATTTATCTACACTTTGTTCACTATATTGACAAAAGTAATGGAATGCTTGACCATATCATCCATATATATATGTTTAACATCCTCATTCTTTCTCCTTTCCTAACCTCCACACTTCTGTACAGTCTTTTTGTATAGATTGTGTCATGTAACTGTGTGGATTTGTGTTCATTCAGTTCAAATAGTATTAGTGAGATCAGACACTAATGTTGAGATGATGAGGTCTGGGGTTCAGCTGGGATTCCAGTTTAAAGGGGTTGAGTCAGAATCAGGACACTGTATAGGACATGAGAGTTCTTACACTCTAAAAAATTCAAAACACAGCATGTCTTCATGGAGATCTCCTGCATTTTTAAGGTACTTTATTTTTAAATTTTTTAAGAATATAAAATTGTATCGTTTTTTAGCCTAAAAACTGTCGGTGAGCGGGTTAAAAAAAAAAAAAAAAAGACCAAACATAGCCTTGGCACCACTCAGTCTACATAGCGAATAAATAACAGTCTGCAGTAACCAAAATAGACTAAAAACAGAATGATGACACGGAAAAAAACAGCTGAATGTTTTTACAGATGTGTCTTAGACTATGACTGACTAATTTGGAATTTTTATATCATGATGAAATGTGATACAGAATCACATTAAAGAAAATGTAGCTAGGCACAAATAATCTTAGGATACATCTACTGGTATGTTTTTGAAAGAAATTTGAGAACATGGGAATCAAAACACAATGATTCCTAGAGTTGTGTTGGTAAGAATTAATCACTAATCATCAAGCTTTAAAAGTACTAGTCATAATAGTAAGTCATAATGGGTCATATGTGTAATTCTGCACAGTTAAATTCTTATATTAAATTTATAGTGTGGCGCCCCTGGAACAAAGAGGTTTAGGAGCCTTTTCTGCAGGCCCAACAGTGGCAGATTGCAGTGGTGAAGCCTAAAACCCGATCTTCTAATCAACAACCCAGCACCTTAACTGAATTCAAACCACCACTGCTCCAGTTATGCTGATCAAACAGTCTCGTATCTGGACTTTTATAATGAATGTATTTTAATTGGTTGTTGTTAATTAAAAGTTCTCAAAATAGAACAAATAAAAAGAATTCGGATTAAGTAAATATAATATTTTACATGTATTTGAGCTGTAAGTGTGAGGACATCACTACTGTTGATGATCTAAAAGGCCAAACGTTGATCTACAAAGACCAAGAGAAGGCAGAGAAACCACAAAGTTTCTCTTTTTCAGAAAAATGGCAGCTATAGTGTGGGGGAAATCTTGTTAGACTTGATGTTTACATGCTAATATTTGTATTGTCTTGAGAGCAGTTACATCATAAATGGTGTATAACTTTAGCATTTTATTTGTAAAAATTAATCATTTTGTTAATTAGATTTATTTCATTATGTAATTAGCGGATGATAGTAATGCAATTATTTAAATAAAACGCTTATATATTCTTGATTTATGTATCTTTTTCTTCTTCGTCTTTTAGGCGTAACACCACCATGTTGTCCATGTGTCCACGTCTAGCCTTTGTCCTACTCTTTGCTTTTTGGAGCTGGAGCTGCTCCACCATGGCGTTTCCTTTTAACATTTCTGTGGAGGGCAGTGGGGACGAACAGGAACTGATTTTCCCCACATTTCGCACTACCTATTTCCCTCCACCCTCACCCACACCTATACTTAGCATCACCACCACGTTTATTCGCATCAAGCACTTCCTGTTTCATGAGGTGGTGGACTTCCTGCGTGACAACATGCTCCTCATCATCGTGGTGATGTCACTGCTCATTGTCATCATCTTCATCGCATGTTGTGCCTCAGCCATGAGCCACAAACGCAAACTGGAGGCCTACTACCCACCTAAGAAACATGCACCCAGGAAGTACATGGCTGTACCAAGTAAGGGGGCGGCGCAAAGCCAGCTAGTTCCACACAATGGTACCACAAGTTACCTCCGTACTCCATCTAAAGCTTTAGTGGGCGAAAAGGAGGGAAAAGATCCTAGACCAAAACCAAAGGAGGTGACAAAAGAGGAAGATATAGAGGAAGTCGAAGTGCAGAAGGAAGACAGGAAGAAAAAGGAGGAGGAACCTAAGCCAAGTACTTCATCGGCAGGTAATGGCCAGGCTCTTGTGTGCACTTGCCACCTAAGGAACGCAAACCAAGCCATGCATTAGGAAGGTGGGAGGTGGAGTAATGCCTCTTCTCATATGACTGGTAAATTTGGACTTGTTGCTGGAAATAAATACAATTAATTAATTAGGCTGAATTTTAAGGAGATAAGATTTATCTTTTATAGAGCAACTTACACAATGCTATTGCTTCTTTATCAGATCATTAGCATATGTTTTTCATTTGCTAATGATCACTCTCTGGAATTCTAGGATCTGTATTTATCTCATTTTACTTGTAAATCTTGTTTTTTATATTCAAGATTTGTTTTATATTCATTTTACTTCTTCAAATCTTGTTTTTTTTTATATTTAAAATTCTTTAGTTAATCAATTACAGTTTTGGGTATTTGTTATATAAAACAAGATCAAGTATTAAATAAAAAATAAAAACACTTTGAGGTAAGCGGGTGACCAAAACCCATGAAAGATGAGAAAGTGCATGAATAAGTGAATAAGTTCAATTTTTTAAATAAAACTTCAGTGTTTTTTTTTATTACCAAAATTTTTATAACAATGTAACATAAATTGTGATAGTTACGTCAATTATTTGTACTTAGTTTCTTTCTTTCATCACTTTGGTTACAACACATTCCCACTGTAGCCTTCCTGCTTCATTAAAATCACCATAAATAATTGTAGCATTTTGTTTAATTTAAAAAAAAACAAACCACAAAGTGCAGTTTCCTTTTTATAAAGTGTTATAACACTAATTAGTACAAAGTGCTAAAACTGTTAACTCCTTCCTAAAATGTGTACATTTAATGTATTTTGTAATATATACATCTAAAATGTTTACTACATACAAAAAAACCCTCACAAATCAGTGATTAAACATTTTTTCTTGTTAAATAAATGTAAATCTTATTTTAGTCTAGCGTGTCCTGTAGTAATTTATGTGAACGAGTGCAGGACATTTTAAAAAGTATTCATATAAACTTGTGAATCGCAGCTGGTGGTATTTTCTGAGCTGATGTTTTAAAAATACATCATTCTCTGATCAATAAGATTGAAGAATTTAATTCTGTCATGTATAACTACATTTCTATAAGTGTGCTTTGGCTTTTTATATAATTTAAGTTATATATAATAAATAAAATATCCTTATTTGTATACTTTAAATGAATACAATTTCAATTTACAACAATACTGTTTACATGAAATCAATAATAATCCAAAATATTACATTTAATCTTTATTATTATGTAATTATGCATGTAGCTGATGGTCACGAATCATGTACTTTAACCCTAAGCCTTTTCTTTCTGGCATCGAATCTGTTTACACTATTATCTATATTGTAGATAATCCTTATCCTGGATTATCCTTAGCCCCACACAACGTCTAACCTGGTGTAAATAGGTTTGTTGTTTTCTTGCTGTCCTTTTCATTGAAATTTTAGTACGTTTAAATTTGTCATGTTAAGCGGCTTTTGGCACCTGCTTAATTGATACCTTTTATACTTTCACTGTATACTTTGTATGTGTTGAATAATTAAATCATTTTGTCATCCTGTGATGCACTTTAGTCTTTATTGTGTAAAAAAAAAAAAAAAGCACAAATTTCCCAGGATCAGTGTAAGTAACTAAAGTACGTGAGTAAACAATATGTAAAATATTCAGATAAAAACATATGAAGAAGCAAGCCTTAAATTAATTGTCAAGCAAATAGTCAGTGTGGGAGAAAGAACCCTATTAAATTATTATTAAATTATTTTTTCAGTTTAACTGTTTGAGATTAGCACTGTTTTCACACAGCAACAAGGTTCCAGGTTTGTATTCTCTGCAGGGGTCTTTCTGTGTGAAAGAATAAGTGGGTACAGACGATGGATGGATGCTGTGCAACATAAGCCCAAAAAGAATAGTTTGTTTACTACAAAAAAGAACAGCAAAAATTTTCACTTTGAAATCTTTAATGTGACATTAAAACTTCTTTCACTTTTTTTAAAATGCCAAATAGAATTTGGAATAAAAAGCCAGAAGGGGTACCAGTATTAAATTATGTAGTAGTGGCTCTACAGGATATTTATGCTTTAGAATTTAAGTAATTTCTTAGATTTTTTAAAATGGCTTCTAAATATGATGAAAAAGTATGACTCACCTGACTGTTTTTTCCAAAGTGTATTGAAAAAAGATACAGTATACCAAGTGCAGATTGTCCAAACTGTGTAAATTTCACAAAATGGAAAGTTTACAGGTTTTCAACTAAATGTTCGCAATTTTTTTGTTTACCATGATTGGTATTTGGAGAGAGGATAGCATAAACCCAGCAGATCACTGCACATTTGTAACAGTTAACTCTTGTATTGTCTTCCTGTCAACCATGTAACTTTTGTCCTACTAAGTTAACTGTTGGTCCTTGTCACCTGACTGTTTAAAAAGCACTAAAAATAATATCACCCAATTTTGGGTTACACTATACTAATTTTTCAGCAATTACATGAAATATATATACAAAATAATACATTTTACATTGTTTTACACTATTAATAGATTTTAGATTACAATGTAATATAAGCGGAAAGATATGTCCATACAGTTGAACAAAAAGAAACCAGTTGGGAAAGTCTTGGCAAGAATAAGTGTCTCAGCACTGTTCTGGCATAAACAATGCAGCAGAAAGAAGCCTATTGTCACACACAGTCTGCTTTACAAAATTCAATCAATATTTTAAAAGGCCATTATGAGAGTCTTTGTTATGAAAATGAGACTGCAAGGTCCATTAGACTCGGCCTTGAACTTGAAAGAATACAGTCTCCGCTTCACCCTCAATTTTTTGGCTGATTGCAGCTTGGGCAAGAAATTAAAATGTGTATAATTTGTCAAGTGACATACAAACCCCTTACTGTTATTCGATGCTTTTCTTTTTAACAACTGTCTAAGTGATCAAATGTGTCTTAAATTCCAAACAATCACCTCATCCGCATAATGTTGCACTCGTAACACAAAAATAAATGGGTAATCACTGAATAATTTATTAAGTTACATACAGTACGACTTAGCACCTGTAGATCTGTATCATACGAAAATGCAAATGAGGTTTATAAATAAAAACAAAGTCCCTATTGCTTTGGCATTAAGCCATATTTTGTTGAGTTCTACATTAAACTAGTCATTGCAACCGGAGCCAAAAGATACCTTAGAATTCTTTTATGCTTTTTCTGCTCAATTATTTTGGGGAATCTGACACTTGTTTGCACCTGCCCCTTCCTTAAAAGCTTGGAAAGTTTTCATAAACATTTGTTGAGCTTAGAGTGTAAATTACAGGATGCTGAACTCTCAAGACTGGCCTAATAGCTGACTAAAAAATTGTGGACTATTGGTAATTGTCCATTACTTAAAATTATGTGTTTTGAATAAAAGTGCAATTTAAAACATTAAATCCAGCAGCGACTGGGGTTTTACATGGGTAGTAACATCAGCAGGAAGATACAGATCCTAGATAGTGAAGAAGACACAAAAGAGGTAAGGCAACACCTTAAGACTGTCATTAAAGTTTGATGTGCCGTTGCCTGGAATTGTCTGAACACAGAGCTTCTAGAAACTTGCTGAAGAACGAGAGCAATGATTGAGATGAATAGCGGGTTGTGTGTCTTATTCTGTTTCAGGAACAGAAACCAGGAGAGCATGAGAATGGTAAGTGAATGTGATAAACTGCCACACCTGTATTAAGTGTGTTGAGCATCTTTATTTACTGTGTAGGAAGTTGATAAAGAGTGGTTTAAATTGAGTATAAGAAGGCTGTATTAATGTTTTTTGTGGAAGTGGTAATTAAAAGCGTTTGCTCACTGGTTAAGATGTTGTACTGCTGATGTGAAGATAATGGGTTTAATTCCCAGCACTACCAATCTGCTGGGTCCCTAAAACCTGTAACACTCAACTGCTCATGCAAAAAAAATTCTAAACATTTGAAAATGCCATACCTATTGTTATTCTAAGAATTCTTTAAGTAACATATCAATATCAAATAAAAAAATCTGCTTATTTACTGTAATAAATTTTTTCTTTATTATTTTGTTTTTCTGCCTTTTCTAACAGTGAGCCATGTGCCTTCACCTCCCTTTTGTACTCTTGCTCTTGTTCTGCTGTCTAGTCGACTCCCTGCCGCTTCTATACTCCTGTCCTCCAGGGTGCTGCTGTCCTCGCCCAGGAGTTCTGATCCTGTGTGAGTCACTGGGCTTGCATGTCCTCCCTCGCTCTGTACCCCTCACCACCTCAGCTTGTCTGTGGCACGAAACCACCTGTGCAACGTAGACAACGTTCTGTGGAGGTACTCCAGCCTGCAGGAGTTGAGTCTCGGCCACAACCAGCTGGTACGTTTTCCCCGTGGTCTACCGGCAAGTCTGGAGAGTCTGCAGCTTCAGAAGAACCGTATTACCTTCATCACAGCTGGGGATCTTAGGAACCTTGGAAATCTGACACGGTTGGACCTGGAAGACAACCGTATTCGGGCCATCCAGCCTGGGGCCCTGCTAAGCCTGACACGCCTGAGAATGCTGTCTCTGAAGGGAAACCAGCTGTCAAGTCTGCCATCACACCTTCCAAGTTCACTAACACACCTGGACATGTCTACCAACTGCATTTCCACTCTGGATTTGCCATCACTTGCTGGATTGGTTAACCTTCAGGTCTTTAAGGTCAACAGAAACTGCTTACACACAGTGCCAGAGCATGCGTTTGATGGTCTAATTCATCTCCGTTCTGTGGAGTTGGCTGATAACCTTTGGGTTTGTGAATGTGACATCATGTACCTCTATCGGTGGCTGCTGATGGACAGATTGCGCATGGCAACAAACCTAGTGTGTGCAGCCCCATTACACCTGGCACACAAGCTGCTCCTGACCCTCTCAGTTGTGGCCATCTGTCCAAAAATCCTCATGCCTAGTGAGACATTGGGATCAATTCACAATTCCAAAGGGATAATAAGGAATTCTTCAAAAGACTTTCCCAATAAAAATGCAAGAACCTCCTGTAGTTCAAATGCAAAGCTCCATTTAAACGTTACCCACACAGCATCCAGTTCTCATCAGGGGTCAAATCAATCCTCTTTGAATGGGCTAAGCTATGAACAGTGTTTGTTACTAAACTCTACTTATCTAGTGCCTCAAACAACCCAAAGACCCCACATACCAACACCAGCACTAGATGAGGATCCCAGTTGTAAGAACAACACAACCAACATCCATAACAGTTTCTTAAATACTTCAGCTCCTGTGCGCTCCCCCAGTGAGGCAGGAGTGCAGGTTGAGGCCACTCCTCAAACTCTGACCCAGACAAATGAGCCAGCACTAGTGATACTTCTCTCTGTATTGTGTGTGTTAACAGGACTGCTTCTTCTAATAGTAATTCTAGTGATGTGGTTTTTTCTTTGGAGAACTCAAAGGGTCGCCCCACTTCAGTCCTAAGCGCGCAGTCAAAGGAACTCTTAAAATTGTACACTTGTTAGTGGTAGTGTCCAGCAAGGTCATCGTACACAACACCTGTCATGAAGTTGATTAGGATTGTGAGTATTTTTGTGTTCAGGGTGTGTTCTGCTTTATGCCAAGCAATTAATTACCCTACCCAGGGTTGAAAATGGTCTTTTCTATTAAAAGAGGGACAGAAATAGATTCATACTGAACAGTAAATTATTAGACTTGACCAAGGCTTGGCCTGCTTCACAACTGGTTTGTGTACTGGCAGGGAGAACCCGCTACTTCACCAACATGAGACTGATATGCTTATCTCTTGTGGAAGCTGACACTTTTGCCAAGATCCTTTTTTAATTCCTGTAACACTTAAGTTTTGTTCACATCTCCTTGTATACATGATTTTCTTTTCATGCTACTTTCTAGTTTGTTTGCTTCTAGTTTGCTTAATTTAGCAATTCAGATACCACTAATACTTTATTAGAAATGCTAATAAATTTGGGTTGTTTTAATGGAAGTGAACTACATATCTTGAGTGAATTTTAGGTTTTCTTTATACTGGTTACCGTGGCTTAAATAGTCTAAGTTTCATATTGCCAGTTGATTAGAGCAGGGGTGGGCGATCTCAGTCCTGAATGGCTGGTGTACTGCAGAGTTCAGCTTCAACCTTAATCAAACACACCTCAACCAACTAATCAAGATCTTACTAGGTATATTTGAAAGTTACAGGCGTAAACTCTGCAGGACACCAGCCCTCCAGGACAGAGATTGCCCACTTCTAGTTTAGAGCATGAGGTAATCATTTCACATCAATTAGAAAAAAATGAATATGCATATTTTATTTTTCCAATTAGTGCAACAATAGTTAAGTATATAGTTCATGTAGAATAATGGTCATGTGACAATGATGAAAAAAAAAATCCCAAACAGACAGAATACATGTTTTAAAACTTGTCATCTTTAAGAGTAGAAGACAGTGTTCGATCATCTGGATTAATATGTATGACTGGAGTTTGATGACTGCTATTTTTACAGGACATTTAATGTAAATAATATATACATTTTATCAAACTGCCTCCAACCTCAGTCAGTGATAGAAATAAGCAGAGTGTGTTCTGATGATCATTTAAGTGCTTGAGCACAGGATTAGTTAGAAATACATTACGTTTGGGATTATCTGAGGTGGGAGGGATCTTGTTTGTTCTTTGCAACAAAAAAATAAAATAAAAACAAAAAGCGACACAAATGCCTCCTTCTTTGTGCGTGATTCAAAATAACTCACCACCACCACCTTTTCACACCTTACAGCAAACCAAACATTATTATCGGCAACCCTCTGGGGAGACTGTACACACTTATCAGCAGGCTGAGCTTAAATGACGCAAACTTGTTAAAGCGTTTTGTTTGCATGTTTTAATGAGTGCAGTTTATTTGCTCTCCATTTTCACTTTGTCGCTCTGCTTTAGTTTGTAGTCTGCCAGCGCTGCCTTGATTGCATCTTCTGCAAGCACTGGAGGAAAAACAAACGGCAAATTAATATTAAGATACAAGAAATGTCACTTGTGGGAAAAGTCGGTTTAAACAAAGAAAAACTTTCACTCTGTGCAATTGCCAAAACTTACTTGAGCAGTGAAGCTTCACTGGTGGAAGACACAGTTCCTTGGCAATATCGGTGTTCTTGATTTTCATAGCTTCATCAAGCTAGTGGAGACAAAATATGCATGTGATGTGTTTAATACCCTTTAGTGGAGGAAAAAAAAAACCTCTAAAAACATATGCATATAAACATGCATTAGGACAGACCGTTTTGCCCTTAACCCATTCTGTTGCCAAGGAACTGGAAGCGATGGCCGACCCACACCCAAATACTTTGAATTTGGCATCTACTATCTTTCCGTTTTCATCAACCTGGATCTGTGAATGCAACGCACATCTGGTCAAGTAAATGATACACACCTGAGTAGTTGTGAGAAGTTTTAATTCAGGGTACCTGCAGTTTCATGACATCCCCACAGGAAGGAGCTCCTACTAAACCTGTCCCCACATTCTTGGCCTCCTTATCCAGGGAACCAACATTTCTGGGATTTTCATAATGATCCACCACCTTTAAGATGTTATCAGGGTAAGAAAAAAAACCTTTCATTAACGGATCATGCATAAGAGCACACCAAATAGAAGTGGAAGCTGGAATGAAGCCTGAAATCAGTGTTGTAGTTACGGGAAAGTGTCACTATGGTAAACATCATCATAAAGGGACTGATTTGGAATTTAACTTTTTTTTATTTTTTTATTTATTTTTTTTTACATTTTTTATTTCAACAGAACGCACTATAGGATAAATTAAGAAAAATTCACATGTAATATAAAATAGTTTTGCAGAATTTGTTACCATGTGTAATATTATGAAACAATGCTAACTACAGCTAGCTGCGTTAAGCAACCTGATAGCTGCGTAACAGTTCACCTCAGCCTTCAAACTCAGACCTAAAAATTTATGTCGTATTTTAAAAAGCCATTGAGACTTAATATATGCAGTTTAAAAAGCACTTACTTTTTTGTGGTAGCAGCAAACAGCTTTAATCTCTGGCGAGGTGAAGCTTCTGCTTAAAAATGCGAAGGACGCGAAACAACTTCTAACCGAGACGAGCGCCATGTTCGCTTTAACGTCACACGGAAGAGCTGCAAATTACGTCATCAATAAACAAACGATCCCCGTCGCATGCAGCAGAGGGCGCCTCGGGAGTCAAAACATTTTTAGAGCCGATTCAGAGCCGATTCAGCTGCGTTTGTTGCACAAGCATTTAGTTTGTGATAAAAACAGCTGTGGCTTCGCACATGCTGTACGAGTTCTGGGATTCTGTGGTATTACATAATTTTCCCCCTAATAAAATCACTGCATCGCGGTGCATTGTACTCTGGGTAATCTTGTTGGTAGATATTTTCTGTAAGTGTGGTAATGCAGTGTTATGATTTTTCTTGCACATTTTTTCACGATTATAGGTAATTCTTGCTAAATAAAAAAAAAAAACAGTTAAAAGCCACACAGTTAAAAAAATACAAAAAATAGATACTTTTTTTTCCCCAACACATCTCGTGTGCATCTCGAGACAAAACAATAAAATTGACTTGTTTTTTTTTTGTAGGTTGTTTTCAGTTAAGACAGGTCAAACCCACAATCTAATCTTGGAATCCTCTTGTGTGTGTGTGTGTGTGTGTGTGTGTGTGTGTGTAGGGTTTAATCTGGAGGGCAAAACAGGCAAATGTCAAAGTGCAACATGTTGATTTTATCTCCCTTTATGAAATTTCACCGGTGTTTACACAAATACCATAATAAAACTGGTATTTTAATTTCCTATTAAAAAAGTATAACCTGTTTTGCTGTATACCAAAAATATTTGAGTTGTGAGTCATTAGACAGACTTGAAACAAGAGTTTTTAGGTTTAAGTTTATTGTATTTACACGTAGATGCATTTACTAACAGAAAATATCAAACATTTAGGATCAGGAAATATAATTCTCATTAAAGAAAACATGTAGCAACAAATGAGCCTTATAACCTATAATAAATAAAATATTTGGTTGTATATCTCTTTATAATTATTGACTTTTCTCCCTTATTGTTCTTTGTTGGCAGAGCATTTTATTACTTTAGTCTGGTTGCACTATCAAGAAACTCCTTAATATTCTGTGTGCATTTCTTTTTAAATAAGCAAACACAATTTCTCTATCAATTATTTTGAAACCTCAGTTCCATCATAGATAAAGATTAGTGAACACTATCACCAGTATGTTTTACACACAAGCATGTATGTTTTGGAGCATGAGAAGATCATTAATAGAAGGATTAATTATGACACCCCCATATCTCTCATGTTGAATCAAGTGAATCGACTTCAGAGAGAATCAGGAATCAAATGAGGGAGTCGACTCCCAGCAGTATTTTACCACCGTTATAATCTGGGTAATAATACTTTCTTTGGCATAATGTTAGTGATAATTGACTATCTTATATTTTAATGTATTAGTTTTTGTTAATAAAGTAAGTATTTCATGACATAGGCTCCAAAGCAGGTCTGTTTTTTTTAAAAACGTAGTAGCATATTGATGTAGGCTGAATCTCGGTCACGCGCATACTGTTACCAGGCAGATCCTCTCAAACATGGCGGCGACTGGAAACGAAGCTGAAACGCTGTTAGCTGATATCAAAGAGGAGGAGGAAGAAGAAGCCGAGGAAATGGAGCGAGAAATGGAGTCGGGGGAAGAAGAGGCAATGGGAGTCGAAAATTCTGAGGATGAAGAGGACGATGACACATCAGAGGACGAGCGAGAAAATGAAGCAGAAATTCAGCGCTTGGAGGAGCAGGTAAGCTAAGCTAAGCTAAGCTAACTAGCCCAGCCTTTAACTACGAGAATGAATGGTTAGCTAGCGTGCTAGCTTAGCCAGTGTACGCAGTTAAGCAACCAGTAACAAACTGATCACTGTTTGCAACACTTTGTTGGTCTAAGTAGTGTTTTTGGTAGTGGAGATATTCTCTGTTAATTCTTTCCCACTCTGAGGTTTGGAGAAGGCGATAGCAGCTAGTTAGCGTCACTTTATATGCGCTTGCTAACAGTCTACGTCCAACTTTTGTGTTTGTCGTGTAAAATCGACGAGCGAATGTTTTAGCGATGTAAGAATTGCATGTTAATGTTTAACTTTCTGCGTTTTATATAAAAAGTCAAATTCTGCGTTAGACACAGTAAAATCTCGGTGGTTAATGGACATGTAGTCAAACTGCGCGCCATACCGTGGGCGTGCAACACAGCGCCTTCTCAGAGATATTTAAAGAAGAGATATTTAAATGTTTATTTGGTCGAAATAATAACTCTAAGATGTTTGGAAATATTAATGTGCATGGTGGGATATTGCGCGATTTCCTCAGAAGCGGCGCATTATTGCGACCAAATTGTTTTGAACGTCGAGATGTCAGGTGTTTCGCCGAATGACGTTAGATGCTAATTTGCATACTGTTTAATTTATCGCGCATAAAATTACTAATCAGATTTTTTTTTTTTTAGTAGAAATAGTTATGTAGCAATGACACTATGCTTTATCCAAACGTTTTATATACATGTTTACAAAATGTCGTATATTTTTAATACTATGTAAATTACATTTTAAATATGTAAATTATATAAACAACGGTTCAAAACATTTAGTGTTTGGCTAAAATTGTTTGTTACAGTCACCTTGATAATAGGGGTGGGAATCTTTAGGTACTGTATGATCCGATTCTGGGAGGCACGATCCGATTCCAAAATGATACTAAATCTACATTTTTTCCCCTAATTCCTCTGCTGTCACATTTTAACCAGAATTGGACTTTTTTATGCTTTTTGTTAATAGTTGGAATTTCTGTATGACAATATCATCGATCTTATAAAAAGATGATTTGGTTTTATAAATTTTCTATTATTAACAAAGTTGTATTCAGGATGTTCAAGCTCTAAATGAAATATCCAAACATCAGATTATTATAACAATTATGAAGAACAATTGAATATTAATTTTGGTTTTCGCTCTGTTTCGATCAACAACTTGTTGTGTTTTTTTTTGCAGTACTTGAATGTGCTGATGACGTATCCTGCAAAAGTTTTGCACACACACATGTAGGCAAATTCTGTCGTAATGTTTTGACTAAAATGTTTTGGTCCTACACCTTTTGCAGGGTATTAGGGGTATGACGGCGAGAGAATTTTCACACCGGTTGTTTAAAATGTGACAACAACATTAACAACATCTTGTTTGTTTGTTGGAGTTTCCCTCTTTACCAGGCCAAATCTTATTGCAATTTTGTTTATATAGCAATCCTTCTAAAAAAATGTTCACGATACATTACATTTAAATTAATTTTTAAATTTTGCGCATATCGTGGAGATGAATTGTAATTAATTTCAGAAATATCATTTGAATAATTGCACTAATTATAATATAAATGTTTATATTCATAAAATGAAATATAATAACTTAGTATTTATTTAAAAAATTGGGCTGGGCAAGTTAACACGTTATTATAGAGTTTTCTCACCAGTAAATGGCGTTGTATTGTAATAATGTTGTCTGAGGAATTCTGGAGGCTTTGGACAGCATTTTGGGAGGGGTGGGACGTATACTTTCTCTGCCATTAGGCTACACTTTTAACGTACGTTTAAGGTACATATGGAAATGTTTTTACACCTACATTTCTAAGTGCCATTCCAATAGTCTGTGGTATTGTAGACTTGTAATTGACTGATGAGAGTCATATCTAAAGCAGACATTCTAGGCTTGAGGTCACTGTTTCAGAGTTTCTTTTTTTTTAATGTATTTTATTTTCTCAGACTGTGGTCTAAGCCTTTTATTATTTTAATCTTTACATGCCATTTTGGCAATTTTTGCACTATAAATTGGAAAAAAAAACCTGATTGCACTTTCTTTCATTTGTTGGTTATAGCAGTCTTATTGTTTTTTTTTTTTTTTTTTTTTTTTCTTTACTTACATATGAACTCTCTGTTGCAGCTGTCGATCAATGCGTTTGATTATAATTGCCATGTGGACCTGATCAAGCTGCTGAGGCAGGAGGGGAAGCTGTACAGACTGCGCAAGGCCAGACAGAAGATGAGCGAACTTTTTCCACTTACTGAAGGTGTGAGCTGAATTCTTTTTAAATTAAGCAGTAGTTTAATAAAACGTGAAACTTTACCCTGTGTTTGTTTCAGTTTCCAGGTATTGATTATGTACATTTTATATACTACCTGTTTTTAAATATTGTACAGTTGTCTAAATGCTTCTTTTTTAAGATTTTTTTTTAAATGTTGAAGTATAAAACGAAATTAGGTATGTAACTTTTTATTTCTTTAGCACATGACCTTTTGTGTGTTATTCATGCCCAGTGAACTCCATTGTCATGACGTTGTCAAGATTTGAGTGGTTTGAGGGTTATATGTAACCCGAATAAATTAGTAAAGGTTTTTCTTTACTATTGGTATTTCGCAGCTTCTATTCCTATCCATTTTAGGCAGTTGCTTGGCACAGAATTTTTGCGTTTGTTTCATAAATTATGATCCTGTTAACTTTGCTAATTAAATTATGATGATATAAACTGGTAAATCTAAAATAAGAATGGAAAAAAAATGTCTTCAGTGTTTAAAATGTTTTTTGTATTCTGATGTTTTTTATGTTACGTTAATTTATGCCACGCCTTTGATTGGCTACACAGAGATCTGGCTGGATTGGCTGAAGGACGAAATCGGGCTCACAGAGAGCGACGAAGCAGAGCGTGGGAAGATCTACGAGCTCTTCCAGAAAGCTGTAAAAGACTACATCTGTAAGTGTGGCTCTATTACCGTGAAATGTCTGACTGAACAGTGGTCTCTACTGTAGACTCATAAAAGCTGTATGTGAAACGTGGTTATTATACTTTTGATAATTTGTTTATAATCATAGTTAATAAATATATATTAGGCATCTGGTGCTGTTAAAGATGTCGGTGACTAATCTGTAACAGAGCAGATGTTATTTGTAGACAGAAAATTAAAACTGTGTGTAGAAAATGCAATTCAGCCCAAGGCTGCTGTTTCCTAGGTAGGAGACGATACAAATATCAAAATACGAGGTTTTCATATGATTTTTTTTTAGGAAACTTTGACAGCACAGGAGTAGAATTATTTTTTTTTTTTTAAATAAATAGACTTTTTTTTGTAGCTTCTTTCACTGTGTCCTCTACAGGTCCTGATATCTGGTTGGAATACGCTCAGTACTCAATAGGTGGAATGGGCTCTGCGGGAGGCATCGACCAGGTGCGCTCCATTTTTGAGAGGGCCCTAACGGCTGTGGGTTTGCACATGACTAAAGGAGCTGCACTCTGGGAGGCATTCCGAGAGTTTGAGATTGCCATTCTCTCCACCCTCCAGGTATTCCAAATTCTGTTCTTATTGTAAAAGTGAACTAAAAAAGCTGTACATCGATGCACGCTTTTGTGTACAAAACATTTTTTTGGATAAAAATGTACCAGTCTTTGTAGATTTTGCTTAAACCTTAACGCTTACTGCCATTTGTTACAGCCTCCTCCTGGCCATGTCTTAAATCCTGAGCAACAGGAGCAGCTAAATATGCAGCTCGAACGAATCCACACACTCTTCAGGAGGCAGCTTGCAATACCGCTTATGGGTAAAGAGATTTTCTCCCTGTTTATTATCAGTGGATTGGTCTTTTTTCTATTCTTCTAAACTTTTTTAAAATGTCTTACACACAACCCATCCCTGTTTTCCTGCAGTACAAAAACATACTGTTATTCTTTAACAGACCAGACACCCACTTAGAGCTATGGCTGCATTCCTGCTGTTCAAGTAAAAGCTGCAATGGTGACGTTATAATACCGATGGTACATAGAGGTGTAAAAACAATTTTTGTGCTAAAAATTGTGCCATCTTCTTATATTTTCATCGTAAAAGCTTACTGCATCATACATGTGGGTTTCAGTTTTTCCATTCATACCCACACAAGCGCATGTGCTGTAAGCTGCCAAGAGCTGCCTACCCACTCCACCTGTGCCTAGCCAGATGGTGTGTGTGCGTACGATTAAAAATGAGCGCCAATACTGCTTTCTCTTACTGAACTATAAGACATCATCAGTTTCTCAGAAACTTGGCAGGAGTTTTTCATGGCTTCTCTGCTCTTTTCTAGGAAATTCATATTCATAAAATCAAATTCATATTCATGTGCAGCTTTTTAATAATTCTAAGTCTCTTATGCCTCACAGACAACAGCTTACAATCCTGTGTGAAAGTGTGACATCTTATAGCTCTGATTTGGAGACGCTATGCGATAATGTTCAGGAGCAAAAATCACATTAACAAAGTAAAATAAATATTGTAATTGTACTATTTTGCAAATGAATAATACACATTGTTCTTTTTTATATTTTGGTTGGCAGCTGACTGCACGCCCCGGTGCATGCGATTTAAAAAGATGACGCCACACAGGACCAAACTGAATTTTGGTTTGAATACGAGGATGACTCAAACTTTTCTGAGAAAGTGTACCCATCCCAGCATTTTTTTCGGCGTTCAAAATATTTTTTGCATGCAGACATTAAATGTCATTTTCGCTGTAGAAGTTTATTGATTTTAAAAATGCAACCAATTTTTTTATACATAGTAAAAACGTTTGGTCCGAAAGACAGGAGATGTGAGCTGCCTAATCAAGAATTATTCGGTCCGTTTGCATGGTTTTAAATTTGATTGTGTGGATACAAAAATTGGAATCAGTTTGGCGGTTTTGAAACAATTACTTAACAAAACCCAAGTGTGAAGATGAGGTTTATAAACTGGACAGTAGTGTTACAAACTGTACTATAAAGTTTATTGATGTAGTAATGTTGCCTCTGGTCATCTAGTCTGTGTGAGTTCGTACGTTTAGGAGGCGTGGGTTTAAACCTCGAGGGAGTGATGAATCAATGCTATCAGGCTACAGTTAGCATTTTCCTAAATGTTGCACTATACCATTAATAGTGATCAGTAAGCATTATTTAATGTATATAGTTCAAAGTAATTTGTATATCTTGTGAGGGTAAATGCACCATAAATTCTATATAAGATTATGGCCATATAGATTTGACTGATTCTAATGCAATGAGTGTATGCTTCTACACCTTCTCTGATGTGCAGACATGGAGAGTACTTACACGGAATACTCTGATTGGACGGACGAAGGCGTGCCTGAGACGGTCACACGGCAATACAAGCGAGCTCTGCAGCAGCTGGAGACTCGCAGGCCTTATGAGGAGACTCTGGTACAGCACGTGCATATCACACGCATCATATTTCCCTAAATAAAACTTTACCTGCAATCGGTCCTGATGTCTGTGTTCCTGATGCCGCACTGCAGTTGGTGTCCGAGCCACCGAAGCTAGCAGAGTACCAACACTACATTGAGTTCGAGATAAAGGAGGGGGACCCTGCTCGTGTACAGATTATATTCGAGAGAGCACTGGGGGAAAATTGCTTGGTTCCAGACCTTTGGGCCAAATACACTACTTATCTGGTAAGTTTTAGATTCAGTAAAGTTTATACACACAAAGATGACACTCGGTGAGCTTGTGGTACTCTGGCTTATGCCAATCTTTGTGTGAACTAATCAAGGATGCATCAAAGAGGTTCGCTGATGCATGCCAAATATCTGGACCGGTCAGATGACATCACATGGTGTCAGGTGTCACGACAAGCTAGAGCCAATAAGAGAGCAGCATGTTTTACTTACCTCCAACTCTCTTTGTAGAACAGACAATTCCTGCTGCCCATGTATATTAATCCATTCTTTCACCCATTTTATTAGTTTTTTCCATCTTTTGTGGTTTTTCAGAACCGATCATAGCAAAAGCGCTACATTCTTGCCTTCACTATCAAGATGAGCAACCAGCCTGCCTCAGCAACTTTTAGTTGCAACTAGAAAAGTTCTCTAATGGTTAATGCATTGTAGTAAATTTATGCCCCGTTTAACTTCTTGAACACTTATTAAATTTTTGCTTAATGGAAGAAAAACCCAATTTAGGGCAGACCAAATTTCTGTAAATAATAGCTGCTTTCCTGTCTTGCTCATGGCCGATTCTCATACAGATAAACAACGTATAACAAACATCATTCCTGACTCTGCAAAGTTTTTTTTTGTTTTGTTTTTTTTGTGACATATCAGAAATTATTTTTTATTCATAAAATCACATTGTTGTAGTTTAAACTAAACACCCGGCAGTTGTATTAAGAAGCAGCCCAATTACTATGTCATTTTCACCCATATTGCAGATAAATTAACTGTCCGATAAATGTCGTGCACTATTACTTTTTAAGCAGCTGGAAGATGTTAAAAAACTACAACCAATTGTTAAAAAATTACGATAGAGAAACGCATATAGTTTCCTCTTGTGAGCTCGGCAGACCTCAAGCATGTTTGCAAGTGTAGTCACGCATACCTCAGTGGTGCTGCTCTGGGAATACACATTGTACTGGGATAAATGAATGGCATGTCCAGCTGATTAAGACACACAAGGAAAATTAAGGGTGGGGGGTGAGGGTTTAAGAGAACGTTAAGTTTGCTTGCATGTTGCAATCACTTTAGGATGTTTTATAAAAATTGAAATTCATTTCCACACAAACATTACTGTCACAAGGGCTAAGACCTTATATTTTCTTTAAACAGACAGCACTCTGTAAAATGCAGGCTTATATTTCATAACCATCTAACAATAATATAATGTATGAGTGTATGAGGACATGGATACAGTCCTTGATTAAATTAGACCAAATTCTGCTGAAATGTATTGTTTCCATTGTTACTTTGGGACAATATTCATTGTTAAAAGTGAAAACTGTTCTGTATAATTTATTTACATATCATTCCTCTAGGATCGGCAGTTGAAGATCAAAGACCTGGTGTTGTCCTGTCATGAGCGGGCTGTTCGAAATTGCCCCTGGACCATGGGCTTGTGGAAAAGCTACCTGTTGGCTCTGGAAAGACATCATGCAGATCATCTTATAATCTCAGGTACCAGATACAGAAAAAAAATAATTTGCAGAAAGGTGAAAGTATGATGCCGCCAGAAGAGTATCTGGAGTCTGCAAGTCCCTATATCTTCTGATATCTGGTAAGCATGAGGGGTGGATTATGCAATTGACTAATTTTAGTTATTCTGTTAGCCCCCATGCGTTACGGATGAGGCTAAAGTTACTCCCGCCCCCCGGCCCTCGACCCTCTCCTTCGGGGGAGGGCTGGGTCGGGGGGTCCGGGGACGGGGCCCCTCCGCTCCCGACGCGGCTGTCGACCGGGCCGGACTGTCCTCAGTCCGCCTGCCCGACCGCGCCGCGCCGTCCAGGGCGGGGACTCCAGATGTTTTAGTCAGAAATGTTTTTTTCCTTTATCACCTGTCTAGGGATGCACAATATTTATCAGGTGATATGGGTAAAAGTGGCATCATCTATTGCTCTGATAAATGAATGAAATAAATAGATCTGATGAAGTTCACCTGCTGATTAATCAGATCTGATTTATCTAAGATTCATCCAAGTGCAAGTGACTGCAGTCAGTGTTGCCAGATTGGGAGAGTTCCGGTCCGGTGTTGCCTGACTTTGCAGGTTCCTGTCCAGTGTTGTCAGATTGGGTGGGTTCTCTGTAAATTGGGCTTGTTTTGATCAAGTCAAATCTGAAATAAAGGCATTGATCTGATTAATAATATTTGGGCTGCTTCTTGATGCAACTGGCAGGTTTAGTTTCTTGTTAAGTTTTGAATCAAAAGTGTAATAAAGATTTACAATAAATTATTACTGGTGTCCTACACATATAAAAACATTTGGTCAGGACTGATGTTTGCTTCAACCAGAACTATTAAAAAAACAAATGGGCATTTTATTTTAGATGTGCTTTTCTGTAGATGTGTTCGAGAAGGCGCTTAATGCTGGATTCATTCAGGCCACCGATTACCTGGAGATTTGGCAGTCGTACCTGGATTACCTGCGGAGACGTGTTGATTTTAGTAAAGGTAAGAAGATTTTGCCAGCATTTTTATTAAATTCTCTGTGGGATCAAATGTTGATTGACTAAGACATGCTCTTGGTTTTGAAGACCTTTTATGTTTTTAACGTATTTTGTATCTGCACACCCTATGTTGTATTACACCATTTTTGATGCATTTTTTATCATAACATTTTATTGAAACAAACATAACCAAATTAACTAACATATGCTGCCTATCTTTTACAATATCAATAAGAGGGGGAAAATAGTACTGCATTATGACGTACCAAAACTTAAAATATTACTTATAGACACCTCAATAAAATCTAGCTATGGAATCCAGAGTTGAATAAAAGTTTCAGTAGAAATACAAGTAACACAAGTTTTAAAAATTCAAAAAAATTTAATTTCCCTAATTATCTTGTGCCATCCTTAAAAATATAGTTTTTATGACAGCAAAGGTTAAGATACTTTATCTAATAATGTTGGTTATATATATTCTGAAATTGTCTGGGAGACCCAAAATTAAAGACAAAGGGTCCATCCCTAGTTCAATTCCAGAGTGTTATTTTTATAAATATAAGGTTCAAGGTGTTAAAACTCGAATCTCAGCGACTGGGCTGAAACTTAAAACTGGTTTATTGTATATGGGAGTTATGGAAGAGGACAAGTCAGCCTTGCCCTCTATATTTGCCTGTTATAGACCAGCCCTTCCATGTATTAAATACAATTTCATGTCACATAATGACTTGATTACCTTAAAACTTCTAACAAATAACAGATTTTATAGAGGGCAAGATGACAGAGAATCCTCCAAATCAAGCGAGGTAGCTTAAGGGTCTTCTTCAAGCCATTCGACGATTAGGTATGTTGATGAGGGAAGCAAAGGTGATGAGGAAGTGTTGGGCAGCGATCTGAAAAAGATTAGTGACTGTGGTGGGAGAGAGTGTAGCCAGGCAGCATAGAATGGTGGTGTGTAGAATGACGATGTTGGTCTGGAAGAAGAAGAGATCAAAGGTAGAGAAGAAAACCAAATGGTGGAAGCTGAAGGAGAAAAAAAACTGAAGAATTTAGACAGGAGTTAAAACAGGCTCTTGGCGTTCAGTGTTTTTAAATGAATGGCAAACTACAGCAGAAAAGATCAGGGAGACAGGAAGAAAGATGCTAGGTGTGTCATATGGAAGGAGAAAAGAAGATTTGGTGTATTTTGTATAGCAGAAGAGGTTAGCTAAGAAGAAGTGGGACATGGAAAGGACTGAGAAAAGTATACAGAAATACCAGGATTTGCTGCAGAGTGAAGAGGAAAGTGGCTAAGGCCAAGCAGAAGGCATATGATGAGTTGTACACTAGGTTAGACAAGAAGGAGAGAAGAACTTGTATAGGTTAGCAAGGCAGAGGGATTGAGAGATGGGAAGGATGTGCAGCAGGTTAAGGTTATTAATGATTGAGATGGAAAGGTTCCCAAAAGTAAGAGTGTACAGAGAAGATGGAAGGAGTACTTTGAAGTGTTCATAAATGAGAAAATTAAAGGGTGAAAGAGGTAAACAATGTGGAGCAGGAAGTTCAAAAGATTAGAACATATGCAATTAGGTTGGCTTTAAAGAGGATGAAAAGAGGAAAGGTGATGGAAGTGTGGAAATGTCTAAAAGAGAAAGCGGTGGAATTTCTTACTAGATTGTTCAACAGGATTTTAGTGATTGAGAAGATGCCTAAGGAATGGAGGAGGAGTGTAATGGTGCCTTTATTTTAAGAACAAGGGTGATGTGCAGAGTTGCAACAACTACAGAGGCATAAAGATGATGAGTCATACAATGTAATATTTAAGTTACTTATTAGGAAACACCTAATTACTCTCGTGCTCGTATTTCTTTTTTTTTAAAATGCAGTCCTATAAATTTTACAGTGCTGATTATATCGTATCATATTTTTGCTAAGTATAATACAGAAAAACATACGGGTGAAAGCTAAACGGGTAAAAGACTTTTGCAGCAGATTGTATCCAGGGAAGCAAAAATCAGACGCCAACACTGTCATTAAGTGAACATTGTTGTAGCTTAATTTATTTAAATAAACTTTTGTACAGTTTCAATTGATTAATGACTAATTGATTACAGAAGGAAGCAGAGAGCTAGAGGAGCTGCGGGCAGCTTTCACACGCGCTCTTGACTACCTGAAGCAAGATGTGGAGGAACGTAAGTGTGTTAATCCTGAATATATCATTATGCTGTTGACATTTTTGTTTATTAAATTAAGTGCTTATGGTTGATATATTGTTATAACTGTCAAAACAGGTGTTGAGATATTTTTGGTTCTATGGTTACAGGGTTCACAGAGAGCGGTGATCTGACGTGTACAATAATGCAACTCTGGGCCAAAATAGAGGTGAGCTCTCCACTATTTAAACATTATCCTAATTGATCAAAAAATGTTATGCATTGATATAAAAAAATAATTAGCAGTATGATATCTACAGTGAAGATAAGTTTATGGAAGATATGTTTATATGTTAAAATGCCATGTTTTTGTGATGTAAAAAAACAACACCAAGAAAGCGAATAAAAATCTGTGGGGGTGATCTATAAAGGACTGTTTACAGGAGATGCAATCTGACAGAAAAGTGGCCATGCTGATAAACTCGTCTCCACCAACCCCCCCCCCCCCCCCCCATACGAAAAAACTAACCACTGAGTGCGTGTACATTTTAAGCCTTAACATAAAACAATAATCAAACTTTAATTTAGTCATTGACTTCTCTTGAATTTTTATAACAGGCTTTACACTGTAAGAATATGCAGAAAGCACGAGAGCTTTGGGACAGCATCATGACGAAAGGCAATGCTAAATACGCCAACATGTGGCTCGAGTACTACAATCTGGAGAGGTCAGTAAAAAAACGTTTAACAGCTTTGCCAACAATCCTTGATTGACAGGAGTAAATTCTGTATTTGTCTGTAGCTGTGTATTAGAGATTTATTTTTAAAATGTGTTCCCAGGTCTTATGGAGATGCTGCACATTGTAGAAAAGCTCTACACCGAGCAGTGCAGTGCACCTCAGATTATCCAGAGCATGTGTGTGAAGTTCTTCTCACATTCGAGAGGGTTGAGGGTAAGTGCTACCGACCACAACTGTCTTAAGTTGTTTTAAGAAATATCTACTACTGAAACCGACTAAAAATGTAGTATACGTTACAGACCAGTATATAGTGCTGTGATTGTCACATTTGTTGCTTACTGTAGTAGAAAAAGAGCAAAAGATTTAGCTTTAGGCAGACACTCTTATCCAGTGTGACTTACATTTATCTCATTTTGTTTTATATGTTTAAGCAGCTGAGAGTTAGAGATCATCCGGTCAGCACTCCTTGATTATTTTTGGTGTATTTATGGAGACAATAAGACAGTTTGGAGACAATAAGGCAGTTTCCCAGTAATGTGTCCTGTTTTACATTTACAGCATTTAGCAGACGCTTTTGTCCAGAGCAGCATACAAAAGTGCTTTGAATCATATCAATGAACACACAAAGAAAGTCTGGTTGAGAAATGTGATGACAAAAAATGTCAGTGGCTGAGGTCTAAGGGTATAGAAGGAAAAGAGTCGGGGTCAGAAAGGGTGCTAGAAGCTACAGAAGAAGGGAAGATAGAGTGAAAATTCTGATGGGTTAAGGAGAGGATTTGGTAGTTTGTTTTAGAAAGACTAGGAAAAGAAAGGTTGGAAAATACCAAGTGATGATCAAAGGTGTAAAGAGGGGTAAAAGACATGTCCGCGAGTGTGGAAGGACGAGTAAAATCCGAATCCAGGACATTTCCTCCCTTCTGTGTGGAAGGAGAGCTGTTGAAGGTCAAGGAGAAGTCCATCAAAGGCAGAATGCAGAAGTACCATCAAGTGGATACCATCAGTAGGGATGCACATCTTTTAGACAGCCATACGGACAAGAACAATGAAACTTTACTACAGTATGGGTAACCTACTGGTTTGTCTGGTCAGAGGAGAACTGACCAGACATCATCGTTATACAAATTATACAGGTTGGCTGTATACAGAAAGGCGCCGTTTTCAGGTTTATCCAGCCGGTTTAAAAAAAGGTGTTCCACTCTCACAAAACGCTGTTTCCGTCTAAACGAAAGACCTGTACAATCTAATTTTTATAAATTAATATGTGCGTCTCTGTGGAGAGGGCCTAGTTAGTTCCTATCTCTTTCTCACGTCTCTTTACACCTTTTCCCTTTTTATACCCCTTACCTTTATCCTCTTCTCTCCTTTTTTTTTTTACTTTTGTTTGTTGTATCTGTTTATTTCTTTTTCTTATCTAGTTTTTTTTTACATGATTTTTTTTTGTTTTTTTCTTATATGATTTGCTTGTTTGCATCTCACCTAAATATACAATTTAATTTCTCTTTCTACCCATTTTATTTTTGTGCTGCTTTCCGCTTTTTTCTAAAAGCTGATTATTTCTGTCCGCAGGTTCGCTGGAAGACTGGGATGCTGCTGTACAGAAGACTGAGTCTAGACTGAATCGAGTTAATGAGCAGAGAGCAAAGGCAAGACTCTTTGTTAATCTGTCTGGATGTAAACACATACAGTACCTTGAAAAGTTATTCATACCCCTTTGAAATTTTTGTTATTAAGGTGACAAAATATGAAAATGTATTTTATTTGATGGACCAACACAAAGTAGCACATAATTGTGAAGTGGAACTAAAGTAATACACGCTTTTTTTATTTTAGGCAAATAAAAATCTGAAAAGTGTAACATTTTAGTGTTACACAAGTGTAACAAGTGTACATTTAGCATTTGTATTCAACCCTCTGTTCTCCGATACCCCTACCAATCAATTGCCTTCAGAAGTCACCTAATTAGTGAGTCCACTTGTGTGTAGTATGTAGTATTTAGTATAAATTCACCTGTTCTATAAAGGCCTCGTGGTTTGTTTAAACAGTTTGAACAAACAGCATCATGAAGACCAAGGAACTCACCAGACAGATCAGGGATAAAGTTTTGAAGCAGGGTAAAATTATCCCAAGCTTTAATCTCAATGACCACTGTTCAATCCATCATCCAAAAATGGAAAAAGTATGCCACAACTGCAAACCTACCAAAGCATGGCAGTCAACCTAAGCTGACAGACCGAGCAAGGAGAGCGCTGGTCAGAGAAGCAGCCAGGAGGCCCATGGCCACTCTGGAGGAGCTGCAGAAATCCACCTCTCATGTGGGAGAATCTGTCCACAGGACAACTATAGGTTGTGTACCCTACAAATCTAGCCTTTATGGAGAAGTGGCAAAAAAACCATTGTTGAAAGACAGCTGTGTCTCCTACACGGCTTGTGGCAAACTGCAAATGGGACTTATGTCTAACATGTAAAAGAAGGTGTTCTGGTCAGATGAGACCAAAGTTTAAATTTTTGGACTAAATGCAATGCGTTATGTATGGCAGAAAGTAACACTGCTAATCACCCTGAACACACCCTTCCAACTGTTGAACATAGTGGTGACAGCATCATGCTGCGGGGATGCTTTTATACAGCAGGGACAGGAAAGCTGGTCAGAGTTAATTAGAAGACTTGAGACCGGTAAGGAGATTCAACCTCCAGCAAGACATATAATCAGAGCTACAATAGAATGGTTTGGATCATAGAATATTTGTTAGAATGGCCCAGTCAAGGTCCAGACCAAAATCCCATTGAGCATTAGTAGCAAGACAAAAAAAAATCCTGTTCACAGATGCCCCCCATCCAAACTGGCTGAGCTTGAGCTGTTTTGCAAAAAAGAATGGGCAAAAATTTCTCTAGATGTGCAAAGCTGGTAGATACATACCCTAAAAGATATGCAGCTGTAATTGCAGCGAAAGGTGGCTCTACAAATTATTGATACAGGGGGGCTGAATACAAATGCACACCACACTTTTTGAAATTTTTAATTGCTTAAAATTTTTAAAATCGAATATCATTTTCGTTCTAATTCCCACTTATGTGCTACTTTGTGTTGGTCTATTAAATAAAATCTCAATAAAACACATTTAAGTTTGTGGTTGTAGGGTGACAAAATGTGAAAAAGTTCAAGGGGTATAAATACTTTTTTACAATTCTTCTGCTGTGTAAATACATTTTAACCAAGATTAGTTTTTATGCTCTTTGTTTATAGTTGGAATTTCTGCATGACATTATTATCCATCCTTAAAAAAAAATAATTTGGTTTCATAAATTTTATTTTATTAAGAAAGATATGTTAACAATAAAATAAAATATGGAAATGTCCAATTGTTATAACAATTACGAAAAACACTTGAATAATGCCGTAAGAGCACACTGTGGCTTAAACACCTGCAAAAGTGTACGAAACCCTGGGTTATCTACGATGAATTACGGGCAGAAATTCTTGGCAATTAAACCAGCCACAGACCATATTTGTGCCACGAGCATCTTTCTGCCAAATGAATCTCTGAATTTTTTTTACTTTACATCTGAACTGTGCTTCGGTACAGGCAGCAGAGAAAGAGGCCCTGCAGGTCCAGCAAGAAGAAGATCGAGCAGAACAGCGACGAAAAAACAAAGCTGAAAAGAAAGTACAGAAAAAGACCCAGAAAACGAACAAACCAGGAGACAAGAGAAAAGCAGAAAACTTGGGAGAAGAGGAGACGGGTAAAAGAGGTAAAAGAATGCAGTTTAGAAAAAAACAAACAAACACTCATTTTATTTCGTTTTTTCATATGTACTCTGGTACAGAGCACAAAAGGCAAAGAGGTGAAGAGGATGCATCCGAAGAGCAGATGGAGACAGAAAGTGGGCTGTTCGGACGTCGTGCTCCTCCACAACACAAAGCAGAGCCTTCAGCTGCCCAGAAAAATCCGCAAGCTGTATTGGAAGTAAAAAATACCATGGACAAAATGGGAGATGAGCGCAGTGACTCGAACAGCGTGTTCGTCAGTAACTTAGCGTTCAATCTGGAGGATCCAGAGGGCAAAATAAAGTCTACGTTCGGAAGCTGCGGCACCGTCGTTCAGGTGCGACCCGTGTTTAGTGTGAAGGGAGCCTTCAGAGGATACTGCTATGTGCAGTTTCAGGACGAGCTGGCCGCTCGTGAGGCGCTCAAACTGGACAGACAAGAAGTGGACGGACGGCCCATGTTCGTGTCCCCCTGCATAGACAAAAGCAAAAACCCTGACTTTAAGGTACTTTAAGCACTTATATCTAGAGAAAACTCCGACAGCTTGCTAACTTTTTCTTAGGCCCCAACAAATTTAATTAAGCTAGAGTGCAATACGATGCATTTAACTAAAAATTACTGGTGAGTTATTTCGAGTTACTTCTTTGCTGTTGCCAGGTTTTCAAATACAACACTTCAATGGAGAAGCACAAAATCTTTATCTCCGGGTTGCCTTTCTCCTGCACTACACAGAAGCTGGGGGAGCTGTGTAAAGAGCACGGCACAGTCAAAGCCGTCCGCCTCGTCACTAACCGCTCCGGAAAACCTAAGGTTTGACTGCACACTTCAATTCGACTTTTAAATACAATTACATTATTAGTAACAATAATAAGGTCAGTATCACTTTAAACTAGGGGAATCGCCAACCATTATTAAGAAAGGTGTTATGGCTGTATTACCACAGTTAATTGAAAGGAATATTTTTGCCGTGCTTCTGTTGTATTTGTACTGCAGTTACCTTCCTAATGTTTCTGTTCGTCATTTAGTTTGATGGATGCATGATTTGTCTTTGTGCTTTGCAGGGGCTGGCCTACGTGGAATTTGAGAATGAGGCACAGGCATCTCAAGCCGTGTTAAAAATGGACAGGACGAAGCTAGAGAATCACACACTCTCTGTGGCCATTAGTAATCCGCCAGCAAGGAAGACGGAATTCACACCCACGCTGGGGGGAACGATACCTCGGCAGAGCCAGGGCATGTAAGTACATTACTAAGCATTACTGTTAAGTAGGACTAACATCCTGATTTTAAAGTAAGTAACTGTGCCAAACTTTTTTTTTTTTTTTTTTTTAAAGCAGTGATTTAGGGGAGGTGGTTGCGTGGTGGTTAAGTGTTAGAAAAATAGCAGTAATTAGCAGTCCATTACCGCCAAGTTTCCACAGCTGGGCCCCTGAGCAAAGGGCTTAATCCCCAATTGCTCAGTTGTATAAAAGAGATTAATATAAGTTCCAACACTGGCATCAAAATTCTTAAATTATTATTACTAGAAACAGTTAAAACAAAGAATTGATTCACATAAATGCCCAGGTTATAATGGCTTTAATGGCTGTAACTGTTAATTGACCTGGATAGGGCAAGGTGTTGGAAAAACTAGACCAAAAATTCTAAATGTTCTTTTGTTCACAAAACAAAAGTGTGGCTATGTTTTGCCTACGTAGCCCAAAAGGAATAATTTGTACACGATTAGTAAAATACTCTTTTAAAAGTTTACCAGTGTTTGTATCAGGAATAAGCTTATATGTTGCGCCATGCAACCTCGTTAAATTTCTCTGCAAAAAGACTAGCATGTATTGTAGGTGAAAACCATGTTTTGTTCATTGTTGTACTTTTAACAACCCTGATAAAATTACTGTTGCTCTTAGTATCACCATGGCAAAAAAACTCAAGTCCTTGCAACCAGAATATTAATATGTATTAACTGACACTTTCTAACTAATGAAAGGAGTGAGAAGTGCTGCAGTGTACCTGGCAGTTTTTTTTTTTTGTTTTTTCATTACGTACTTGTGTTTTTAATTTCAGTCGTGGGAAGGGCCGCACACAGGTGTCTTTACTCCCTCGCTCTCTGCATCGTCAAAATACACCACAGGCAAAAATAGAGAACGGCACCGCAGCCAAACGGCAGGATGGAATAAGCGATGGTGTGCAAGCCGATAACACCGGAATGAAGCCGCTATCCAATGAGGATTTTGCTAAGATGCTTCTGAAAAAGTGAAAAAAAAATGAGGGAAAAAAACGAACCCGAAGAAAACACCCATTAACCTTGCCTTGTCATAAGCCACTTTGTGCATTTTGTACCTGATGTCAAAATAATCCATTTGATCCTTTCTGTTTTTATGTGTAGACATATACAAGACCTTATTATTTACTATAGAGATATAGTGCTTTTTAAATATACTGCTCTGATTAGGAAATAAGGAAAAAAAACCCAAGAAAAATATTGTGCTCAGCATTTGTTAATCATAATTTGCAGTGCTAGATCCTGGGAATTTAGAATTCCAAACGATCTTTCTTTTTTTCTGGATTCTGCAGGTAACATGTTTGGTGATTATCTAGATAAAATGTCTCGTCAGCCTTTTTTTTAAATTTCACAATAATGTCATGTGCTGCACTCCTGTTCTTTTTTTCTACAAACCTTCAAGTTGGTCTATGTTTAAGTTTGAGGCCATGTTTTCGGATCGTGAAAAAATAAATAACGGACACGGTAGTTCTGCCTTTCCTTGTCGGCGCAGTATTGAAAAACACGATTAGTGTTTAAGCAAGGCTATCATTTATGTCCCATTGCCAGACTGCACAAATCCAGAACCAGATGAAATTTAGTATAATTTCTGTCATTGCTCTCAATAGATTTCTTGCATTAGTTGAGTTGGTTCTGAATATTCTTCCATCCAATATCCTGTGACGATGCCTTAGATCGTTTCCTGTCTCGGTGGAACCGAATGTTTAAGTGATTAAGAATCTATGCAGCTGTAGTTTGTCTAAATAAACCCCTTCCTTTGCCATTCTGTACATACACCATGTAGTTTTTTTGTCGAAACAATAATGAAAGACTTAAACCTTTAACTAAATATTTATTGTGCTGTATATTATTATTTTTAGAATAAACTTCACCACCGCCCCTTTTTACAGAGTGCTTGTCAAGTGTGTGCCTCCCTTGCCTGAGAAGCCGTAACATTTTTGTACAGCGTTTGTATATTTTGATCTGAACGAATAGTAGCTCTAAATATTTGCTTCTGATCACCACAGTGGCCTGAAAAGAATCGTGTTGTCGCAATCTCTTGTTCAACTTCTCTGTATCTCACTTCCTTTGAAACGTATCGCTCTCGTCAATACCTCTTTTAACATCCTTTTTCTTTTTTATTATTTTAAATTTGGCCAAAATGTATTTAACTGATACGTTTTTTGTATAGTTAATATTTGTTGATGGTATTTTTGTCTTTCATTGTGTCATCAACTGTTTAAGAACAATTAAAACATGTGGTCATAAACATTTGCAAAAACGTAACTTTACTCTTAGAGGAAGGTCATCTTTTATATTATTTGTAGTACTATTGAAAAATAATTTACTTTGGACAAATTTGGTTCCACAATTATGGCAGTAAAATATTTGTCATAAAAAAAGTAGTTATTTTTACTACTTCTGTTAGAACAGTATTTGTTTCTTGATGCAAAGCCAAGATTTTTGTGTGTGTATATATATACACACACTTTTTTTCTTTCCGAATTCACTCAACATTTTGTAACACTAAAAAATCTTTCCACATATATTTGACATTCCTTTTTACAATTACTTTGCTAAATGAAACTAAAGAGTTGATAAAAGTGCTGATCTCAATTTAATCATCCTTTTACACACACAAAATACCTCCACGAGTCAGTAAAAATAAATAAGTAATAACATCATTACCAAAATATAAAGTGCTTCTTGGTGCAAACCTCCAACACGAGGGACAAACTGGTACTGTGGTTAATATTGTTTATCTTAATAAATATAACCTTTTCAAAGGGGAAAATGGCACCAGAAAATACTGTCCACTCGGTCAATCCTGAACCTTAAACCTCATAATGCAAAAACAAAAATCAGTAGCTTATTAGCTTTAAGTCCATAGAATAAATAAAAGGTTTACATTTCCTGCTTTTTAAACTAAAAGTTTGTGTAAGAATGTCTGATAGTAACAAAATGGTAAAATAATGACCTCAAACTAGAAATATTTTTAAATTAAAAAAATAAAAGAATTAAGCATAAGAGAAAACACTGACACACAACTATTAAAATCTTTCCTATTTTTTACGAAAAAAGATTTTCAGCCATTAAAAGAAAAAATATAATCAAAAAGAATTTGAATTTAACTGATCAAATGGTTCCTTATATCATAGTTTTTATGTTTAGCTACTCAGAATGTAAAACCTCCATGGAACCACAGAATGGACAAAATGTGGAGAAATAGACAAAATGTAACAATTGGCGTTCCAAATTCTGAACAGATGAATTGACAAATTGATTTGCTCCAGGAAGCTTGAAAAATATCTAGCAATTAGCATCTATCATCAACTTTTACACAACTTCATCAAATTACCCAAGATTCAGCTGTCTCAAATATCAAATCATGAAATTTTAAAATGGCAGCAGGATTATGGCTCTTAATGGTGTCATGAATAGTAACTGGCCCAAATATTTGTTTCCAATTATTACATAACATAAATAATAATAACAAACATCTGACTTGTTGCTCCAGCAAAATAAACAAAATTTCAAGGTAGTTGGATCTCCATCACATTGCATTTGTATGCCAACGACAAATTGCTGATCACTTCATTTATGCACCCTGATAGTCTGTTTACAGTCAGGACAAGCTTGATTGCTACCATCAGGCAAACCCACTGCATGTTCGGTGGTAGCTATGAGCAGTGTGTCCAGCGTAATTTCCGTACACTTGGCAATAAAGCGGATAAACGGCCGAACGTCACCTTCGTTAGCTGTGTCCAAGGCATTGTAATACTCAGCCCTTTGCTCTTTCCGGATGGTGATTGGTGGGTAATTTGCCTGCATCAGCACTAGGTTCATCAAAAGCCTCGAAGTTCTACCGTTCCCATCTATAAATGGGTGTATGTACACAAGCTTGTAGTGTGCCAGAGCAGCAAATTCCACTGGGTGAAGGTTCAGTGCTTCCTCTGAATTCAACCACTGTTCAAGCTCATGCATGTTCCGCTCCACATCGCTCGGATGTGGTGGAATGTGGTGGCCTACAAACACTTGACTAGCCCTGAATCGCCCCCCTTCCACTGGGTCGGTGTATCCCAGAACTCGCCGATGAATCTCCAGGATGTCATTGACAGTGATGGCACCAGGGGGCGACAGTAATGTGGTGTTGATGTACTTCATGGCGGCATCAACTCCAATAGCTTCGTTTTGCTCATGCAGGCTCTTTCCTGGTACAGCGTAGCGTGTCTCAATGATGTGCCGGATCTCTGACAGAGTCAGCGTGTTGCCCTCGATTGCCACTGTATGGTAAATATGGTGGTAATACGTTTCCTCCAGGATCCGACGAAGAGCAGAATTGCCTTTTGGGATGGCCATGAGACGTTGCACTTTGGCGTCAATGATACCAAAGTGGCGCTGGTCAATTTCCTCTACTAGGGGTAGTGTGCGATCGCGGCTCACCAGTGCTCTCTGGTGGCAAGGTGAAATGGCGAGAGCTTTGCTGTACAGGTGCTCGGCCTGGACCACATCCTTCTCCTCCTCTAGTATAGTGCCCAACTCGGTAAGGGCATCCACAAAATTTGGGTCTATGTTGAGCGCATGGACAAGAAGTTTGTGAGCCTTTTCCCTTTTCCCCTGCTTTTTCATCTCCATGGCCTGCTGCAGAGCTGCCTTTGCTTCCCACTGGGATTCTGTTAGCAGAAATTCAAGATACAAAGAAGTCATGCATTTCCACCACCAGCGAGACTGTTTTTAAACAAACTGTTGGGGTCCGGTATAAAAATTATGCTGGTCTAAAACTCCCAAGTAGGTGGTACAGGTAATAATGACACTTAATAAATAAATAAATAAACTTTTCTTTATCCACTCTTACCTTTACTGGGCTTGGGCTTTTGAGGTAAAATCTCAAGTGCAGTGTAGGGTACAGTGACGATGGTCGAGTGCCCCCCTGCAAGATAAGTGTTGGCCCAGCAAAGGAGAGAGATGTCTTTTAGTTTGGTGCAGCAGTTGTTTTCCACACCCACCAGAGGCAGCAGCAGAACCAACACAGAGCCGAACACGAAGAGTACAGGCCCCCATCCCCATAGCAGAGGACTAGCGCTTACTTGGCGCAACACTGTTATCACTGCCATCAATCTCTGTGTCTTGCTTGTCTTCTCCTTGACTCCAGCATCCTGTGAAAGAAAGTATAACCTGTTATTTTTCCTTAGTGTATCTAAGTTTTTTTTATAATAGCAATAATATCATGTTTAAGTACGAACACTTTAATTTAATGCTGCTATTACTTTATTTGCTTTATTTACTTTATTATTACAATTTTTACTCTTCCTCCACCACTCAGTTTGGCAACATATTTTACTCTGTAATCTGTACAGTGTGTTCTGTATTGTCTATTTGACACTGTATAAAGTGTTAATTTCCCCGTTTGTCTTGCAGTATTTGCAGCAGGTTGCACATATGCACTTTATGTTGCTAGGTCAGTTTATTTTCTAGCCTTTAGCTTCACCTCCTTTGGCCAGCCTACAAACATAGGTGATTCTTACTGAGTTGGTTGCACTAACCAGTGGGGGCTGCACCCAACCAGAGGGATTCTCTACCACAGGAACCGTATAAAAATTTTTTTTAGTGGTTTTGAAACCGAGACTTTTCTGTGCATTGTATGCATACTTAAAAATCTGTGAAATTAGTAAGTCATTTAGGATGTTTTCACTGTAATTTGCAAACCAACGATTCGAACATACTTTTCGCCTCACATACGTTTTTGCCTACTATATTGTACAGAGTTTATCTGTGTTTTGTGTTTACTGCTATCTGATGCAACATAGGAAATAGTGGTATAATTATAATTCCCTCATTAATTTATAAAGTAAGTAATTAACTATCGTACAATAACCAAATAAGTAAAGTTACTTACATGTTACGCGAATACTGCCTTAAACAACAGTTGGCAATGTTAAACGATATACTCGCTTAGATCTCGATGTTGTAATTCCGTAAATACCAGTTATATTAAAGGAACATCATTTATTTACCTTTTAATTAAAAAAAAACAAACATCGGTTTTGCTTCCCAGATGTTAAAAAAAGATTTAGATTTTCTCCAAGGTTCAACCTCCATTACATATGTTAGTTCGCTGTCTACTTCCGGGTATGTGACGTAGGTTTAAACGCCAACACTATTCGTCGAGTCGACGTGGAAACGTGCTTGAAGATTGGTTTATCCCGGATGTACGCACGTCCAAACAGCAACACGTTGACCTGATCGTAGGGTTTTCGGATTGGATAAAACTATTTCTGGTTTGCAACTGGTTGCCCCGTGCTCGAATACACTTTGTTAAAAAAATAATTATTTCAGTAATTAAAAAAATGTATATATTTTTAAACGCTTAACACAAATTATGTAAGAAAAATTAAATAAAAGCGTAAGGCGCAACGCTCACAACAGGACCACTAGGGCAATAAACGTGATGTCTTATTCTAAGCAAGTCTGACATGACAGGGTTGGTGTTACTTGTAGGGAGGACTTTAGGCATGAACTGTAGGGATTGCTGGATAAATAGGATTTCCCTGGTGTTAATTTTGTTCTGATAAAGCGGTGGTGTAACTAATATTCTGTGGCCTGTGGATTTTTTTTGCCAGATCTTCCATGTCAGAAAGAGCAATTTATAAGTTATTTATATACATGTTTTTTTATACGGAACTATTAGTGTTGGTTAGGTTAGTTTAATAATAATAATAATAATAATTGTAATAATAATGAAGTAATAAATGATTGTTAACTTAGCTTTCTGTCATCTCGAATAAATACATCGATAATACAAAAATCATCTAAATTCGCGGACCGGAAACAAGAGAGGCAGCAGGAAAGCGAGCAAATGACTGAGGAGGAAAATAAAAAAGAACAATACAAAAACACGGAAAGAATGCAAGGAGAGGATAATGGGGTCACAGAAAATGAAAAACGAAAGGACTAGACAAAAACAGAACAGTGAAGAACCAGAGACACTCATGGAAGGAACTGAGGAGCTACAAAGGGAACCTGACAAGACAGAGGAGCAGGACCAGCCAGCGAGCAAAGGAACGAGGAAAATGACAGTAAAAACATCAATGACAGCAACGCAACAGAAATATCAAACAAAAAAAAAAGTCAAGATAAAACCAAACCACGAAAAAGCTAAAAGAAAAGTTCTAAAACTAGGAAGTGAGAAGAAACCGGATGGAATCTTTTTTAAGATTATCTTATGGCTTTAAAAGTCGTCGTTAAAATAATGGGGAAGGAGGCGGGAGGAGAATAGGGGGATTGGATAGCGAAGGGACAAAGATCACTAAAGATGGTGTTAAATGTTAAAATTCCTATGGAAAAGAAGTTAGAAAGAGGGTTGGTGTGTTGTCCTAAAGGGAATAAAGCACTTAAGAGCTCGGACGAGGGGGACTAAAAAGGTTTTGAAAAAGGTCTTATCTGTCTTCTTCTTAATAGTTTTAAGCTTTATAATATTTAATGCAATAGTAAAATAAAAGTGCATAAAAGCAGACATTATTGTATACAAGAATACAAGGGGGGATTTTATATAATAATGGACATGCTGTGTTGGGATGAGGTGTAGATTTTTTAATGAGAAAAGTTTGTAAAGCAAGCAAAACTCTCAAGACAACAGAGAGAAATGTATGGTGCTCACAATATACATGCACCAATGGAAGAGAAAATTATTTAAAAAAAGGTAACAATAATGATGGGGAATTTTAACACTGTTTTTACTAAATAAGACATGGCAGAAGGTGTGGTCTTTAAAAGTGATACAGGGAGACAAGAAAGAAAAAACAATTACATAGAAAGCAGACAAGTAGTAGAGGATTTTGTGTGCCAAACAAAAATAGACCTAGTTTTATGCACGAGAAACATGAAAAACTTTATCGAACAGATTAAATACAAAGAAACAAGCATGAGCGATCACAAGTTTCACAAAGAGGCACAAAGAGGGTCAGGAATATGGATCCTAAATGTACAAATGCTAAAGAACAAAAACTATATCTCAAAGATTAAATTAATAATAGAAAGAGAGAAGGAGAGCAAAATGTATGAAAAAGATAAGAGAATATGGTGGAAAAATGTAAAGTATACAATTAAAACCTTTTCAATTCAGTTCTGCAGCATGATACAAAAATGTAAACGATACAAAGAATTTATTGCTGGGTTAACTTACTGTGTAATATAGGTGGCCCCAGTATATTATCTAAAATTCTGTGAATGTAAGTGATTGTGATTTGTGTGTTCTTTTTATGATGTGGTGCATAATGTTCTTATAAATGTATTTTTTATGAAAATGCATGTGTATTTTTAAGGTAGTAAAAAAAAAATATATATATATATTTTAATAAAGATTGGATTGCACACAGCGCCACTTATAACTTACTTCTATTTACTTACTTCTATTAATTTGGCCTACGGTATCCTCCTGTTTTCAGTAAGGTTGGCCTCTGGTCACAATTTGGCATAGTAGGCAGGAGTTATATAGGTGTTGCTGTGTGCTTTTTAGCATTGTGAATTTTTTTTTGTTTTGGGTGGGTTTTATATGTTTTTGGAATTTTCTTTTTTTTTTGTTATTTTTCTTGGTTGTATGTGGGGTTTTTTTTACAGTGGCAAAACAGCAGTGTCTGCAAAGGAGGAAGCACTATTTATTGTTGATCATTTAAGTGGTTCTGCTAGACGTTCAGACAAGAGGGATGAGAGAGAAGATACCAAAAAAGGTGTTCTCTGTGTTGCAAGACTTATATGGAGGTACACGTTCGTATATTTCCATTCAAAAGCAGTTTTTTTTTACTGTAATCAGAAAGAACGCATTGTTCCCGGCCTCGTAATTGTGTTTTGAATAATCATAGGTCTACCGCTCGGAAGACTTTGTTACCACAGGGACACTCTATGCACCCTAGTAGGCCAGCGGAAAACTTTAACCCCCTAAATTGAGGAGCCACGCTTCGAGTGTGGTAATGGTTGGCTCACAGTTTTTTCTCACAGTTCTTTCTCACAGTTCATTTGTTTCTATAGGAGAGGAAGAACTTTATAAACTCATCAAATCATCTAAACCAACAACATGTATGTTAGACCCTATTCCGTCTAAGCTCCTAAAGAGGTGATTCCTGACATCATAGGTCTGCTTCTGAATATAATTAATTTATCACTGTCATTATTATATGTCCCCAAAACATTTAAACTGGCTGTTATTAAGCCGCTCATTAAAAAACCACAACTTGATCCCAAAGATCTAGTTAATTACAGACTGATCTCAAATCTTCTGCCTAAGATACTAGAAAAGGTAATATCATCACAAATGATATTTGTGAGGATTTCCAGTCAGGATTCAGATCCTAACATAGTACTGAGACTGCTCTAATTAAAGTTACAAATGACCTGCTGCTATCAGCTGATAATGATTGTCTCTCCCTATTAGTGCTATGGGACCTCAGTTTGACACTGTCGACCAAAACATTCTTTTAAATAGATCAGCATCAGCGGAAGTGCCTAAGTATGCTTTAAATCTTACTTATCTGACCGCCAACAATTTGTAGCAGTAAATGAAGAGGTATCATATCACTCACAAGTAAAGTATGGCGTACCCCAAGGCTCAGTTCTTTTTTTACACTTTACATGTTACCCCTGGGAGATATTATTAGGAAACATGGTGTTACCTTTTACTTACTGCTATGTTGATGACACTCAGCTATATATATATATATATATATATATATATATATATATATATATATATATATATATATATATATATATAAACAAATAATTTTCTTATTGCTGAATCCAGAGGTGAAAACAGAGGTGTTAATTATCGGCAAGAAAGCCTCTGCCTGTAATAATCTAAATCACTGTCTAACACTTGACGGATGCTCTGTCAACCCTTCATCGTTAGTTAGGAACTTAGGTGTGCTTTTTGACAGCATTTTTTTCTTTGAGAGACATATTTCTAGCATTTGTAAAAATGTATTTTATCATCTTAAAAATATATCTAAACTACAACCTATGCTCTCAAGGTCAAATGCAAAAATTTTTATTTCATGTGTTCATGACCTCAAGATTAGACTATTGTAATACTTTACTGGGTGGTTGTTCTGCTCGCCTAATAAACAAGCTCCAGCTGGTCCAAAATGCAGCAGCTAGAGTTCTTACTAGAACACTGAACTGGCTCCCTATTAAATATCGAATAGATTTTAAATTTTGTTAATTACTTATAAAGCCCTGAATGGTTTAGCACCTTGGTACCTAAGTGAGCTTCTATCTTATTATAGTCCTCCATGTCCACTGCGCTCTTAGGACTAAGGCAATCTGATAATGCATAGAATAACAAAATCAACTGCAGACAGCAGATATTTTTCTTGTCTAGCGCCTAAACTTTGGAATAATTTACCCTGCACTGTTCAGGAGGCAGACACACTCTGCCAGTTTAAAACTAGATTAAAGACACATCTCTTTAATCTGGCCTACACATAGTGCAGTACCCAGTGCTGCATTTGACACTGTTGACCACAACATTCTTTCTAATAGATTAGAAAACTTTGTTTCCACTTCAGTGGAAGTGCGTTAGCATGATTTGAATCATAATCAATTGACCGCTTTCAATCTGTAGCAGTAAATGAAGAAGTATCATATCACCCGCAAATACAGTATGGAGTACCCCGAGGCTCAGTTCTTTTTACACTTTACACTTTACTACCCCTGGAAGATTTTATTAGGAAACATGGTGTGAGCTTTCACTGTTATGCTGATTTCACTTAGCTATATATTTTTTTAGAGCCTGGCGAAACTTACCAATTCGAAAAACTAACAGAATGTAGAGTTGATAAAAAACTGAACAGGGTTTAACCAGATCCACAAGGGAGAGAACATTTTGCATCAACCTCTTTTCTTAAACAGTAAAATCTTGAAACAAGAGAAAGAAATATTTTTCAAGAAATGGATGGAGGTAGGAACAAAGGTGAGAAACGTTGTATATGAATTTAAAGAGTGCTTCTTACCGACCCAATACATAGATGCAACAGAGGAAGCGAAAGAAGAATACAACAAACAAGAAATAAAGAACCTTTTTCATATTGTAAAACATTGGAATCAAATGTAAAGGCATAATCAAAGATTTGTGTGAGGACTGGGACGAAAAAGCCATGGAATGGAAAAGAGTAAAAATGTTTGGTTTGAAAAAAAGGGACATAACCAAAAAAATGTATAAATCTGTGTTTAATGCTGATGAAAAGTGCAATAAGAGAGAGAAAAATAATGGCCAAAAAAGAAAAAGAATGTACTGGACATTTGAACAGTTTTTAAACAGTTTTGAACAGTTTTACAGAAAAACTGTAAATTTATTTCAGATAGGAGAAAATGGGGAATGTTTTTATGATGTTTTTACACCAACTGTTTGCCAGACACTAGAAAAACAAATGTTTAAAATGCCAGGGAATGAGGACTGATTTGATTATCTTTGGAAAATGACCAATGAATGTATCCAAAACTTATACCTCTATTATATTTGTTTTTTCCATCTTAATTAATGTTTTAACTATATTTAGTAATTAAAAAAAACCAACTTGTCTTGTTTGATCTTGGAAGCTGATCTTGGATAGAGCCTGGTTAGTACCTGAATGGGAGACTGCCTGGGAATACGAGGTACTGTAAGCTTCTTACCTGTCCACCTTCAAATTTTCTTCTGCATGTTTTACAACGAGAAATCCCAGTCGACTTTTATTCATTCATAACTATAAACACAGGTGTAATGTAACCAAGTAAGAATAGTTCTGTAAAGTGGGGGACTAAGTTTGGGGAACTATGTACTTTATTCGAGTTTTTAAAAAATTCTTCCAACTTTTACTTCACTACATTTCCTAAATAAAATGCAGACTTTGTATTCAGCCCCCCTGCGCCAATAGAGCTACCTTTTGCTGCAATTACAACTGGAAGTCTTTTGGGGTGGTCTCTACCAGCTTTGCACATTTAGAGACTGAAATTTTTGCTCATTATTCTTTGCAAAATAGCTCAAGCTCAGATAGCCAGATTGGATAGGGGGTGTCTGTGAACAGCAATTTTCTTGCTACAGTCTTGCCACAGATACTCAATTGGATTTAAGTCTGAACTTTAACTGGGCTATTTTAACACATAAAAACAAATCCATCTTCCCATCAACTCTGATCACCTTTTCTGTCCCTGCTGTGAGGATGGTGTGTTCAGGGTGATGAGCAGTGTTGCTTTTCCGTTGTTAGATGTATCCCAGGAGCCAGAGCACCAAACATAGCAGAAAATCTTAGGGCTGTAGGCCAGCATAGGTTTTCGAAGATGGTTATTCATGCTGGAGCTAACGAGACTAGTAAGAGTAACTTAACAGAGGTGTTTAACCTAGCGAAGGCGATGTCCGATGTCGTAATATGCTCTGGCCCTGTTCCAATGCAGGTTATGGTCACTGAACTGCTGGATGTCCAGGTGGTGCTTCTAAAACTTTTGAGGGCAAAGCTGGCCTGTTAGGACGAGACAGTGTTCATCCCACTCGGGAAGGGGCCCCTCTTCTTTTTTTGTAACATAGCTCATAGTCTTAAAATAGGTCTAGTTATTTGTTGACTACCCAGAGCCCGGGCCAAGCAGCAGTCCTCACTCAGGGTATATAACATTAAGACTGTGTCTGTTCCCTGAGCTAAACAAAACAAATTTGCAAAAACCCAGAAAGTCTGCTTCAGTAATTTAACTCGCTAACCTGGTGTAATGATCACAAACGCTCTTTAAAACAGAGCGTTCAGAAACTAGAACGCAAATGGCGCCAAACTAAATTGTCAGTATTTCAGGCAGCATGGGAAGATAGCATTTTTTTTTTTTTTTATAAAAAAGTGTAGCTAGATCAACGTATCTCCCCAACCTTATAAAAAAAAGAATAAAAATAATCTCAGATTCTTATTTGACATCATGGCAAAATTAACTATAAATAAGACCACTTCTTATGCATGCAGCAGTAAGGACTTTTTGATAACAAATTTGCAAATATTAGGCAGAAAATTCATGCTTTGAAACCAGACCATTCGAATGATTCCGATGATAAACTAACCACATCAGATCAAAGCTGTTTTTACTGAATCATTTCATTTATTTTCTCTTCTACAAAATCATCAACCTGTTTATTAGATCCTATACCAACACACTTTAGTACCAGCAGAATCAGAACCCCTGTTGAAAATAGTTAATTCTTCACTCAGCAGTGGGTATGTTCCAAAATATTTTAAATTAGAAGTTATTAAATCTCTAATTAGGAAACTTGATCTTGACCCCAGTGTGCTGTCTAACTACAGGTCGATATCAAACCTTTCCTTTATCTCCAAAATTCTAGAGAAGGTAGTAGCGCAGCTCGCATACACAAACTGTATCAATCAGGATTTAGGCCACATCACAGCACAGAGACGGCACTCGTCAAAGAAGTTAATGACCTCTAACTGGCATCCACTCAGGGTTGTGTCTCGTTGCCTATATTACTCAACCTTAATGCAGCTTTCGACACCATTGATCATAATATTGTTCTTCACAGATTAGAAAAGGTAGTAGGAATTAAAGGAACGGCCTTCGCATGGATGAGGTCATATTTAACAGATCGCTATCAGTTCGTAGATTTAAATAGTGATTATTCTGCGTGCTCTCATATAAAGTATGGTGTTCCACAGAGTTATGTTTTAGGCCCACTTCTTTTCTCTCTTTACATGTTTATTCTGGGCAACAATTCATAGTCATGATATTAGTTTTCACTGTTACATACAGTTATACATCTCAGCTAGGCCAGATGCAAAAGGCTAGTTTAATAAAGTTAAGTAATGTGTAAAGAAAATGAGACTGGATGTTAAGCAATTTCTTTAACCCTGATGAGTCAGAGATTCTGGTTCTAGGCCCACATGTAGCTAAAAGTAGGCCTCCTGATCACACTTTAACCCTAGACAGTTTATCTGTTTTATCAAGCGCAACAGTAAAACATCTCGGTGTGATTATAGACTCCAATCTCTCATTTGCAGCCCATGTAGATAATATCACTAGGATAGCGTTCTTTCATCTCCGAAATATTGCTAAGATACGAAATTTATTGTCACTAAATGATGCAGAAAAATTAGTTCATGCTTTTATTATTGTAACGCTTTACTGTCTGGATGTTTAACTAAGTGCATAAATAAACTTCAGGTAGTTCAGAACGCAGCAGCGAGAGTCCTCACTAAACCTAGAAGATATGAACACATCACTCCTATCTTCTCAACACTGCATTGACTTTCAGTGAAAAATCGCATCGATTTTAAAATACTACTCCTGACCTATAAAGCACTAAATGGTCCTACTTCGATGAAAGGATGCAGGCTGCCTGTAAGTACCGTGCATTATAAAAGCTACAGCAGGGGGCCAAGCCTTTTTTTACAGAGCCCCAAAATTATGGAATAGCCTCCCTATGAATGTTCAGGAATCAGACACATTCTCAGTGTTTAAGTCTAGGCCAAAAACTTTTTCATTTAGTCAAGCATTTTGCATAGATTCGCCTTAGACAAAGGAGTAGATCTGGGAGACTCACGGAAGTTGAGTATCATGGTGATCTGGTATGTTTGGATGCTGTCTCCCCACTCTTATTGATAACCTTTTTAATGATGAGAGTGGCTGGTTGCTTAACATATCAGGGAGCCCTCATGTCTGCGTTTCCCTCTGGTTCTTCTTTTAGTTCCTCTGTCCTAGTTAGTCTTGCCAGAGTCTATGCTTGCACTCATTAAATACACAATTACTCCATATACTGTGATTAACATTAAACAGGTTCTCCCCACTCAGTGACGCACCCACTGAGAAATCTGATGAAAGAGCTTTAGTTATTGTTGATTTTATTGTACGGAATGTGAAAATAGAGACTCCAGCTACCATAGTCCAATGTTTACCAGGAGCCAGAGCGCCTGACATATTGGCAAAATTAAAAGTGGTAGCTATTGCTAATGCCTGAAAAATAGAGTAAACTAGAGGTATTTCATATTGCATGACAAGAAAGTAACCTATCACAAATTGCTAAATCTGATTACTTTTCATCTCTTCTAGAAAAGAACAAACTTAACCCTAGGTAATTATTCAATAGAGTGGCTAAATTAACTAAGCACAAAGCATCAACATGTGTTGACATTTCCAAACAGCACAGAAGTAATAAACTTATAAATTACTTTAATTCCAAGATCGATACTATTAGAGATAAAATTGTGAACAAAACAATTCCACTCATTCATGGGAGAGGAAAAACTTTATAAACTCATCAATCATCTAAACTAATAACATGTATATTAGACCCTATTCCGTCTAAGCTCCTAAAAGAGGTAAAAGTCATAGGTCAGCTTCTGAATTTAATTAATTTATCGTTGTCATTAGGATATGTCCCCAAAACATTTAAACTAGCTGTCATTAAAAAATCTAGTTAATTACAGACCAATCTCAAACCTCTAATTTCTGTCTAAGATACTTAAAAAGGTTGTATCATCACAATTAAATTAAAAATTATATCTGTAGGGATTTCCAGTCAGGATTTAGATCCTATAATAGTACTGAGACTACTCTAATTAGAGTTACAAATGACCTGCTGCTATCAGCTGATAATGGTGGTCTCTCCCTATTAATGCTATTGGACCTCAGTGCTGCGTTTGACACTGTCAACCACAGTATTTTTTAAATAGACTAGAAAGCTTTGTAGGCATTAGCAGAAGTGTGTTGGCATGGTTTGAATCTTACATATCTGACCACCAACAATTCGTAGCAGTGAATAAAAAGGTATATTGCTCGCAAGTAAAGTATGGAGTACCCCAGGGCTCAGTTCTAGGACCGTTACTTTTTTACACTTTAAATGTTACTCCTGGGAGGTATTATTAGGAAACATGGTGTTAGCTTTCACTGCTATGCTGATGAAACTCAGCTATATATTTCTTTGCAGCCCGGCGAAACTTGCCAATTTAAAAAACTAACTGCATGCATAGTTGATATAAACACTGAATGACGAATAATTTCTTATTGCTAAATCCTGAAAAAACATGGGTGTTAATTAATGTTGATTAATTACAAGCAATAAAGCCTCTGCCTGTAATAATCCAGATCTCTGTCTTAATGTTTGAGGGCTTCTCTGTCAACCCTTCATCGTTAGTTAGGAACTTAGGTGTGCTTTTTGACAGCAATCTTTCCTTTGAATGCTACATTTCTAGCCTTTGTAAAAATGCATTTTATCATTTTAAAAATTTATCTAAATTACGACCTATGTTCTCAGAAATTTTTATGACCTTAAGTTTAGACTATTGTAATGCTTTACTGGGTGGTTTTTGCGTGCCTAATAAACAAACTCCAGTTGGTCCAAAACACAGCAGCTAGAATTCTTATTAGAACCAAAAAGTATGATCCTATTAGCCTGGTTTTGTCAACACAGCAATGGCTCCCTATTAAATATCGAATAGATTTTAAAATCTTGTTAATTACTTATAAAGCCCTAAATGGTTTAGCACCTAAGTACCTGAGTGAGCTCCTATCCTATTATAGTCCTCCACGTCCACTGCGCTCTCAGGACTTAGGCAATCTGATGATGCCTAGGATAACAAAATCAACTGCAGGCAGCAAATTCTTTTCCTATCTAGCGCCTAAACTTTGGAATAATTACCCCTGCACTGTTCAGGAGGCAGACACACTCTCACCCAGTTTAATACTAGATTAAGATCTCTTTAACCTGGCCTACACATAATACACACATTTTCATTTTTCAAATCCATTAAAGGATTGGTAGGCTGCAATAGTCAAGTCAACCGAAACCGGGAACACCTCCAATAACACACAGTATATTTGGATATCATAAGTCGAATGGCATCTACACTAATATATGTCTGATTCTCTGTTTTTCAGAGCTCACAGCCGCTGCTATCACTCGGAGACAATAAGGCAGTTTCTCAGTGATATCTTGTCTTCTATACGGCCATCCGGACAAGACCACGAAAACTTTGCTGCAGCATGGGTAACCTACTGGTTTATCTGGTCAGAGGAGAACTGACGCCCGACTGAGCCTGGTTACTCCCAAGGTTTTTTTCTCCATTTTGTCACCGATGGAGTTTTGGTTCCTTGCTGCTGTCGCCTCTGGCTTGCTTAGTTGAGGACTCTAAATTTATAGATATCAAATTGAGTTTTTTAATGAGTATTACTAAATACTCTTTCTGATGTTATTCTGTAAAGTTGCTTTGAAACAATCCTGATTCTTAAAAGCACTATATAAATAAAGGTGACTTGACTTAAGTTGATTATGTTGCTACTTAAGTGTCTTCTTTTTTTGTCTTTCTTCCTTCTCTCTCTCTCTCTCTCTCTCTCTCTTTCTTTCTCTCTTTTAAACTACATATGCCACAACTGAGCTGCCAGTAATCCAGACCCCATCTTTACTCCAGCCAGACCCTTCCGTGTCACCCGCCTCCAGTCAATGATCACATCACCAGGGTGACCGAGGACGTTTCCACTCTGCCATAAAGACGTTTCAGCTGTTTTTCAAGGACTTATGATTTAAGTTTCTTACACACACAGTGTAACTACATAATTCCTGATACCTGCTTTTCAACCAAATGAGGATGGGTTCTCTGTTGAGTCTGGTTCCTTACAAGGTTTCTTCCTATTTCAACTTCTAAATTCAACTTTGGTCCCATCTGAACTGAGCACCTTCTTCCACATGTTTGCTGTGTTCCCTACACAGGACTGCTCATGTCTTTCATTCAACAATGGTTTGCTTTTTGCCACTCTTCCATAAAGGCCAGATTTGTGGAGGACACTCCTTGCTCTGTCTGTCAGTTCAGGTGGACAGCTATGTCTTGGTAGATTTGAAGTTGTTTTATACTTTTTCTATTTATGTAGGATGGATTAAACAGTGCTCCTTGAGATATTTAAAGCTTGGGATATTTTTTATGACCTAACCCTGCTTTAAACTTTGGTGGTTTGTTTGCGAACAGCGCAGAGTGTTGGCAAAACATTGTAACTGTGGCTCACCGTCAGGGTAGGATTTTTAAAATAATTTTAACTATAGAAATTAACTATAACTATAATGTCAATTTGGGTGCCAGGTATAATCCAATCCACCAAAAAGAGAAAATAAGAAAAATATATACACAAGTTAAGATTAGTTGCAAAAAGCAGTTTGTGGAGGCAAACGGGGCAAAGGGAAATTTAAGACTAGTCAAAGAAATAGAGAGTACCTCAGGTGAGTTGTCGGTGCTTTGAGAAGTCAGCACATAGAGTACCCTCTTTTGTGTCTCCCTTTTTCCTGCTGCACTAGAAACATGCCATGGGGTAGGTAAGCAGCACTCGATCCAGCAACGTGCTGTAGGTGGGATCTGGAAAAGTCAAACCAAGCCCGGCAAAACAGTCCATTCATCCATACCAGGTAATAGAAAAGACAGGGCTCCACTTTACAACCAAGGCATGTTCTGCAGTCAGCACCAGGAAGAATTTGATAGTGCAGCAGGTAATTCCTTTATTTGGCTTTTAACTCAACAGGACTCACTCAGCAATGGCAGCGGCAATGATAAGGTAAGCAGCACTCTTTCGCCACAGACGTCTTCCTCTTGTACCTTCCGCGTCTTCTGTTTCCTCTTTTAAATGCATGGCTCCACTAATGTGTGCGACGTCATTTTTTTTTTTGTGTGTGGTTCCGTTCCAGATGAACTGAACTCTTTACAACCCCCCAATCCCTTTGGACAAAGCATCTCATAGTTTCTTATAAGATGTTATAACATTAAAATCCTAAGAATTCTTAGTCATCAGAGGATTTTTGGAAGAGGTTGATAAGCTACTTCAGTGGCAGTAGGAAAACAGGGCTTTAAATTGCAAACATGAACACCACGGACATCACCTGTAGATTCCAGCTCATCTTCAAATTCATTGGTCCTATTTATTGGATTATGTGGTATGGTCCTTTTTATTTCTGGACTGCAGAAAGTGTTTTATCCTGTCTCTTATATGTATAGTCAATTCTTGTTCTTGTTCGGAGTTGTCTTACATGCGCTTTCTTACTGCTCTCCTTTTCTCTGGCTTGCAGTTGTTTTAAGTGATGCACAGTGTCATAGTGGGGTGCATCAGGTGGCAAGTCACAACTTTTACCTTACAGAAGCTTGTCTATCGCCCCCTGTAGTTTTCTTCCTAAGTGGAGTTCTGCAGGAGACATTCCTGTGATTTCCTGCACTGCAGAGTTAATGGAAAAACTGATTTCTGGTAAGTATTGGTCCCATCGTTTATGATTGTCTTCTGCAAACGCTGCAATCATACTTTTAATAGTTTGGTTGACCCTTTCGTTCAGGTTTGTCTGTGGGTGGTACGCTGTAGTTAATTTTTGTTGTTACATTCCAACTCTCACACACTTTCAATATTGCAGACACAAACTGAGTACCCCTGTCAGATACATAAAGTCTGGCACTTCCCATCTTGTTAAGTCTACAGTCTTGACTTTAAAAAAAACAGTTTATTTCATCTATCTATCTATCCATCCATCCATCCAATTTCTACTGCTTACCTAGAGCACGGTCACTAGGAAAGCAGTCTAAGAAGAGATGCTCAGACTTCCCACTTTTCAGACATCTGTCAATCTTGCGCTCCATCTCACCCTCACTCATGAACAAGACCCCAAGATACTTAAGCCAACAAGACATCATCTGCAAAAAACAGAGATGAAAACTTTGGTTCCTGCTTTGCACCCCGCTGGAGTCCGACATGCACCGGGAACAGGTCTGACTTACTGCCAGCAATGCAAATAAAACTCCTGCTCCAAACTCCCATGAAACCTGAACCCTCAAGCACCCTAGTAAGCGTATAGAGCTAGTCCAGTGTTCCACGACTGGGACAAAAACTGCATTGCTACTCCTGAATCCGAGGTTTGACTATCGGCCTGTTTCTCCTCTCCAGCATTCTGGCATAGACTTTCACAGGGAGGGAGAGAAGTGTGATCCCCTGTAGTTGAAAAAGAGGTACCACCACCCCGGTCTGCCAGTCCAGATGTACTGCCCCAACTGCAATGCTATGTTACAAAGGCGTGTCAGCCAAGACAGCCCAACAACATCCAAAGACTTAAGGTACTCAGGATTAATCTCGTCCATCCCTGCCACCGAGGAGTTTGCCGACTACCTATGTGACTTCAGCCTGGGTGATGGACGAATCAACCTCTGAGTCCCCAGCCGCTGCTTCGTCTACAAAAGGCGTGTCTGTGGGGTTAAGACCCCAAAAAAGCAGGGTACTCTGCACTGCTATCCAATATTCAACAATGAAATCATACTTCTGCAATTGCAGTGCCCATCACATGAGATAGCTAGTGGGTTTTGGCAAATTCATCGCGCACTGCAAAGAAAAGCGATTTGTAACGACAGTAAACATTTTATGTTTAAAATAGTGCTGCTATTTATCTAATGGCCCATTTTCTTAAAGGAATTAAATGGTTTAGCAATTTTAGAAAAGGTTGCAACAAATCTTTTGTACTCCCCAGCTAATCCAAGAAACCGTTGTACTTCTTTCAGATTTCTTGGATCTGGATAGTTTAAATTTTCCACTTGGATCAGTGGTAATGCTTTAGATATTTATTACATGACCTAGGAATGTCACTTCTGGTAAACAGAACTTATTTTTCGAAGATTGATGGTTAAGCCAGCCTCTTGTAACTTATGGAAAACAGCTTGGAGGTCAAGGAAATGCTAAGTAACAGACAAGGAATAGAAGATAATATCTAATAAAATTTGGGATAAAACATGTGTGCTGTAGCTACAGAGTTAGTAGTGCCTCTACCTCTGGATTTTAAAGAAAAGGTTGGTGGCGTGTTAGTGGTATGTTGGGTTGATGGTGGAATAGACTGTGAAGACAAGGTAAGCTGTAGGCAATAACGAGTAGAATGGTGGCCTTTACACCTCCAGCACTGAACTCGTGGTTTATCTGCAAGTCGGTTAACATTGGGAATTAGGGTGCAGTGAAAAACATAGAGCACAGAACTCCTGCTGGACATCTGGTGAAAACATTCCAGGAAACAAAGACTTATTTTCCCCTTCTTAAGGACACCTTACTTCTTACTTTTTTATTTCAAATTAGAAGAAAAAAACCCCACAAAAAGCAAGAGGTCACACAAGAGTGAAATCAAAGTTTCCATTGCACAAGTAATACTTCAACAAACATGAATTAAACCTTTATCTAATAATCTACATGAACTGAAATGTTCTACTACATCCCACCCTTTGTTTCATTGATTTATATTGAAACACCAAACAAGAAAAAACTTTATTCATACATACTAAACAATAAAAAGACCCTGTTTTCTTTATTTAGACTTAAGAGTCATTATATGTTAAATACTAAGCTGATAATAAAGATAAGAAATTGCTGTTTTTGCATAGGACAGACCTCTGTGTTATATGAGCAAAACAAAGTATTTCAAAAGTAGGGTTATATATGTATATCTCTGAAAAAAACAATTTCTCTAACTAAAATTCTGTGTCTAGACTACTTCCTTGTCTTCATCACTGTCATCAGTAAGCTTATAATTAGTTTGTGTGGGATCAGGTGGAAAGTCAATTTCATTGGGGTGTTGCATTTCTTTTTATCCACTTTTTCTTTGCAGTTTCTGGTTCTATTTCTTGTCGTAGGGGCTGGTATAGTGTTTAAGGCTGTATTTGGCACACTGAAAATGCATCTCGCCGTTGTTCATCCCACGTATGGTGACACCCAGGCCATTCTTCAGGCCACAGCCACAGGAGTTATGTGAGTGCTATATTCTTCAACTGCAATAAAGGGGCACTGGCACAGCTGGATTTCCTCATTTGGAGGTTTTAGGTGTAATGCTGCTTCTTTTCTTAGCTCTTGGTGAATCCTTTCTTTTAGCTTCATGTCCTGGTTCTCCTATGCTGTCCTTTAAGTCCTGACTTGGTACAGACACTCGTTTATAATTGATCATGTAGATCCAGACAGCTCTTTCTGCGACCTTGACTTCTGTGGGGATTGTCAGCAGGATCTGTAACGGTCCTTGCCACCTTTTCGCCTTTTAGCTTTTTCTCCAGACATCCTTCACCATGACCCACTCACCTGGTTTTAGTTCATGTAGTTCTCCTACTGCTGAATAGGGCAGGGAGTCTTTTACCTGCTTGTGAATAGTAGAAGGAAAGGAAAGCAGCATTCCAGAGCAGCCTCTCCTCAGGAGTAGTCATGGTCTGTAATTCACTAAGATCTGCAACAGGAGAAAAAGTTCGGGTTGGATATTTCATATTTGTAGGTCTCTCTGCGCTGTTTTAGCTGCTGTGTCTGCTTTGGCATTTTCTGTGGAAATCGCATCATTTTTGTTAGTATGTGCTTTACACACTGAGACGGCTTTAGAAGGAAGGATAGCTTTCAGAAGTTCAGCAATCAGCGAATGGTTTGTAATGAGTTTACCTGATGAGATTAAAAATCATCTGTTTCCATAAAGTCCTAAATATGTGGACTCCCCAAATACATACTTGCTTTCTCTGTAAATTGTCTGTCCTGCAGCTAATTTACATGTTTCTGTTAGTGCTATTAATTCTCAGCTGAGAAATGTGCTGAAAGTGTTTTTGCTTTTAAAACTTCATGTTGTGTATAACTTCATACCCTATATAACTTATGCCTGTTGCTGGATACCTAGATGCTGATTTGCCAACAAAAAATTCAAGATCTGGAGATTCTTGCTCCTCTCCGTCCTTCACTGTGGAAAGAAGAGTAGCAGGGTTTAACACATTACACTTTTTATAGTTACATTTAATTAAATTCAATTTAATTCAATTCAGTTTTATTTGTATAGCGCTTTTTATAATGATGATTGTCACAAAGCAGCTTTACACAGCTGAAGAAATTATGAGATAAAATGAAACAGAAATCAGTTTGTCCCTGATGAGCAAGCCAGGGGCGACGGTGGCAAGGAAAATCTTCCTGAGATGGAAATAGGAAGAAACCTTGAGAGGAACGAGACTCAACAGAGAACCCATTCTCATTTGGGTGAAAAACAAGTAGCAGGGATTATGTGGTTACATTGTGTGTGTGAAAGCAACTTAAATCATTAGTCCTTAAAGAACAGCTGGAACGTTTTTATGGTGAAGTGGGACGTCCTTGGTCACCCTGGTGATGTATCATCCGCTGGAGCAGGTCACAGGGAAGGGTCCAACAGGTCCGGGGTGGAGATGGGGTCTGGATCACCGGCAGCTCCGTTGTGGCATATGTAACTCAACAGTGAGAGAGAGAGAGAGAGAGGGAAAGGAAGACAAAAAAGAAGGAAAACAGTTAAGTGACAATGTAATCACATGGTTTGGATTGGTTAAATGAATAATGTCGAGTGCAAGGATGGACTCTGGCAAGACTAACTAGGTCAGCATAACTAAAAGGAGAACCAGAGGGAAACACAGACATGAGGACTCCCTGATATGTTAAGCAACCAGCCGCTCTCATCATCAACACTGTGATCAATAAGAGAGGGGAAGACAGCATCTAAACATACCAGATCACCATAATACTCAACACCCATGAGAGAGTAAAGAAGTGGGCCTAAAACCGAGCCCTGTGGGACACGATACTTTACAAGGGAGCACGCAGAATAAACACCATTTAAATCAACAAACTGGTAACGATCGGTTAAATAGGATCTAAGCCACGCAAGAGCCGTTCCTTTAATTTCTACTAATTTTTCTAATCTGTGAAGAAGAATATTGTGATCTATAGTGTCGAAAGCCGCACTAAAATCAAGTAATATAAGCAACGAGACACCAGTAAGAGGTCATTTGCTACTTTGACCAGTGCTGTCTCTGTGCTGTGATGAGGCCTGAATCCTGATTGTATGTTATTTCTTTGTAAATATGAACATAACTGCTTCTCTAGGATTTTGGATATAAACGGAAGGTTAGATAAAAGATTTTAAAAGATTTCGGAACATACCCACTGCTGAGTGAAGAGTTAGCTATTTTCAACAGTGGTTCTGATACTGCCGGTACTATCTGCTTAAGAAAGTGTGTTGGTATAGAATCTAATACACAAGTTGACGATTTTTTGGAAGAGATGAGTGTGAATAGGTTGTTCTCTTCCAGAGGAGTAAAATTTTCTAAGTTCTGATCTGATGCGGTTAGTTGTTCATCAGAATCATTCAAAAGGTCTGGTTTTAAAGCATGAATTTTCTGCCTAATGTTTGCAATTTTATTATCAAAAAAGTTCATGAAATCCTTACTGCTGCACGCAGCTATGGTGCAGGTTTCTGAGGTCGTCTTATTCCTAGTTAATTTTGCGACGGTGTCAAATAAAAAACTAGGATTATTTTTATTATTTTCAATAAGGTTAGAAAGATACATTGATCTAGTCACACTAAGAGCTTTTTTGTAAGCTAGAATTCCCTCTTTTCATGCTGCCTGGAAAACCAACAATCTAGTTTGGCGCCATCTACGTTCTAGTTTACGGGCGCTCTGTTTTTAAGAGCGTGTGTGTTCATTATACCAAGGAGCGAGTTTCTTATCTTTAATTATTATTTTTCTTTTAACTGGAGCCACGTTATCTAACGTATAGCAGAATGCGGCATCTATGTATTCAGTCGCCTGCTCGAGTTCTGTTGGATCAGACAGCGATCCAATGACAGAAGACAGTTCTGGAAGTTAACTAATAAAGCTCTGAGAAGAAGTTGATGTAATTGTACGTTTAAAGCGGTAGAGCGGTGCTACGTGCATTATTAGTATGGCGCATTTTAAATTATATAAGATGGTGATCAGAAATAATTTCACACTGAGGAATTGTTACTATATTACTTATACTTATTCCGAAAGATAATATTAAATCTAATGTGTGACCATTTGGGCAGACTGATGTATGTAGCTGAATGCTGGAGGAGTAGCTTCATTTAATGCGACATACTCATTCGGTTTAATCCATGTTTCTGTTAAACAAAAAATGTCAAACTCCAGATCTGAGATCATTTCATTAACCATAAGTGCTTTAGAAGTAAGAGATCTAATGTTCAACAATCCTAGCTTCAGATCAGAGGTGCAGGCTGTGTGTTCAGTATTCTCTGAATTATGAATATCTATATTAATTAAATTACTGAAGCGAACTTTTGGGGTTTTTCTATATTTATATTGT